>BLKR01000518.1:0-488396 GCA_011170035.1 Teleogryllus occipitalis
CATTCCTGCCAGCTTCGCCCCGCCAAGCTAAACAACGCGACGAGAGCTTCCTTATTCCTTTCGACGCGTGGGCGAGCGACAGGAGGCCACCTCAAACGCACTCATCAGTCACCTTTGTCAGCTTCATTGTTTCAATGCGTCAACGGCCTGAGCATTAAACTTGTCACCGGCAACAAAACTTGAGTACTACGCTTATTGCCCTGGGGGAGGGTATTGGTGAAAGAAGACTTTGATGAATGGTGGACAGGTTGAGCAGTGAAGCGAAACACAATTTAGAAGCTCCCTCTGGTGTTTTCGTCTGCTTTCACTTTTATTCAAGATTGAATCTTAGTACAGTTTCTGATATGTAAAACTTCGCTGTTTATTTCTCCGTTCACTCAGTGGCTGCTCGCGTACATACAAGCAACATACATACATACATACATACAAACAACAAAGTGTAATTTGCTTCATAGCATTCTAATTGTTATTGCTTTGTCATAAAGTCCCGTTTAATTTTATCAATCAAGACATACTTTACATTTCGGAAAGACATAGGACCTTTAACTGTTTAACCATGGAGAAAAGATACACTATTTCCTCTATGGATTAACATAAAAAAGATTCATTTTGCTAATATTATTACTAATTGTATCATTAATTAACTAATTAATTATCATGAATTTCTTTCTTTCTTTACTTTTTCAATGTATCGATATGTATCAAATGTCACATGCTCCAGTATATTAATATCTTAACTAGAACTGAAGTGCAAATATTGTATCGAAACAGTAATGTGTGCTTGAGAAGGGTTAGCGGAGGTGTCTGTGCCTTGTCATGGTTCGTTCCCGAAGAGAGAAGCTACACGTTGCCCGAACAGCGCCACCGCGGGGCAGCTGCGGCGCAATCCGAAAAAACATTTCGCTCGCATTAGCGCTGCCAATTGTAGTCCATTAAGCGCGCTGCGAGCGGCCGGGCCAGCCCGGATCAGGGCGCGGCGCGGCGCGGCGCGGCGCGGCGGGGTGGGCCGGGCCGGGCTGGGGTGAGGCGAGGCGGGGCGGGGCAGGGCGGGGCGTGGAGGGTGGAGTGGGAGTGGAAGAGGGCGTGTGCGTGGAGTGCGGCGGGTGTGGCGCTGCCAGTGCGCCTGCCGCGGAACAAGGTGAAACACGCGACCGCTCATTCAAACCTGACACCTTTCTCCTACATTAGCTACAACGGGCGCTTTCCAGTTCATTCATTTCACTGGTTCTTTCATTGCTGTATTAATAGCGTCTCCTCCAAGGTAAATCTTAGGAGATATATGCGATGTTTAGATTGATTGATTGATTGTTTCTGGGCACGACAACTGCTATGACCATTAGTTCCGTCAGTGTAATGCAAGCTTTTTAATCACCGGAGGTAGCGATGTTCCTCATTCTCTGGATGATGAGATCCGGCGCCGACCTACCGTCGGCTAGCGGGCTTTCCGCCTAACCAGGACTCCCCCACCAGTGGGGCACCGCCCCATCCGGGGCAAGCTCTAAGCTCCTGACTAGTCTGTGTGATTGTATAGTGCATGTGAGTGTAAATGTGATAAGACAAGGAAGAGGAAGGAAAGATCGCACGCGATCAATGGCATTTAGGGTACTGCTCCAGCATGCACTTCGTGTTGATCAGAGAAACTACGGAAATCTACCGATCAGAGCAGCCGGCAGCTACAGTTCTCCTCCGGACAGCGCTGAATTCGACCTAGGTGACAAGCTAGTCTGGAAAATCCTGCCCCGTCGGGACTGAAATCCCAGGACTTGCCGGTCAGAGTCACTGCAAAGACAGCGACAATGCTGGCTCTGAGATGAACTCAACCGGTGCAATGTTTGCAATTAAGTCATAATTAATGAAAACAAATTATACGAGTGATTGTATGCGTAGATTGAACTTGGCCTTCTACATGAATAGACATACCATAATGTGTACATAAATATTATAAATATTACACAAAAATTAAAGACGACTCGAAGTCATCAACAGTTCATAAGTGTCATATTTATGTACGACTACAAAATATCACATAAAACTCTGTTTTGGGACTATTTACAGCGTTGTCTCCAACTTTTACGACTGTGAGTGGGAGTTAGACTGAATGGTCTTCATTCGTGTAATGAAAGAGTTAATTTTTTAGAAAGAGTTTAGATTTTATCTAAAGCAACTTTCAGACCATCACTGAAAGTCCTGTTGATTTATTTTATTTCCAAACGTACACCATCTCAACAATCTTTCATTATTTATAAGTTCTATGATATCTTCAAACAGATAAGAATGCAGCACAATAAGATGGAAAATTACTTTCAAGTAACATCGACTTCACATTTGCTCGTTGTTGCATCAAATTTAGAAACTCAACGATTATCACGCGTTCGTAAATATTGGCCATCGGCTATCACGCAAATTAACGCCATAATCAGCGATGATTCTGGCAGAGAAAGGACTCTCCGCGTGATTTCGTTGTGGCGCGCCGTGCGTTGCATTCCAACCCGAGATAATTGCGGACGTTGGCAATGAATGGCACGGCTGGATTCCCTGCTTCGCGCAGTCGATAATCGGATTCAGCTCCGCGAGCGCACCCCCCCCCCCGGACCACCTGGTAGGAGAGGGGTGGGGAGGGGGAAAGCTGCTTGTGGGTCTCGCCGGGCTCCTCCCGAAAGGAGCAGAAGCGCGATGCGAAATTTACGCGCCCCGTTGCGCGCTGAGTAGGCTGGACTCGCTGAAATATTCTACGTGTAGATTACATTAATTCCAGAGACTGTTTAGTGCTCACAAGCCGCAAAAAGGAGGCTGAAGTAAATGGTATTTTTTTAGTTCTAAATTCTTACACCTCAAAATTTTTCTTTCCTCGAATATTAATTATTTTAAGACATAGATTTCGTGTAATCGTTGGTAAATCTTAGTTACAAATGTTGCCTTATATAATGTAATACTTATCTACGAAGTGGATCTTTGTCAAAGGTAGTGCAGTGCAAGGTAGTATAGTAATGAAGTATGTGATTCGAAATTTCTTACCATACAGCGGTGCACAAGTGAGGTGAGATAATTTAATTGTGCACAAACCATTTGGGGGTTAAGCCGTATATACCGCTAGTTTTATCGAATTTTATCAATTTATTGCTAGAACATTTATTATTGTTGTGATAGCACCAATTATATTTCACTGTATTTTATTTTATATTATTGTATTGTATTGAATCACCACAGGGTTGTATCCAGTTGCTCTTCCAATAAATATAACTTAAATGTGTACATAAAGGAATTACTTAATTAAAATGTTATTAAAATATTTTCATGTTTTTTAACTCCTTTAAGGTGAGAAATGTTATGAACTATGTTTATTGTTTCTAAAATTTTGTTCATTTACTCCATGCAAGAAAGATGAACTCAACTTCAAATAAATTATTATTTTTTTTGCAGCGGTATTACAATTTACAAACGAGAACCGTTTTTTGTTGTGAGCATAACCGCACAGTATTCAATGACATATACAAGAAGCGGCATCTTATACATGCGGTCAACCCAAGACGACAGGTACTTAAAGAATAGCGTGTACTTTAGGAATCGAGTGCACTTCTGAAAAACATTTGACAATTCTCCCTTCTACATCAGATTTATCTACAATATAATATGCTAAATATCTGAAAGCTTGATGTTCAATGCAACACACGTCAGTTGGTTTGATCGCGCAGTTACTGTAAACGATGATAATTTATATCACGAATAAATATTTGTTAGTAATTAAAATATATCCATTAGTACGCATCCACTAGCGCAGCTGGCTGGACGGTAGTCGGCGTGGCTCCACATCCCTGTCCAGCTAACCTAACTGTTGCTAATCCAGATCTTAACTGACTCTTATCCTGCACGTCTGGCAGCAGTCAGCGCTGCAAAAAAGGCTCATTCAGGATTTCGATGAGCGATCACATTAATCTGACTATTCTGTGTAAAAGGACTTAATGTACGATATCCTCCAGGTAACGAAGTATACACGACGAAACATTCTGCGTTTCTGAGAACGAAATTCCAGAACATAATTCTTGTGGTGAAATGTATTACTATACCTTCGAATGGCAGCTCTATCGCTATAAATAATTTTAAAGATATTTACTTACATAGTAAGACGAAGCTTTTAAATTAGATTTGCAAGATTCTAAAACATGACCAGTTCCTCACTAACGTGGAATGTCACCGCGCTTGCCCGAAACTGTGAAACGGAAGTAGTCTTTAATATTATCTTCCTTTGCCTCAACTTTCCCGTAAATCCATCTGTATCTATCTTCTACTTTTACTTTCACGCCTTACGTCGTGACAAGAGAAAGTATTGTAATCGTGCGCAGGAAAACGCGATTTTTCGACAGAAAATCTCTTACTGTCGAGCCATGATAACCAAAAAAAGAATAAATCTTGTTTCTATACTAAATTACTTCCTCTAACACGTTGTATGGTCAAAACCACGTTTTGTATATCTTTGATGGCGGAAAATCGATTGACGGGAAAAGTCTGTCCGTCGTTCCATCTGTCTTTCTGCCTGTGGTCAACGCTAGTGTTTAAACCGTTCAGTCGTTTTTTTTTGTTTTTTTTGTTTCTTTTTTCCAAAAATTGATAATCCAAGATCGGTTTAAATAAACTCGAAGTTCTGCGAGTTTGAAATGGATATATTAAGGGTTTTGGGGTACTTTACATGAAGACTCAGTGTCAGTTTCAAAATGTTCTCAAATATGATTAAAATTTTTTTGATTAAACATTGTACTCGGTAAGTGCAAAACGCGCTTAAAAGAATAGTCTCATTTCCGTAAAAATCCCCAATTTTTCGAAAATTGCATAAATTTAAAATGTTTTTCGGCGTCTTCCTACAGCTATAATATTGAGAATACGATATTTTTTCATTCATGAAGGCTGTTGTTGAAAGAGAGATCTTGAAAAAATGTCAAGTACAGTATTTCTAAACTATGAGTGGATTTTACACTTAATGGAAGATGCGTAAAATATAGCCATTTTTAAAACAGTCATATTTTTACAGTTATTTGATATATACGAGGAAAACATTAAGATAAAAATGGTGCAGGTTTTGAGAGAAATGTTTTAAAAAATTTAAAATTGCATATATTTCAAAGGCGATTATACGGAAACTACACAAATATTACTCAAAATTACATGGAATACATTTCATTAAATAAAAGCATCTATATTCAATATAGCAGAAATGATGCAGAAAGCCTTCCGCAAAAAAAATTAAATTTTCAAAAAATCAGGCATTTCAGTGAATATGAATATGATAATGAAAATGATCCCTGCACCATTCTCTTAAGATACCCATCACTATCCGATGACAAAGTTTAATAAACAACTTTGGTGCCTTTTTTGAGAAAATTTTGAAAATGTTTTTGAGGTTTCATGTGAAGTACCCTCAAAAATCAAAATATTTGTTTGAAACTCCCAAATCCTCGAGGTCGTTCAGATCGATCAGAGAATATCAATTTTGGAGAAAATCGGCTGAATAGTTCAGGCGTTAGCGTTGACCACAAACGGACGGACAGAAAGACAGACAGACGTTTTAGCGTCAATCAATTTTTCGGTATCAAAGACCCACAAAATATGGATTCTGGCTACACCATGTGTTTGTCACAATTCCCCGTTTTTCATCGCACGATTACAAATGTTTCTCTTCTTACGAAATAAGAGAAGAAAGTAATATGAACGGCTACCCTCTAGTAGATCGATATGCGTGTTTTTTTTCTTTCTTTCTTCGCTTGTCACAAATTGAAGATCGGACGGATGCTAACAATGAGTGATGGTCAGACACATAAACGTATGAACGAACTACTGGACGGACGGAAGTCACCCGATGACTATGTAAGGAATTCCCATTCCTTCCACGATATTATATTGCGATAGGCAACCCATTACTCGCTACAGTCGGGCGGGTTGCCTATACTGCAGACCTAATTTCTATTATACGGCTTCTCACACCACAACTATCTCCCCTCCATTGCCGGTACCCGAACTAGAAAACGTTGTAAGTGCCCATTCTACCATCCTCTCATAATTCTTAACGAGCCTTTTTTTCGTATTCTGTGCATGAAACCCCGTGCAATATTTCAATAGCAGCAGTGCCACCGTCTGCCCTTCCGCTTTAGAATCCCCTGGCTGGGTGGGAGCGTGTGTTGAGGATGCGGCGCAAATGAAGCCAAAGCTGCCCTTGGTGCAGAGCTGGCCGCTGCCTCTCATAACAAAGGGCGTCCGCCCGGCGGCCCTGGGACAAAGGGCGCCCCACGACCTGGCCAGACCCCGCCCTGCCCGGCTCGGCCCTCCCCGGCGCAGCCCGGCCCGGCCCGGCCCTGAGTCCGCGTGAGGAGCGAGGGGCGGAGAGAGGAAATATGTAAGAGCTGTTGGCAGCAAATATGGCAGCTTAACTTAACGAAGACCACACAAGCTATTTCCTCCTGCCTCCTTCCAAACACACGTCAAAAAAGCTCGCTGAGATGCCTCGGTGACAATTGCAATTCTCTCCCACTTTTCTGGATTTTCGACTCTCGCTACGTAAGTAAGTTGAATTCATCCACTTTATGGAAGAGAATTCTAGCGGCTGGCTGTTCTGATTGGTAGTTTTCGGTTGTTGTTTTTTCTATCATACCAGTCGAATGCCGGAGCTGTATCCTAACACACTGGCCACTGATCGCGCACGATTTTTCTGTCCTCATCTTGGTCCTTTCCTCTCCCCTTACAAAAACACATATACGCACTTTTACGTACACTACCATATGTGTGTCAAAGACCAGTCAATCCTAAGCTCATAAGTTGTGTCGGCTGGAACGGTACTCCGGCGGAGAGATACCTGGAAGAAGAAAACCACGCACGTAATCGTGCAGATCGTCGGCGTTTCTCACATTTCAGTTGTGGGGGAGGGGGCAGCCATCTCATGACTGTAACATGCATTACACTCGTAGGATTACTGACCAACGTAGTTGTCGCACCACACGAAATTCTTACTCACCCTCGTGGACAAAAATTTCCCTCCCGTTACTTTTCTTGTTCTCACTGGTGAGTCATGCAGTCATCGATTCACGTTGCTGTTGTAGAAAAGTCTAGATTGTACTTACTTTATTTCACTTATGAGTTGATTATAAAGACAAACACGCAAGCTTGAATTAACGTGACTCACGCGCAATGAATGAAGTGCCTATGACACACAACAGAAAAAGTATGTTGAGAAACAAAAGAAAATTATGATTACGTTCTTTAATTCATGCATATGTTTTAATATCACGGCATTTGCAGCACACTACGCCAGAGTGAAGTTTTGAAGATGTTAGATCATCTTCCAGGCTTCGTAAAGATGATAATTTCTGATAAAGAGGGGTAAATGAGGGTGGAAGGTAGGCAGTTTATCTCAAATGGCGAGTAATTTGTGCGAAAGTAGCGGAGGAGGAGGAGCAACACAACGTGTTTACGTCGTGGAATAGAGACAGGCACGAGCTGAAGCAGCCAGCTGGGAGCAAACTTCCATCCTTGTCACCTTCACCCTCCCCGATTTAACCACGCCTCCACCTCATCCCGCCTCAACTGCTTCGCAATCCGCACCCAGCCCGCTCTACCACCCCGAACTCAACTCGTCTAATCCCGCCGCACCCGGCTTCTCCCTGCGTCACTCACCCTCGTCTCAACCATTTCTTCCTCTTTGTCTCAACCCGTCTCACTCCGTGTCATCACCGCTATATCCCTCATTTGCCTCTGACCGCAGCTCCGACCAAACTCTATTGCCGAGCTTTGTCTTCCCGGCCCTGCTTCCATTTTCGCTGCTGTCAATGAGCTGCTGGAGGAAGAAGATAAACCCGATAGTTTGCGAACAAAAAGCGGCTTACTGTCCTTGTATACGTTTTCTCGATATTTTTCTTATTTTTATTTGAAAACTCATTCTTTTGAATATAGGAATATTTATGGAAAATATTTTTGGCGTGAATTGTTTTTGGAGCATAGGGAATAATCTCAAATGACACCAACATGAGATGTCTTTCGACAGATTTTATGTAAGCGGTTGAATAAATTCTTGCCTTATATTACGAAGAAAATTCAATTAGCTTTTATTTTGAATATAACCGACGCTTAAGAAATATAATATGATTTGTTCAGAAGAACATAGAGTAGCTTTCAAGCTTGAACGCGATTAGCGGAATTCGCTTTTTGATATCCATTTGCAGCGCTGGGCGAGGTCCTTCATCGCCGCACGGCTCCAGCGGACTGTGCGTCGTCGCAGGATGCGACTGCAGCGCCACCGCCGTGGCTGGCGCCGCCGGCGCGTCCGCCGTCCAATTGTGTGTAGCGATATGAACTTCGTTGATTGTGATCCGCATAACTCGCGTCCGGGCGCGGCGTGCGGCGCCCGCCCCAGTTTCGCGGCAGAGGAGGGGGCGGGGGCGGCGGGGCGCTGCCACGAGGCCGTGACCGCCCACCCGCCCACGCCACTCGCTCGCGGCGGGGGTGGCGGCGGCAGACTCCGACTGCAACTTTCGGGGGCGGGGCCGGGGGAGGCCGTATCGATCTTCGCGCCCGGCTGCAACCGCCGCCGCCGCCCCCGGCGCGCCCCCGAGCTCACGCCAACGCGACATTACCGCCGCCGCCGCAGCCTCTCCCGCCCCGTCGGCGCTTTTTTAAACCGCCATTAGCCGTGGGCGAGTGGCGAGGGAAGATGCGCGCGCCCGTTCGCCGAGGGATCGCCGCGCGCCGCTCTATTGCCCGCCCAAGAGCCCGCGTAATTTTCCGGTGGGCCATAACGGCTAAATTCTCGCTGGCGTTATTTCCGGGCGCGACGTGCGCCCGCACGGGGCGCCGCCTGGTGGCGTGACGTGCGTCCGCGCTCGGCCGTCCTAGTGCCGAGTCAGCTCTGCGCGTCCACGACAGGAGCTGAGTGGGGATGCGGGCGCGTGCGTGAGCGGGGGAGGGGAGTGGACGGGAACACGGGCGTGGGCGAGTGCGCGGGTGAGTGCGCGGGCGAAGCAGCGGGTGGGGGCGCGAGCGGGGCGCGGGCGGGCGAGGGGGCGGGGTGCGGGCGGAGCGCGGGCGGAGCCCGGGCGGGCGCGCGGGCGGGAGCGCGGCCGGGGGCACGGGCGGTGGCGCGGGCGGGGGCGCGGGCGGGGGCGGGGCGGGGGCGCTGGCGGGGAGCGGGCGGGCGCGCGGGCGTGGGCGCGGGCGGGGGTGCGGGCGGGGCCGCGGACGGGGGCGCGTGCGGGCCCACGGGCGGGCGCGCGGGCGGGCGCGCGGGCGGGGGCGCGGGCGGGGGCGTGGGCGGGGCCGGGGTGGAGGTGGGGGCGGTGGCGGCGGCCAGACGTCACCCGCGAAGCGCTGAGCGCGCTGTGTGAGCGCTGCCCTTTAAGCCGCCCTCGGGACCACTGGTGCGGCTTTATATCGATGGGCTGGTGGTTGGTGGCGCTCGAGCCTAGTGGTAGGGGGAACCGCCGCGGCTCTATTTTGTTCCCCGTTATGTGTAGATTAAAAATAAACGACAATTTGTTTAGTTGGGGCATGGTATTACTATTATTTTCTTTTTAACATCGACGCCTCTCTCGTGAAGAAAGTAGATTGTTGTATTGCTATACTCAAAGAGGCAAATATAAAATCTTATAACTGTATTAACTGTATAACTGAAGTAATTGAATTATAATGCTATATACTGTACTTCTTGCAAAAGTACAATCTATTTTCATTCATAGTTTACATTCAAGTGAAACAAAATTTGAAATTGCCATTTCGCTAAATTATTTTCTTTTATTCCTATTATCACTGTCTATTCATTTACTTTTCGTTGTCTTCGATTGACTAAACGAACTTTTAGGGATTGATTAAACATTCTGCGCTGGTCATCTGAATTCTTTACTGCATATTGCTAAGAGGAAGAAAACGTTTGAGGCCTGATATCATTGTTCCGTCATAATATAATTGAAAATAAAACAATTCTTTTATTTCATTAAAGATATAGTTTGTGTGATAAAGTTTGTGGCTCTTTATTCTACACATTCAATATTTCATTTCAAAAATGTTCTTAAATATGAATAATTGGATGCCTAATACATACATTCCCACACGTTAGAAACCCACGTGGACATAACTTAACTCTTGTGATGTACGCAGAAACATAGCACTGAATACTTCGAAAGATAACCCCATGAAGTGCCGACTCATCACCCTGACGTCATTAAAGTGAAGCAGCTTAAGCGCTGAAAAATGGCAAAAATGGTAACTTAATGGAAAACGATATACATTAACTGCAATCTGCATGCAGGGCGAATCACGCATTATCCTAATTAACTAGCAAATTTCTGTTCAGGAAGAAGGCGATGGCGAAAATGTTGCGTGTTATATTTTGTGAATGGTCCTCTTATCTGGAGAACATACCTTAACTGTTTTCATGCCACGTAAGCTGTCTTTCGTGTGAAGTATTTCGAAGATCCGCGTGCCTCGTTTAGTTTCAACGCCGGAGATGACTTTTAAAGCAAAGGAAAGGGAAGCCGGGGGCGGCGGCTGTTGCCGGGGACGCGAGGCGTGACGCGGTCGTGAAGCGCTCTGGAGCGTCGGGCTCGTTCGCAACTGTAGACGCCACTTGAACTGCGTGCGAGGCTCGCCCTAACACCTCCAGCGGCGGAGAAGCGGCTCGCTTTCAGCGCAGAGGGGAGCGAAGCAGCCCCGCCCCCCAGACGGCGCTCAACGCCGCTGCGGCTCTCGAGTGGATCCTCTTGTCTGCGCTTGCAGCATGTCGCTGCCTCCCTCTCTCTCACCCACGTTCTCTTTCACCCACGTTCTCTTTCACCCACGTTCTCTATCATCCACGTTCTCTCTCACCCACGTTCACTTTCACCCACGTTCACTTTCACCCACGTTCACTTTCACCCACGTTCTCTTTCACCCACGTTCTCTATTATCCACGTTCTCTCACCCACGTTCTCTCTCACCCACGTTCTCTGTCATCCACGTTCTCTCTCACCCAAGTTCTCTTTCACCCACGTTCTCTTTCACCCACGTTCTTTTTCACCCACGTTCTTTTTCACCCACGTTCTCTTTCACCCACGTTCTTTTTCACCCACGTTCTCTTTCACCCACGTTCTTTTTCACCCACGTTCTTTTTCACCCACGTTCTCTCTCACCCACGTTCTCTTTCACCCACGTTCTCTTTCACCCACGTTCTCTTTCACCCACGTTCTCTTTCACCCACGTTCTCTTTCACCCACGTTCTCTTTCACCCACGTTCTCTTTCACCCACGTTATTTTTCACCCACGTTCTTTTTCACCCACGTTCTCTATCATCCACGTTCTCTCTCAGCCCCGTTCTCTTTCACCCACGTTCTCTTTCACCCACGTTCTCTCTCACCCACGTTCCTTCACCCACGTTCTCTCTCACTCGTTCTCTTTCACCCACATTCTCCCTCACCCACGTTTTCTTTCATCCACGTTCTCTCTCACCCTCCTCCTCTCATTCTCCCTCTTTCACCATCTCTCTATCACCATCCCTCTCTCACCATCCCTCCCTCCCTCTCTCTCTCTCTTTCTTTCTTTCCATCCTTTTCTCTGCTTCCCCTCTATCTCTCTCCGCCTTCCTATCCCTTTTATCTTTATCCTCATTTTTCTCTTTATTTTCTCTTCACCCATTGTTTCATTATCCCCTTTCACTTTTCTCTCTACCCTCCTCTTTTCACTCTATTAAATATCTCCCTCTCTCTAATTAATTTTCTCCCTTTTCTCCCTACATAGAAACCCTCCACATGAGATGGCGTGTAAGCAATGATTTGCACTATTCTGATAATCAAAGGATAAGCTGCCGAATCCGGTCTCTACTAGCTCCAGTGTTTGCTCAGATAATTTAGAGTTACGGCGGGTCCTTCTCTCTCCACCCATTCGCCTTCCGCCTGCCCTCGCATTACTCACGACGCGCTCCATTCTCCTGCCCTCTCGTACGTGGCCGCTGTATTGCGTTGGTAGTTCTCTGGCTGCCAATTAAGCACAGAGCACAAGATAACGCCCGGATGGATTTGCCCTAATGGGTTATAAACCCGTTGGTTCTCTTACTCCAGGGTTCGATCATATGCAACTCATTCCCTTCACCCCCCTCTTCCACATATCGGCCGTCGATCACTGCGTAACAGTCTCCCGAAGACGCTAATTAGCTCGAAGTCCCTGGCCGAGTTCTTCCGCCTCCCAACACGTTCGCTTCTCTCCGTCAGCGCCCTCCTCCTCTCAGCGAAGTGGTGGCGGAGGCCTGCGCGCGTCATTGCCCCAACGCTTAGTCGTCGAATGTCGCTTAGCCCTCCCACGCGCGCTCGTTAAGCGGCTCCCCCGCTGCACCACCGGCGCCATCGCCCCTGTCACCGCCACCCCTTCTGCCCTCCCGACCCCCACTGCCTCCGGCACCCCCACTGCCACCGCCACCCCCACTACCACCGCCACCCACACTACCACCTCCACCCCTACTGCCACCCCCCACTGCCACCGCCACCCCCACAGCCACCGCCACCCCTACTGCCACCGCAACCCCCACTGCCACTACCACCCACCGGGAGCGGTAGCTCAGTGCATCAACTGATGTCACTGCAGCAACTCTGACCGGGAGGTCTTGGGTTCGAGTCTTGACAGCGGCAGGATTTTCGACGCTAGCTTTCCAGCTAAGTCGAATTAAGTCGCTGGTTGGAGAAGAATTCTAGCGGCCGGCTGCTCTGATCGCTAGTTTTCCGTGGTTTCTCCGATCAACACCAGGCGAATGCCGGAGCAGTAGCCTAACAAACGGGTCACGGACCCCGCGCGATATGTCCTTCCTCTTTCTTGTCCTATCCTCTCCCCTTACACACACACTTACACTAACATGCACTACACTACCACATACTCCGAGAAACCGATCGGGAGCTTAGAGCTTGTCTCGACTGGGCGGTGCCCCGCTGCTGGGAGAGTCCTGGTTAGGGGGAAACCCCACTATCCGACGGTAGGTCGGCGCCGGATCTCGCCATCCAGCAGGGGAAGATCACCGCCATCTCCCGAGAAAAACATGCACTACACTAACGGGACTAATGGCCAAAGCAGTTGACGCACCCGGAAACACGAAAAAATCAATCAATCAATAAACGCCCACTGCCACTACTATCCCCACTGCCACTCCCATTGCCACTGCTACTCCCACTGCCACTGCCCACCTTCTTCGCCACCGTCACTGCCATCGCCACCGCCTCCACCACCTCTTCCGCCACCGCTGTCTCTGCTGCCTCCATTCATCCTGCCCCCGCCTCGTTACCTCGTTGCCTGGTGCCCACGCGCAGACGCCGCCCCCTGAGGTGCACCTGCTCACGTCCTCTGCCGCCCACGCCACAGAGGAATAAAGCCGTTTACAAAAATGCCTCTTGGTCTAACTCGCTTAATCTTTTAAGTAATTAACGAAGAATGACTGCCTTCATCCGCTTGTTCCTGGCTGCATTAGCGTGTATGTTTGTTTGTCCATCCCACGTGTGGAACTTCGTAACCCGGCATGTTCTAGGATGGAGGACGGTCGGCTGCCAACTTTCGTCAACAGGCAGTGTTGGATATATCAGATGGGACGATTCATATAGATAGACTAGCAAAGGTTTTTTCATGGTTTCAGTACATTATTTTTAACTATTACAAGTGCTGTATTTAAAAAAAGAGCCGAAGCACATCGCTTTCTTTATTCTGAGCAGTATCGGAAGGAATTTTGTTTATTTGATCATCCGTTACGTCCGTAGCGTTTTGAGTATGCTCAAGATTTCTTGCATTTCTCAAGTAGTTATAGAAACGTGTAATCCTTCTTTAGATTGTAAAGTGATCACCAAGAATTAATTTTCCTTCTAGAATTGCAAATGTCGCTTCAAAAATAAATCACTCTATTGATGTGTAAAGACATTAATTCAACTCTTTGTGACTGCCAGACGAGAAAGATTCGTGTCTTCCGAGACCTGCACGAAGAGCTTCTGCTTATTAATAGAAATGTTTCATTATATTTTTTTTATTTTATGTAATTTACAATGGGTGATCTCTCAGATTCTTTTATATTTCAAGACAAACGGCACATCGATAAACTGCATGATATTATAAGATAACAATTTTTTCAAGTCATAGATAAACTTATTCATCTACATCAACAATTCAATGAAATTTTTGATTGAAGTCTAATTTTTTCAATTAATGTATTTTTTATAAGTTATGACAGTCTCTATGTTTTTTGTTACTTATTCCTTTTATTTAATTGTATTTCTGTGTTTGAAATAGTTCATTTATGTTTTGCACATGCTGAATGTATTTGAAATTACTTACGAATGCAAAGGAAAGACATTCACAATGCATATACTTAAATAAGTATCCCAAGGCCCTTCTGTTGAAGTCTTTTCAAAGAGATAATCTAGACAGTGAGAGATTAAAAAGCCTTCTACATATATTGATAATTTTACGAGAAATTTGAAAGCATAGCTACTGTATTTGTACCGTTAATTTGTCACCAAATGCACGTAAGAGATTAACCTAAATTTCTCACTTGTGACAAATTGGTTCACATCCATTCCTAAAAAGATTTTTGTCCAACAGTTCCATTTTATACACAAACGTTAGTGCCTGAATGGAGATAAAAACGTCTACATTTTCATAAAAAATAAGTTATAAATAATGCAAAAACGAAATATGCAGATTTATAAGCAATTTCGAAAGAAAATTATACAAGGCAATTCAAAACTTTGTAATACGTATATTCTTGAGAATGAAACTCCCATTTCGTTTTAAAAGTCCCAGAGATAATTTTTTTTCTGCACATTTTTCCGCCTGCTGAAAAACGGTGTTCCCGTGCTGCCATCGTTCAAAATTCAGTAGCTGCCGAGCGCCGCGTTGCCAAATCTGCGCTGAAGCGAGGATCGCTGCTGTGCGGCGAGATGAAGCGCCGGCGGCATTTTTCGCCGATATCGGATTAAGTTTTGAAAGACGGATCCCGCGTCGGGCTCTGAAAGCAAAGAGTAAACAGGGTGCGCGGCGGGGCACCCAAGGGGCTATGGGCGGGAGGTGGGCGGGGCTCGTGACGTCATAGTTCGAAGGCGGAGAAGACGCCCTCAAGCCAAGCATGTCGTATATTCACGATCCACAACGCCGTGGTGTCATTACACAACGCCCAGGAAATGTTTCTTCTCCTCGATACAAAACGAAATAATTCAGAAACCAAATATCCGATTCACGTGGAAAAAATTGGAAATTAAATCATTGAATACTCTAGCACTATGCATTATGAATTACAGACATAGTGCATAATTATTAGTACGCACACTTTCTGCAGGTAAAATTCATCATTAGTTGTCCAAACAATGATCACTTTTTGTTTGGTTCTCAAGAAAATGAGAATCCCATGTAATAAATAGATAGCTGTTGTTATTAATTTAATAGAATATTAGTTTGACGAACTAGGGTCGTAGAAGCCAGGTTTTCTTTCTAATTTCATTAATTAAAATATTATTATTATTATTATTATTATTATTATTATTATTATTATTATTATTATATAAAGCGTATCTGAAAAATATGTCAAGATCAATCAAGAACGTTATGTTAATAAAGAAGAAGGAATTGAATGAAATGGGGCATTTTAAATAAAGAATTGCAAAAAACAATAGACATGTTTGATAAGTTAAGCAACCAGAGAAAAGCCATTTTGAAAACAATAATGAATAGTCTTACAGATGGTGATCTGCTGACAATTATGTATTAATGCCCCAAATGTGAAGGGAGTACGATGTATTCATCAACCGAGGTGAAGCTGGGTAGAATTAAGTTTGATAAATGAAGTTCGAAAAAAATCACATTTCAACCAAGAGGAATTTATCGTTGTTTTTTTATTGGCCTTTTAGAGTAGCTATTTATTTTCTGCAATAAAGCGAATTCAAAAACATCCTCTCTGCCAATCACATAACGAGTGCTCTTTGTAAGCAGGTACCGTTGTTCTAAAGCGTTGAACCGTGTTCCTTGTAGAACTGCATCACATCTGCGATTTTTTACCGAACTAGTCCCGTAAAAAGTTTAGAACGAGAATCCTGAATTTTACGGACAATTAACAGCTCAGAAATGGCTGCTTTAAGTCTAGAAAAAATATGCTGATCGAGAATCGTCCCGATCTTCAAAAACGCAATCCCGCGCCTGCAGCAGGTGGCTTCATAATGCATTGTGTGTGTGGGCCCGATCGGTCGCTCGATGCCGCGGGAGTTGACGGCCTCCATTAATCATGGCGCTGGCGTTCGGGATTGGCCGGCGCGAGCGGGGACTGCCAGCGATGCGAGCAGCTGCAGCTGTAACACGCCGCTATCGTGTCGAACACGCGTGACAATAAACCCAAGGAATGGAATGTTCGCGCTAAAAATAGGTAACGAACGTTCCAATCCGCGGCAGGTCTTTGTCCTTTCAGGCTGACTTGCTCTTCTGTTAAAATGGAGGCTTTCCATTGCAGATATACGAATTGTTTGTTTTACTTGGTACTATTAAGGCTGGACCCATCCTTTTGGATATAAGAATATTCAGCCATGTGAGTAGGGTACCGAAGTACCCGTGCCCTGTCCGTCTGCGTGCTAATAGTGTAATAAAACTCTTCTTTTTGAAAAGTATCTCATCATATGTGCATGTTTATTTCATTCCTAACCTCAAATAGTATAGTTATCCTTCAAGAAGTCTTTTCGCCTTCAAGTCGGAAATCTTTGTTAAGGAATTGTTCGACCGTTAACAGGTTTATTGTGCTATTACTATTATTATTATTATTATTATTATTATTATTATTATTATTATTGTTATTATTATTATTCCTATAATTTACAACTAAATATCTTACAGGTCGGTTGAATATGAAATTTACAGCGGGTTGAAACCAGCTTCTTAAGGAGCAGATCTGGGAGTTGTCGGTGCCTCTACAATACTTTTCGCAAAATGAGGGCAGTTCCCAGTAAAGCAGTGATGTCAAGATCGATGCCATGAGCAGGAGTCCGTGGCAGGGTAGCACGACGAGATCATCCCTCCACGCAGTTGATAACCTCGTCACAAGAGAGCAGTGGGCAATCATCGTGAATGCTTTTACGCTTTACGGATTAAATAGGATTAGGCGGGATTTAGATAAATACATTTAAGAACGTTTGTTATTTATTTATATTTTGATTTTCCTGTGTATATCTTCTTACTTACGTTCGATTCCACCATCCATTCCAGGTTTTACAGATCCCGAGAGACATTCGTAAATTATTTCTCAAATTTTCAATACTTAATCGAACCCCGTGCTTGTTTTGGGGCATTTTCATTATTGAAAATGCTTGTTCACTGCTACCATTCGTAGATATTATTCGAGAAGCATTATCTATTAAGTTTTAAGTTGTGATTTATCGAGTACCTTGTAAAATTCTATTACACTGCCTTCCGAGAGCAGGGTTACGTCTGATAGTTTCCTTGCCCGACGCTAGTTGCGCAGAGCAGCTCGTAGCGTGCCACGGTGCCACGAAGCGAGCCAGTGCCACCAGTAGGAGACCTTGACATCTCTGCAATAAAGCAATGTTTTGCCCTTTCCAGCCGTTTGAATGAACTGGGAGTTTAGTCAAGTTCTTACCCAAATATTGCGGAAAAAATCCCTGAGCTCCGAACTATCGGGACGATCTGTGCTTTTACGCCCGATATTTTAATAATAATAATAATAATAATAATAATAATAATTATTATTATTATTATTATTATTATTATTATTATTATTATTACTATTATTGTTACTATTATGACTACTATTATATTATTATTATATCGACCACTTCTGACCACGCTACACGTTCTCTTCCGAGGTTCAGTTATATTCTATCCTGAGAGAGACTTGTGTAATTATGGGGATCAGCTTTTCGGCTGTATCCCTTCGAAAGACAAGGTTGTTAAACCTTGAATTATGGAATATGAGGTGATCGTGGCCTTTTTGAACCCTCCCAGCATTCGCCTGTATGACCGAGGGAAACCACGAAAACCCCGATCAGGAGCCGACCGGGAGCTCGAACCTGGGCCTCCCGTCTACGAAGTCAGCGTGCTACGCTCTGAGCCACTTTGCTTTGTTCGTTTTTATTATTACTATTACTGTTATTATTATTATTATTATTATTATTATTATTATTATTATTATTATTATTATTATTATTATTATTACTGTTAGTATTATTGTTACTATTATTATTATTAATGATGGGCATTACTATTAACTTATTCAGGACAATTTTTGGATCATCGGTGAATTTGTTGTATGAAACTATTGAACTTGATTCACTTTTAAAATAACATCAAGTATCCGGAAGCGTGAATCAATTAATCAATCCAAGCTGGTGCACGTTGGCCCCGGCCCATGGATGACGCGTGCGTGCGCACGGCCTGGAGCGCTGGATGCGAGGGCCGCGTGCCGATCAGCGCTCCCGGCGGCCGAGCGCGCAAGCACGCTACGCACCCTCGCCCGCCGCCGCCCTTCATCAGGCTCCGCCGCACGCGCCGCCCCTCCCCGCCCCCCACCACCCCACCACCCACCCATCCCAGGAGGCGCTGCAGCAGCGCTGTCAATAACGCGAACGCCTCATGATTTATGGTCGGCCCCCGGGAAAGATGTGGATTTTTGAAATCTTGTGAGGGAAACAGACGGTCAGACGCACTCAACTATATCGTCCGATACTGTGATTGCATTGCGTGGAATTGTCTCAATGCAGTATTTCTGCCTGTAAACGGGGCACAGCACTACGCTTGTATGTTGTATTTAAATATAAATGTCCTAAGTGTTAATTAACATTTAAGTGTTTTTTTGCTTGAATAAAACTAAATGAATTTAAATCTGTCGTAATAGAGGCCGACTCCATGTGAATTTTAATCCTAAAAAAATGTTACATCAAAATCAGATATGAAGCAATTGTATTTTCATTCGTGTTTCTTTAAATATTACCGGATTCAAAAATATCCTAGTAAATATTTCCGGATTCAAAAATATTTCAAAATATTTTATAGTAATTATTTATTTTTTTAGCTAAATTTTTTCTCCAATTTTACTAAAAGTTAAAGAAATATATAAATGTTCTAATTCTTACCCATATATACATCTAAGTAACAAGAGATGCAAGTAGATTTGCATCTTGTTTGCGTACAAGGCTGCATCTGTCTCGTTGGATACAGCTAACTTCCTTCTTGCTTCGCTGCCATTCACTTTTTGCGATTCATCCTGATGTTTGGAGCTCAATATGCGATGATGCTACAGGACAAATATCAAGTCTCGTCATATTGCGTTATGTCGCATATAACATTGGTGATTTTGTGTTTTTCGTTTTTGCATTGTGCATTTTCGTTTCTTTGAGAAGCCAATTGTGTTTAGACCACTATGACAAAAGAACTGAATTTCCTACAGTAGTCAAGTGTTTAAAATCACAAAATGAATTCAAATGAATTTTATACGTGTGTAATTATTATTTAATTAGTTTACAAATAAATAACAATCTTGAAATACACAAAATATGTATACTTCATTCAATATAACTTTGCATTTTCATTCTAAAACCCACTCCCAAACGTTTGAAATACCTTTGTTAATAGAGTTTTGATATTTGGAATATCATACATATCATTTGGTTCATTCGAAGATCCATTTTTAAATAATATTGTTCATTTTCAGTACTTCGGGTTCCATGAAAATGAAAAAAACTTTATAATCGCGTTGTCATACATGACGTATTATTGTAACTGCTGTTGACGTGCGGACAAGTAACGCGTCATTCAGAAGAGCACTACAAAGGATTCACTTGACGCAGTAGTATGAACCCCAATTTGTCAATGTTTTATTAATGACGCATCAAAGCGTGCCTTTAATGAATATTGTGCATCTGTCCCCGCAGCGCTATTTGAAGTGCATCGTTAGGAAAAATGAGTGCGTCTGGATTGAGCTTTTGTGGTTTTATCACAGAGTATGAAGTTGTAATTGAAGCTTGTTTGATCATTATTAGCTTCTCAAGTCCAATTATTTTCTTGTCCTTCCTAGCACAAATCAGTTCTTCGCGTTATTCCTCTTTCTCTCTTTCTATTTCATCACTCTTATCATCTCTCAGAGATACTATTTCGTATAAAATAGAGACAAAGAGCGTGCTTGAAAACATAAAGGAAAAAAGTCTTTAAAATTCTAGAATTCTTCACATGTCCTGCAATTTCACTAAGAGTTTGGGAGCTCATGAAGATATGTACTTCATTTCGTGCATAGAAGATAACGTGGATCCTCAAGTACCGAAAACTGTTAGATTCGACACATTCCAATTCCTTTTTCCACTTCAGCCCGCCCTTTATTGCGCCTGAGGTGCCTGGGGCATCAACTGAGGTCATTGCTGGGCCTCTGACCAGGAGGTCATAGGGTTTGAGTGCAGACACTGGCAGGATTTCGACACGAGCTACATAGCTAGGACTTCTCTCTCCGGAGAGGAATTGTAGTAGCCGGCTCCTTCCGTGTATTCTCCGATCAATACCAGACGCATGCCGAAGCAGTTCCCTAACAAGCGGGCCACGAACTGCGCGCGATCTTTCCTTAATCTTCCTTGTCCTGTACTCACCCCTTACTTACACACACTTACATGTCCACATGCTGGGAGACACTATCTTACTTACACACGCTGGGAGACCAGTCGGGATCTTAGAGCTTGTCTCGGCTAGGTCGGTGCTCCGTTGGTGGGATATTGGGTAAACCCTCTGATTGGGGAAACCTTCCCAGGCCGACTACGGATCGGCGCCGGATCTCGCTATCCAGAGGGGGAAGATCACCACCCCCTCTCGCGATAAGGTGTATTTCACTTACGGGACTAATGACTTTAGTAGTTGTCGGGCCGAAATTACTAATCAAATAATCAATCAATCTAATTTTATAAACGCAATATCTTCCTTCCCTCCACTCGTGTTGTCACTGAGTTTTAAGACATCGTGACGAAAAAACCTGTCATAAATTCGCCATACTCAACACAAATTCCTCAAGTGGCAGACTCAAAGGCTGAGCACTGCCAAAGATAGTGCACACTACTCTACCACATGCCGGCAGCTTACAGCTTGTCTCGCCTCGGGCGGTGCTCCGCTGACGGGAGATATCGGTTACGGGAAAACCTCGCAAGATGGCGTGTAGGTTGGCGCCGGACCTCATGATGCAGCGGGGGAAGAACGAAGCAAGTTTCCGAGTTAAAAACATGTCCGGCAGTCCGGGGGAATTTACCGTGACCCGCTGGCCACTACGGACGGAATTGTTGCAGGCACGGCGAAGTTGGGCCAGGTTTTTACATTTACAGGAAAAAATACCGTATAGCAGTTGACTGATTGATTAATTCATGTTTCTGGGCGCGTCAACTGCTAAGGTCATTGGTAGTCAAATGCCGCGATTTTACGTATTTTAACTATCATGAAACAGCAGAAAGGTAGTAAAGGGAGACGATGGAGAATTAACACGTTACTAATAATGAGCTTGGTGTTTTGCTCGACATCATGAGCGAATTTTGCGAAAAGCTTCCTACAATTTGTGTTCTGCGCCATAGTTCCGCGCAGTCCTCCATTGAGCTGATTTGCTGCGTCGTGTTCATCTGCTGCAGTGCGTTCGGGGGGAGGGGGATCTCGCCGCAGGTGGATCGACGGATGTGATCCCACGCGCAACATGGCGCGGTCTGTTTGCTAGGGGCGGAAAGAGCGGGCGATGGAGTGGTGGGTGAGAGGGGAGGAAAACTATGAAGGATTTAGCGCTATTTGTGGTTGAGATCGTAGTGTGTATCCTTCAAGACGAATAAAATGGTGAAGGGTGTACCTCTCAGTGCGGTAATAAAGTTAATTAATATTCCAAAAAGTAGGTATGTACTTGCTCGATCTACTTTTTCCGCATGAACAACAATACGTAAAAAGCTTTTCTAATATCTGTATGTCTATCAAGTAAACCGAAAAGCTAATTTCCAAGCAAGGTTATCTAACTACTTCAAATGTTGTTTTTAAGGAATGGCTGCGAATTGTTCCAAGAAAATGTGTTAATAACACTGAATAATCCTTTATTCAAAACTTGTTTCAAATATAAATTTTATAATTTTTATTATATATTTTATAAGTGCATTGGAAGTTACATTGATAATTTTTTAAACCTATAAATACTTTTCGTAAACAACTTTCTCTTCTTAATATGGAGATGGAAGGATAGAGAATAGGGAGGAGTTTAACATGCGAGAGTTCTCGCACAGGTACGATAGTTCTACTTATAAGTGATTACGAGCAGGAAGAATGAGCATTAGAAACAATTTAGCAGAAGTACACAGAATACTCTTCTGCAATTTCAACAATCCACTGATTCAAAGTTCTTAAATATACTCCAAATGTGTTATAGTATGTCTGCGATGTAAAGTAGTGAACTTTGAGATATTGATATAAGTATTAAACATTTCCGCAGAATATGCGGGGCGATAATGAACGAGTTCTCAGCTCTCCAAAAAGAGCATTGGGAGATGTTATTATTCCATTCTTAAGGCGCGACATTGACACGATATTCTCGTATGTTGCGGAAAACGAGAAGCATGTAAGATGACTTATTTGCTATTTCGAGAAATATTTTCCCTGACATCACAACTTTACATTTCTTATTAACTCAGTCAGGCTGCTGGATAGCTAAATGAAATTGGGTGATCTTTGTGAACGAGCTATCATGTGACCGATACCCTTTACCTCCAGCGCCATGTCTGAGAAGCAAGACGGCTGTTGCGAGACGCAAGCTGCGTCAATCGAATCTGTGTTCACGCCCTCTTGCCGTCACGTTGTGACTGCTTTCGTTTTCCTGTATCTCTATCTCCCACGTTCTTTCCTTCGAAATTGCCTCTTTCTGGCTCACCCTTCCGTTGCCTCTCATAACGGATTTCCAGCGCCGAAGAGAAGGCTCACTTACCATTTCCATTATTTCTCGCATCCTGCCGACCATTCTCTCTCTTTTTCCCCTAATGCGGATTGCCTTTCCGTCTCTCTCTCTCGTATTCCCTCCCCACCTCTCACTGCTGTTTCCTTCCCTTTCGACCTGTCTCGCTAGCTCTCTCGTGCCGCTTTTCAACGCGCGATTTTTCACGGGCAGATCAATGCAGTTTTTAACAGGCAACTTGGAACTGGGAAGTTTTCCAACACCAGAATTCCCGATATCCGGTGCGCCAGAGAGAAGGCAAAACTTCGTTAGATACTTCGAAAAAGGTACAGCGCAGCAAAATACAGTTTAATGAAGCTCGTATTTCTCAGCACATATTTTCCTAACAGTTTATGAACCAACCTTTCTCAGCTCTGAGAGACAATAATTGAGCAAAACTTTTCCACCTGATTACTTATTTCTCAGTGATAATTGTCACTTCTTATTGCAAATATTTCACTGTGAACGACTATTATATTCTGAGAACGAGCATCTTTCTCATCTATTATTCGCTTAACATTCCTATTAAATTTCCCTCTTTGTAATTGATTCAACTAAAATGTAATAATTTAACAGCATAATTATGTTGCAAAATGTCAAATTTTACAATAAATACATAAATGATAAAAGTTGATAAGTTTTGAATTTGTGTGTTTATTTTGCCTAAGAAGGCTACAATAACTTCATATTTTTGCATATATTTCGTTTACAAATGCAGTGAAAATACCATACTACGATATATCAAAACAACACCAAAATGCAGTAGTAATTTTGTGCCTTATTTTCCGGGAGATCTCACATTGACAACTTATAAGGTACCATTTCATCACCTTGCTTTCTCACTTATCTTTTGTAAACGCGTAAATTCAGACTCTTCAGTTGCTGTTTGGCGGCCAAGGCATTTCCACAAATCACGATCGCGCGGTTCGAACCAATAAGAAGTACGCAGTGAAAATTCTACATACGACCACATGCGTGGGAATACAAGCATATTACTCACCAGCTTCTGAGGAATTCTTTTTGAATTACTCTCGAAAGTGCACGGATTGATCGATTACTTATTATTTCCTGTTTCCTGCTGCGTTAACTGCTATGGTCATCGTAAGTGTAGTGCATGATTTTATCGCGGGAGGTGGCAGTGTTCTTACCACACTCGATGGTGAGATCTGGCGCTGATCTACTCGTCAGGTTGAGGGTTTTTTCCAATCGAGGTATCTCCCATCAGCGGGGCATCGCCCCAGCCGAGACAAGCTCTAATCTCCCGTCATGTATGGTAGTGTAGTGCATGTTAGTGAAAGTTTAAGGAAGGGGCGAGAATAGGTCAAGGAAGGAAAGATCGCGCATGGTCCTTGGCCCGTTCGTTAGGGTACTGCTCCGGCATTGGCCTGGTGTCGATTAGAAAGACAATTGAAATATACCCATCAGAGCAAACCACCGTTAGGATTCTGCTCCAGCTAGCGGATGAATTGGATCTATCTAGATAGTGATAAAAATCCTCCTATCGTTGGGACACGAACCTTAGGACCTAGCGGTCAGAGATACTGCAGGGTCATCGGTTTTTGCCCTGAGTCATCTTGGTCACCCTGCGAGGGCAAGATTAGTTTATGTCACCGTGTTTCATTAGTTTACGTCACCGTGTGAATATGCAGCGCTTCGCGCTCGTGGGGGCGTGCCAGATGAGCCGGAGGAGGGGCATGTGGGTGTGGGAAGGAGGGGGAAAGGCGAGCCACTGCAGCGCCAACCACACCCCGCCTCCGCCCCTTCCCGCAGCCGCCGCCAGCGCCCGGGCTTCGTTGCCAACGCTAACGCCGCCTCTGGCAGAGGAGCAGCGACTCTCGCGCCTTTCTTTTTTTATTCGCGATGTGCGCACCGCCCTGCTGCTCGCGTGGTGCAAAAGTCGATGTATCCTTTCGCCTCCCCCCCCCGCCCCCTCACAAGCTCACTCGCGAATTCCGTGTGTATAAAACGGTATGGGGTGGGAGGAAACAGAACAGGTAGCAGGCTTTTCCGTATTCTGGGATCCATTCCAGAAGAAATATGATCTTGTCGGAACTTTCTGAACTTCATTGCTTCCTGAATTTTGATAGTCTTGTAAATCAATTTGCTCCACTTCATTTCCTAGATTTATTTTTATCCTTCTGAATGCAGTTGATTGTTCTCTCCCTTACATCCTTCAAGGGTATCGTGGGAGAGACAACTTATCTGATACTAGACTGCGTTGAAAGCTAGAGTGGTCGGCATTCGCAAATTATGCGACCATCAATTTGTAACTTTTATAAAAAATATCAGGTACATAGTGGTGAAAATGAGAATACGAAATATAATTTTAGAAAATAATATTTAAGAATGCATTTAATCTTTGGTATATAATCATTTCACTCTTGCAAATGAACATCTCTGCAGAAAAAAGGTTTTTAAATAGGTTTGTTTAATTATTTCGTAAAATACCCTGTAGAGCAGGTTCATATTTAAAGCGCTGAATTTCTATAAAACTGTTCTAGCTTTTCGACATATTTTCAATTGTGCCTATTGAATCTTTTCTTGTTTATTCTTAACTAGAATGACATGCAAAAGCAGTGTACGAAATACATTCATAAATGTACTATTGAAACTTCATATTTCAAACTGTTTAAGGGCAATAAAAATCTTATTTTTATTTGTATATTTTGTATTATATAATATTATTTTTTTAATTTTTGGTGTACTTTTTTGGTAAACGGATCTACGAAAAGAGAATGAGAGATGGTGTGAATGAGACAAACCTGACTTCTGATATTGCCCCATAGAAAGCTAAACGTTTCTTCTAATACGATTATCAGTCCCTATCCCCCTGCTATTGGTAGAACATTAACAAGAATATACCCATTATCTTTTATTATAAAACGAACTAAATCTTACATTAAATAACAAAATTATGTTCAGGGATCTGAATTTGTATAATGAAAGGGTGCAGTATTAAAGCTAATATTCATCACTAACATGTTCCTTTTTTGCTGTTGAGAAGAAAGGAAAGAAAAGCGTGGAGAACAATGCAAACGCTCAAAAATCTCATCGGCAGGAGTCGAACCCACGCTCTCTTTCTTCTAAATCCTTGAATCCGCTGTCAGCTCGTGGTTTGGGCAAAGTAATTGAATTACCTTCTTCTTTATTACCGACTTTTATGAGAACATTTGCGGTGTTACAACCTGCGTCATCGGCCCTAAAGCCGTCGCCGCGTTTTATGGGATGATAACGAAGCGAAACATTTTTCTAAATTACGTAATCCTCTTCGAATTACTCGCGTCAAATATTAAATCTTTTCTCTCCGACTTTTCATTGCGAGAAGCTCCAATGTTGTAGCGGTCTTTATGCCATTTATTTGTGTAATTTACTGTCATTCTAGTTGGTGAATGGTTTGTTTGTACAAGAATTCTACATTAAATTTCTAAACCAAATCACTTTGATATTTGTGGACAGCTTGATTCAATAAGTTGAAAAGTGTCTTTTGAACGGAGAACACTGTGAGACATTCTTTACAAAATTGAGGCAAATAGTTTATTTATTTATTTTACGTCAAAAAACAGTTAAAACTCCGTATGACGTGCTATGGGAAGAAGTGAATTGTGTGCACATTTTCAAAATTCTAAGTCATACACTACTTGAATTTTAAAAAAAGTTGAACTTATAAGTTTTAAAAGTTCCAGAACCGTTGTTTATATTATGATGCAATGTCATATAAAAACACAACGGATCAATCCTGGGGTGCACATGATACTTCATACCCTTGTGATTTCACACAACTGGGTTATTAGTTATTACAAGGGTTTCCGATTTCATCATAC
Source organism: Teleogryllus occipitalis (assembly GCA_011170035.1). Classification (NCBI taxonomy): domain Eukaryota; kingdom Metazoa; phylum Arthropoda; class Insecta; order Orthoptera; family Gryllidae; genus Teleogryllus; species Teleogryllus occipitalis. The sequence continues at coordinate 26,764 of BLKR01000518.1, forward strand.
AAATTTCCTGAACCATTAAAAAGTATTAGAGAGCTTTTGTCAGTTTTCAGTGATCGGATGCTCTAGAAAGTTCTTTTTGTTCCCCTTCCCTTAGTCAATTCTCATCAGAAATTGATAACACTGTAAAGAGATGCAGCAAAGAGGAGAAAAGAGCTAGAAGGAAGACACCCTAGATGGTCGTGATTCAAATCTAATTTGCATACGGAGCGGTTTTGTTTTACTCGTTCATCATTATTTGCTATTCTTGTGATTGATTACGAAGAATCAAATCATCTGTTCAACTGACAGAACTCCTCCTGCTTCAGAGTTATTTCTTACATTATGCTATTTTTATAAAATAATAACTATCGTCGGTGTTTACAAAACCCTTCCTCTACACTGACGTTGACACCAACTTCACCCACAACTTCATTTTCAAAGAAAAGATCACTAACATATAGATAGTGCAAATTAAGCTAGCCGCCTGTAACCAGAAAATCTTGAAAATTTTAATTCATAAGGTATAAACTATTTCATTTTACTGGAAATACGATACAGTATCCAGCAAGATTTTAAGACAGTTGCGCTGACGTCATCAGCTACTGAAAGAGCAGGAAGAAATAATTTAGAATCTTGGCATCATTTTTGAGTGAGGCCTACAAGAGAAAGTTAATGTGTGTATATATATATATATATATATATATATATATATATATATATATATATATATATATATCGCCTTTGAAAATGGACTTCGAATGATTTTTTATCAGTGGTCAATATGTAAAAAGTGCATGGTCATCACCTCGTACAAGTACTATTGAAGTCTAAGTTACAAATCAATTGAAACCACGTTATCACATGCCATTGCATGCCCTATTACCCAAATCAACTAAAACACAGTCTTCTGTCATTCTGAATAAATAAGAAAATTAAGAAAAATTAGGCGTGTTAATACCTTTGATCCTGAACCTACCAAGATCTTGAAATAGATATATTTTCGGCAACATGGAAAATTATGTTTTCATACATATCGTCTCGTATATTATTTCAGTAGTATACATACCTTTTGTGGCACTAGCAGAGAACCAGTCTTGATAAATGAGGTCTCTAAAGAATGAGAATTTTAGGAGACGTGACGAATTGCATTCTGATTTTAAAATATGAAGGATTCGTTGAAAAACGCGCATCTAATTATGCATTTTTAAATACAACCCGCGACACTCGATAGAATTGTCAAAATCCATATACGTACTTCAATAACTCCTAAACAAAGCGTTCTAGAAACTTAAAACTTAAAATTTTGAGGTAAAAATGTCTCAAAGAAACGTTTCTCACATCGAAATAAACAGGATAAGATACTTTTGAACATTATTTTACATTTTTGCTGGTCCAAAGTTTATCGATATTATCCAATACCAACTATATTACTCGGCACTAGATGCGATCTTTGTTAGTGACGTCACGTTCAAAAGGATTAGATCTCTCCAACTTATATGTATGCTTTCTGAGTACACCGTGGCGTACGCCGATTGATGAGATTTATTTGCATAAACATTAATTCAAGATTATGCAAATAAACCTACATACTATCGCAGCAACAATTAGAAGTATTAATAGTTGCTTGATACCGATGAAGATTGCTTTTCATGTGTCTGCAACTGTTCATTAATGGAATGTACGAATTGACATTCTTTTTCTTTTATGTGAAAATTTTGTGATACAACCTACAGTTCTCATACACTTGGTAAGGTACCACATCATATCTACTAGTCAATAAACACTCATTTTCTTCTTATTCAAAATCTTTTTGTACATTTCTATCGCTCGCTCCGCAAATTTAAAACTCTGCTAATTTAATTCAATATACATGCATCGACAGGGCAGTTCAAGAGAGGAAAATATTATTGAAAACATGAATTAAAAATGAAATTTGATGAAAGCAAAGCCCTATATTTCTTTCACATATTTGTTTATTTTTACTGGTGTGGTTGATTTTAAAGACCTACGTTATTTAAGAGAAAAAATGTTTTACCTTGTTTATTCGAGATTATTTCTTTGGAGATGGGTGGACTTCACTTTGATAAAAGGGAAATTCGTTGCAAGTCTTTATGCTATGATGACAAGTCACAAACGGAGGTCCAGTGTACTATGAGACGACCGAAATTCTAGGAAGAAACAATCTTCACGAAATTGCCATAGTGTACTGCGTATAAAACCAAAAGATAAGACAGAAGGCTCGAAAAATTTGAGAAGGGCATTATGAGAGAGCTTAGAAACTAAATCAAACTATGACGGAAAGAGAGCTCGTACATCTTTGAACGTTCACCGTCAAAAAGAAGAAAGAAACAATTATGACAAAGAAAGCACAATTGTGTACAGTCAGGAGTGAAGACTATGTCTTGTAAGGATTGGATTGTTTTAACCTGTGCCAGTATTTTCGTTATCAGGAGCGATTCGATGAAAGTTTCAAGTCAGCGTGTTCAGTCATGATAAAACTGGTGTAAAAGTTGCGGAAGAAATAATAATTATTTTACTGTTTAAACGCAACAGCGTCATGTTAACTATTTCTTTATTTAATTTCGTGGATGTGTGGAATTTCGAGAACCGTCATCAATATAAATATACGAAAATGTATTACTGATTCTATCAGAAACAAGAGAAGTGAATCAAACAATTCAGATGAAACGTGCATTCTTTTCTGAGCCAAAACTGGTGATCTCGGCGAGGAGATGTGTGTGGTGCACTCATCAGAATAAAAGGGAGAGAGGTCGCGGCTGCGAGCGCTGTGCCATTTATCTGCGGGCGCGCACGTCCCGAGGTGGGCGGGGCGCGAGTGGCGGCGGCGGCGGCGGCGGTGGGTCAAGGACGCGCGAGGGTCAGGGCCCCTGTGCCGGCGCTGACGCTGGGTGGCAGAGGCTGACGGGCCCTGCCCTACTTGCTGTTCCCTACGTTGGCAGCGCCCCGCTGCGTAGCGGCTCTCTGGCGCCACACCTCTGTGTACCATCGCTCATCCCTCGGCCCGGGCACTGCGGATTTTGATTGATTGATTTTTTCGTGTTTCCGGGCACGTCAACTGCTTTGGTCATTAGTCCCGTTAGTGTAGTGCATGTTTTTTTCTCGGGAGATGGCGGTGATCTTCCCCCGCTGGATGGCGAGATCCGGCGCCGAACTACCGTCGGCTAGTGGGGTTTCCCCCTAACCTGGACTCTCCCACCAGCGGGGCACCGCCCCAGCCGGGACAAACTCTAAGCTCTCGACCGGTCTCCCAGAATATGTTGTAGTGTAGTGCATGTTAGTGTAAGTGTGTGTGTGTAAGGGGAGAGGATAGGACAAGGAAGAGGAAGAAAAGATCGCGCGTGGTCCGTGGCCCGTTTGGTAGGGTACTACTCCGGTATTCGCCTGGTGTTGATCGGAGAAACCACGGAAAACTACCGATCAGAGCAGCCGGCCGCTAGAAGTCTCCTCCAGAGGCACGGCGGATTCATGGCAGGTTTTTGACGTGTTGTCTTAGAACTCAGAACACTACTTTCACACATTGCATCTAATTCAATTGAAACAAATCAGGGGTATTTTCCATTAGCGTAACGAGTCGGCACCGAAGTCGCGAGATCGACGAACGAAAGCGAAGAACGATGGTGGGAAGGAAAGTATTCCGTTTACCTACTCCGAATGACAATTGGAAATTATGTATTACACAGGCTCAGAGATGTTTTATATTAATCGCGTAGTCCGAAGGCCAGAGTCTTGGTTACTCAACGTCAACACGCGTAGCGAAGCGTCAAAATCTCAAGTAAAAAATACTTTGGCTTGAATTTCTTTTGACACACTCAAGAATGTCGCCGAATAGGGCGAATACCGGAATCTCGCAGTATTGATGGACAATTGTAGGGAAGTGTCTTTGCATCTATAAAGTTTGGGATTATTCTAAATATGACGCTATTTAGTTGATAATTGTTTTGAAATGCTCCTTCACTGGTCCATTGAAGTGTAATTAAATTCAGAATTAATCCCAAATATAAAGCACGACACATGTTATGTCTATAACCCTACGTAATTTCCGAGACTGGACTGATTGTTGATTTGTTCAACTACTAAGGCAATTGATACCTTAAGTGTAAAGCATGATTTCAGGTAGACCTTCCCCTGCTGTTTGGCGAGATACGACGCCGACTTATCCCCCGACTTTTCCCAATCAGGTATCTCCCATCAACGGGGTACCACCGGCGCCCCGCTGCCATGTGTGGTACTGTAGTGGATATACCTGTAAGTGTAAGTGTGGGTGAGTAAGGAATAAGGATAGGATAAGGAAGAGGATGAAAAGATCATACGCGGTCCGTAGGGACTGTCGAAGGGAACTGTCCGGCATTTATCAGAGATGGTCATGGTGTTTATCACAGAATCCACAAAAACGTACCGATTAGAGCAGCCGGCTGCTAGAATTCTCCTTCAGACAGCAATGAATTCCACCCAGCTGTCTAACTAGTGTCGAAAGTCCTACCACCGTCGGAATTCGAACCCTAGAACCTCGCGCTGTGAGGCACTGCAATAACATCAGTTGATGCCCTGAATCATCTTTGCCGATGTCTGCGAATGGAGAGTTAATTGTAAAGTAATAAATCATTAGTTGTTAACACGAAAACGTAATAATAAAATTGATTTACAAATTAGATAAAGTTGATTATAAAATTTTTAATTGAAATCATGTCATAATATAGCTTCAATAAATTCCCCAAACTACAGATTAATTACGTAAAACACAATCTTCTTCAAAAATTGGGAAAAAATATACACCGGTTATTGCAAGTCGCTTGAGGCGTGAAAATCGTTCATCGTATGTTTCCATCATATGTTTTTTATATTGCTGAAATATATGATTCTACAGACGATCTCCGATGGTAGAATCGATTTGCCTCCGGGCAACAAGCCGCGAGGAAGGACGGTAGCCTTTTGGCAGACGGGCAAACGAATCCCGCGCGTTGGAAAGTCGCCCAAACGCGTGGGCGGGGCGGGGCGGGCGGGGCAGACGCGGGGCAGACGCCGCGTGACGTCACTCATACAACATTGATAAAGCGGCCATCGATTAGCGGGTGGGGCGAGGGGGCGTGGCGCACCTGGAGGGTCCACGCGCGCGCGCGGGGGAGCGCGGCCGAAGGCGGAGGCTGCGACCCGCTGCGCTGGCGCACGGCGGCGGCGGTCGATGCGCCCGGGGCACGCGGCCAGCCCCCGCCCACGCCCACGCCCACGCCCACGCCCACGCCCACGCCCACGCCCACGCCCACGCCCATGCCCACGCCCACGCTGGCCCCATGCACCTCCACATGCACACCGGGCGAGAGGGCGGCGGAAACTCATTAACCCTTCCACTCTGCTTCTTCAACACTTACCTGCATTCTTTTGTTTTTTTGTTTGTTTTTGGACCCCAAACGTTTGACACAATAGCTTACAAGCAGTTGATGCAAGCATGTTATTTGGAATTATTAATTGAGAATGTGATGATATTTATTGGCTTTATTTACTACATCGCTCTAAATAAGCAATGATGTTTTTTTCTAGAAAAACAATCTAGTTTATACTCATAACTATACATTGGTCATCTTACCAGCATCAGAATTTTTGAAAGAGAACTACCAAATCGTAATAGATAAAAAACCCAAATTATCACTCAGAAATTGCAACAGAATACTACAAAACAGAAATGGACACGTTTTAATAATTTTTCTTTTCGTAATTTAGACTTCAAATGTGGCATTTCTGATTCTAATCGCATAAAAATCAAATTATTTCCAACAAAAAACTTAAACAACTGGAAAGTTTACAACGCACGTCAAATTGGACGTAAATAGAATATCTAAAAGAAGATATTCCTGGGAATAATTGTCAGCGTGTTGCAAAACATTATTTGCCCCTGGAGTCAACAAAGATCCCAAACAGAGTCTATGGGTAAGTGAAACAACAACGAAGCTAATTCTAGGAATGTTTCATGGTTTTTTTGGTTATTCGGTGAAAAAATCCTTAGTTCTCCAACGCTACTGGCTTATCGCATGAGTAAACCAACCCATGGTACAGGAAGCTGAGCATTGACTATAGCAGTCTAATGTTGTCCATACTTGGAAGTAATAACCGTACATTCCTATTCATGGAGTCAGAGAGGGGAAACACGTTTTTGTGCAGGTGCCCCTGATGCCATGTGTTTGATGATTGGTATTTGGCTCTTAAATATCCACCCTTAAAAATGAGGGTTTTAAAGACATAATATGCATAATCTTTAGTATTTTAATTATAATTAATAAGTAATTTTATTGTTTAATGTTTAATATTTTAGTTTATCATTGGATATGTGTTATTTACTATTTATGCAATATATACGACTTTGACTAAGTTACAGTGTAAATGTGTCCCACAGGCCTGATGAGGGAAAAATAAAGTTCCAAAACGTTGGCGAACTAAGAAAATATTTTCATAGAATGACCAAAAAACAAGAAACGATCGTAGAATTATGGTGTGGTCGTGAATTCAAGAGCTATAACAAAGCAAATATTTATTAACAGTCGTCCATACAAGATTGTACCGGTAGAAGTGGCTCAGAGCATCCTTGATGTCACTGCAGTGCCTCTGACTGGGAGGTCCTAGGTTCCAGTTCCGACGGTGGCAGTATTTTCGGCACTACCTAGATAGATGGGTCGAATTCACTCGCTGTCCGGGGGAGAATTCTAGCTGCCGGCTGCTCTGATCGGTAGGTTTCAGTGGTTTCTCCGATCAACACCAGGCGAATGCCGGAGCAGTATTCTAACAAACGGACCAAAGACCGCGCGCGATCTTTCTTTCCTCTTCCTTGTCCCATCGTCACCCTTACACACACGTTACACTTACATGCACTACACTACCGCAAATGTGGGGAAACCAGTCACGAGATTAGAGCTTGTACAGGTTGGGGCGGTGCCCCCCTGGTGAGAGATACCTGGTTAAGGAAAATCCGCGCAAGCCGATTTGTAGGTCGTCGACAGATCTCACCATTCAGCTGGGGAAGATCACCGCTACCTCCAGAGAAAAACATACACTACACTTACGGAACTAATGAACTTATCTGTTGTCACGCCCAGAATCAATGAATAAAAAAAGTTCAAGATTGTAATTTCCTGACTTGCCATAAAATATATTTATTGATACCTGTTGATCTTTACTCCAAAACTCACTTCAAGAAACATCGCTACTTTTATTCCAGAAATAATAAATTCCATTACAAAGCAAGAAATTGGATGTTTCCATGGTTAACGGAAGGGTTCTAGATGAGGCTGATATGCCGAGTGTAGAAAACCGATCGTGTCATGGAAACTCAGTTTTGCCATGTGATGTACAATATTTTATTCGAGACTTCAATTTAAGGACATTTTTTCCGTGTGATGTACGAGTACTAATTTAATTCACGACTATTCAACATTCTACATATTTTTTCTGTTGAGGGTTCGGGTGTACTTTGTTTTCTAATTCTTCTACTTTCAATGCTCGAACGAAAAAAAAAAATAAAAACATCCTGGAACAGGTGTCTGACAATTTTTTCAGACATTTAGTGCCTGATGCATATGATATTTGCTTCCCATTCTGATTTCTCGAAAAGATATTCGGTCTAGAACAAGTCGCTCTACGTCCATACTCGAATTATAGGGGGGTTGTAATTGAACACAGCATTGAACACAAGAATTTTGACAATTGGCAGGTGAGTTCTGCTGATACTGATCAAAAAATGTATTATTTTATTGAAAAAGTCTCTCAAATGTTGAATTCTCAATGAATATTCTGGCTGAATTTTCTTCATTAATAACATTTTTGTGGCTCTGAAAATTATATATTTCTATCATTTTTAAGCGCGTAAGAATATTTACGTCTAAATATCCATATAATTGTTTTTAGAATGTTTGTCTGAGTGACCAGTCTATCTGGAGAACAGTAAGACTGATTTTGATTGATGGAACAGAAGATTGCAAGGACGGGAAGAACACATTTTGTTGGGTATAATTTAGGATATTTTTTAATTGATTATATTTTATAAAAAAGAATTTTTTATTATACATTTTCAGTTTTTTCGATTTTAATTCAATGTTCTACTTTTGTCTTTCAAACCTAGAGAAAACTATGACCTACTGGCATTTCGTTATAACTATCCCACCCCCTATCCCATCTCTGAAAACAGGAGATAAGTGAATGGTCTTTCTTATTTTGGAGAATATATCGAAAACGGCCTGAAAAGTAGCCATAATGAAAGTAAATTATCTGAAATTTATAATATTTCATAGTAAATGCATTTTGATACTCTTCAATAGCGCATTTGGTCTCCAGATAATTGAAAGTAAAAACGGAAAGTTAGTTCCGTCGGAGAGGGGTAAGGCGGGGGCAGATGGAAGAGCGGAGCTAAGCGGGGTGGGCGCTGTGGGGCGGGACTGGGCGGGGCGGGGCGGGGCGGGGCGGGGAGGGGTGGGGAGGGGAGGGGCGGGACGGGGCAGGGCGGGGCGGGGAGGGGCGGGGCGGAGATGAGTCAGCGGAGTGGGGACATAAATTCATTTACTTTCGTTTAACACTATAAATGGGATTCATTTCTTTTTCTGTCAAAAAGTTGATTGTGAGAAATAAGTGCCCGGACAACGCCAGTCTTAAATATTTTAATGTTTATATAAATAACTAATTATAATCAATCATTTGCACTATTATTTCAGTAATTGGGCATCTTTATGCGCTATTAATATTATCCATGTACTAAAAATGTTATTATTATTTAAAAGTTTGAGCCGTAGTTATTGCCGTCTGTGCGAGGCAAGTGCGAGGCAAGTGCGCAGGCGCCATGGGGCCGATGCTTCTGGACGTTCTTGTGGCCGCAGCCGCCCCTGGATCGGGTGCGTTCCCGTCGATTCATTTCTCATCCTGTCAACGCATCCATTAACGTAAATGTAGCAGACATAGAAGCACAGGGGAGGACACCCCGAAAGTGGAAAAATGATAGTATGTAGGGAAAAACGAGATCCAGCTGAATAAAAAATAAAGTAAAGAAAGGATAGGAAGAAAAATAAGTGCAAGAGAAGAATGTGAGAGAAAGTCCTGTGACGAGATTTACAAAAATTTCTTCCTCACTATTTTCCCAATAAAAAAAAGAGAAGTGAGAAATATTTCCATTTCAAAATACACTATCAACTATTTTCGTTCACAAGTTCTAAGAAGGGAGTAAAAACACGATTTAAACTGTGCCGCGTGTCGTAATCCTGCTGCGATAAAGTAGGAGGTAACTGTCGACAAAAACAACAAACATGACATTAGTTTGAATGAAAACTGAACTTGTATTCTAAAATGGATCTGAATATTTCTTGCGTGTAAATTATCGAAAACTATATAGGAAGCTTTGAGTTTTTGATAAATTATACAAACCGTAGTTGTATAAATTTCATTTAAAGATACAACTTTGAAAATACTGAAAGTAAATCCTCCCAAACTTCTAATTCTGGAAGTTTAAACATACCATTGAGCGAAATTAATAGAGATGAGATCTTCTCAGACAACCATCGAATCTGATAAATTTTAAAATCTGCTGTCAATAAAAACTTCGAGATTAATCAACGATTTTTTGCACTATCCAACCAACTCATTTTCTCAGCTCCAAGAAACTCCACATGACGTCGAAATGCAGAAAGCGGAGAGGTCAAGAAGCAAGGCAGTGAGCCAAGGCGAGCGGAGAGGTAAAGAAGCAAGGCAGTGAGCTGAGGAGAGCGGAGAGATAAAGCAGCAAGGCAGTGAGCTGAGGAGAGAGGAGAGGTAAAGAAGCAAGGCAGTGAGCCGAGGAGAGCGGAGAGATAAAGCAGAAAGGCAGTGATCCGAGGAGAGCGGAGAGGTAAAGAAGCAAGGCAGTGAACTGAGGAGAGCGAAGAAGTGAAAGTGCGTGAGGGCGCGTGCACAGGCAGGGCGAGACGGCCACCTCCATCGAGCGAGAGCTTCCCGTCCCTCCCTCAGTCCTCTCGGACACCTGCTCCGCCCCCTCCCACCGCCCCACCGCGGCGGGCTTTGAGGCCGGATTGCGGCGCACAAAGCGCCTTTTAAACGGGAATAATGAACCGCGTAACGCGCTCGGAAATAAAGCGGACTGAAACGCTGCGGCGTCAGCCCGCTCTACCGCCCAACTACCCCAGCCGCTGGTTCGCCCACCGACCCGCAGGCACGCACGGACGCCAACCCGTCCGCCAACACGCCCACACTCCCACCCGCCAACCCTCACTCTCGCCCACACCCCCACGCCCTTCCCACCACCCTCTTTCCTACCACCCATCCTCCCAACCACCCGTCCTCCCAACCACCCGTCCTTCCAACCACCCGTCCTCCCAACCACCCGTCCTCCCAACCACCCGTCCTCCCAACCACCCGTCCTCCCAAGCACCCGTCCTCCCAACCACCCGTCCTCCCAACCACCCGTCCTTCCAACCACCCGTCCTTCCAACCACCCGTCCTCCCAACCACCCGTCCTCCCAACCACCCGTCCTCCCAACCACCCGTCCTCCCAACCACCCGTCCTCCCAACCACCCGTCCTCCCAACCACCCGTCGTCCCAACCACCCGTCCTGCCAACCACTCGTCCTCTTAACCACCCGTCCTAAACACCCGCCATCCAAACCACCCTTCCTTCATTCCCCTCATCCTCTAAACCACTCGTTCTCCAAACCACCCGATCTTCAAACCACTCGTCCTCCAAACCACACATCCTCCCAAACGCTCGCCCTTTCAAACACCCGCCAACAACCTCCCGGCCAACCGCAGATCCGTTCGTCTGCCATCACACCTGCCCAACCGTTGGTCTGCTCTCCCGACCAGTGGCTGCCGGCCAGTTTGCTTGTACTAATGTTTATCCCCTCCCCCCTCCCTAGTCTCCTCCGCCCAGCACCAAACTCATCCTCGCTGCCACATCCATTAAACGCGTCTGCCCGCTGAGCCACCCAGGCATCCAAATGCCCGCCCTTGACCGCTCACGCGCGCACTCATCCACTGTCCCGCTGCCGCGCGCCACCCAACCTACGTGACAACCCGCCCTCTCACTTGCCCAACCCCTAGTTCTCCCGCGCAGTCATCAAACTCCCAACTGCCCTCCGCATAACTTCCTACCAAAATCCCAGCACAAACTCACTCACGCAACCGTGCTCACTCGCACGTCCATCAGCATACCCACATACCTTCTACAACACACACACACATACACACACACACACATAACTACGCCCCAACACTCATCAATCCAACCTGTTCGTCTGCATTCATCTGAACGCTCAGACCAGGACAGATGGCTCAGTGTATCAACAGAGTATCACTGCAGTGTCTCTAACCGGAAGGTCTTGGGGTTCGAGTCCCGACGGTGGCAGTATTTTCGATACTAGCTACCTAGCTGAGTTGAGTTCTGTCTCTGTCCGGAGGAAACGTCGAGCGGCCATCTGGTCTGATCTGTATTTTTCCGTGGTTTCTCCGGTCAACACCAGGCGAATGCCGGAGCAGTACCCTACCAAACGGGCCACAGACCGCGCGTGATCTTTTCCTCCCATTCCTTGTCCTATCCTACCCGTTACACACACATTTACATGCACTACACTACCAATCATACCGGGAGATTAGTTGGGAGATTAGACCTTGTCCCGGCTGAGGCGCTGCCCCGCTGGTGGAGATACCTGGTAGAGGAAAATCCCGCTCGTCGACGGTAGGTCGGCGCCGGATCTCGCCATCCAGCGGGGCAAGATCACCGCCACTTCCCGAGCAAAAAACATGCACTACAGTTACGGAACCTATGCCATTAGCAGTTGACGCGCCTGGAATCAGTACCAATCAATCAATCAATCACCGACGCTGAGGCCAGCCACGCGGCCTACAAGGCGGGGAGGGGGGCGTGGCGTGGGCCGGTGCGCGCGGCGGAGGGCTGTGGGCGGGCCGGCGCTGGTCCCGGCGGGGCCGGAGCCGGGGCCGGGCGGCGGCGGCGGAGGGTAATTTTAGCGGGCGTCGATTGGCACGGATCGCCGCCCTTACTACCCTCACCTCACCTCGCCCGCACCGACGGCCAAAGGCTGGGCTTTTCTGAGCGTCCACGCACCCCAGAATAATCCACTCTTCACGCTAAAGCGGGCTTTCACTTTCTTTTCATGTGATAATTTCGAGAAGCTGCGATGTAAGTGAATGATTTGAATCAGAATATTCTGAGTAGGTAAAAGAAAAGCAAGTTGCGCTGTGAATCGTACGTGCTCCTTTATTATTATTCTCTCTTCGCAGTTTCAACTCTTTCAGTGTATAGAGTAGCGTCGAAATGTAGGTTCTGGAGAGCCGTTGTTCCAAAATCGATGCCCACTCCGTTGCAATAATCAGTTCTCTTTTTTGTCAGAATTGGCTTCAGAGTGCTCACGGGGAAAACGCCAATTGATAGTTATGCATCAACATGTGATACGAAGATGTTAAGATTCATTGGGGACTTCAGTATTATTACTATTTTTTATGGATTCAATCATTTATTCATTGATGTTTCCGTGCTCGTCAACTTTGGTCATTAGTCCCATTAGGTTAATGACGGTGTTCCTCCACGCTGATACGATCCGTCGTCAACCTACACGTCGGTTTGGAGGGAATTCTCTCTCCAGGTACCCCCCAGCGGGGCACCGCCCCATCCGGGACAAGTCCTGAGCTCCCGACTCATCTCCCATCGTATGTGGTTGTGCAGTGAACGTAAGTGTACGTGCAAATGTGTGTAAGGGGATAGAATAGAACAACGGAGAGGAAGGAAGATGGCGCGCGGACCGTGCCCCGTTTGTTAGGGCCCGGCTCTATTACTATTATTTGAATTTCTAAAAATTGTCTACGAAATTCTTACTATTTGTGTTCTGTAAGTTATTTATGAGCACGGCGTATTCGCTGAATTCATGCACACTAAGATGTAGAGGAAGGCTTCCAACGTAGTTCGCGAAGCAGCACTTAGGAACTCGCCGTACCAGGGAGACGCTGTCAGACTGAAGACAAGGTGCAGCGTCGCACACAATATGCTGCTGTGCTAAACATGCCGCGAGATTCTCTCCCCACCTACATTTCATAAGCAAAATTCCTTTCGTTGCGTTGAAACAGTGTTACAACACCTTGGGCAGAAATTTCGCTGTTTCCATTCTCCCTTCGTTCGTACACTCTCTTCTTTTATTCCATGGTTTGTGGGTATTGTGGTTTATGAGAAAGTTAATGGCATCTTAAAAATGTATTTCTGTGAATTAGAGGGAAAAGGTGACGTTTAACTTCTCATAACGAAAATATGGGAGATTGAAAGGCAAGAAAAAATATTTTATAAAGTATGATATTAAATGATTCTTCAAAGACCGTCGAATTTATTTTTGCAATACTTTATATTTACTGCAACGTAGGAACTTAAAGAGAGGAAAAGCCTCCTTGACGTGCGTTTGAGAATTTAATTACGATGTGTCTTGAGCGTTTGTGACTTTCAGGAAACATCTCTTTGAAAACATAGGCTTCGGCAGCCGGAGTCAATAGATTATAGGCTGCCTGAACATTTCACTGTTGGGAAGATCGCTTTATGACGGCAACTGTGCCTAGAACGCGGCATTACCCGGATAATCTAAATTCTATTAAATTTTTTCTTTGCCTCTATTCCCGCAATTCTTTATGTTTTCCCAAAATAAAGGAATTGATCTTTAAATAATAAGGGAATATTTATGAATGTGGTTAAAATTAAAGGTTTGTCCTTTAATATTATTTAATTTTAACTGTATCCACTTATATTAAAGACAATCAATGAGATTACTATTATTTGTTCTGTCGTCATTGAAAGTTTTTTTGGCCTTTTTCTTACTGTTGCAAGGATTTTTGCCTTGAAAAAGACTTTGTAATTGTAACGACAGAATAAATAATAGTGTTCTCCTGTATTATCTTCAACATCTGTGAATGCAACTTAAATATGTGAATACGCAGGCCTCAAATATTTAAAACACAGAATCCGTCAGTTTGAAATTGTTTGTTCCTACGGAAATCGTCATTACAAAGTTTTTTGTGCTGTTCTCTTGCTGTTGTAAAGATTTTTGCCATGAAAAAGAATGTATTGGCAACGTTAGAAAAATAGTAGTGTTTTCATTGATTATCTTCAGCATCTGTGGATACAACTCAAATTAAATATGTGAATGCACAGGCCTTCTGAAATGTTTAAAAGAACAGAGTTCGTTGCTTCGGAATTGTTTTCGCCTGCAGATTTCGGCATCTGTTTTCACTGTCACGAATTTCTGCGCATCGACCACCCAGGTTTTATTATATCATCAGATGCGGCGTTCCTAGCAAGTGAATGCGTTATCACTGGCGCTAATGTGGTAACTGGATTTCATTTTTCAGGGATTCAGCCAGGATTCTACGGCAGGCCACTTGCCCGACGTGGCCACAGTAAATCCGCTCATTCAAAATGAATCACTTCAGACGAATGTATACATTGATTTGGAAGAGGACAACTAATACACTACCAACTACAATACTAAAATTTGTATGATCCACTACCGTTAAATAACTGTGACAATAGGAGTCAATATTGGAAAGATATTTTTTAAACTTTGGTTTAGATTGCTTGCTTTCGTTATTTTGGTTCACATCAAATGCAGTGAGAATAACTTTCACTTTCATGAGGATGCTAGTTCTAAGCAAAAAATCAGTCAAACATTCTTTGACAACATTCTGTTTCCACTCTCAACCCAAGAGTCAATCAACCTTCCCTAGTAACCTTTTGAAAGATCTTCGTTAGAAATGACTTATTGCCCACGTAATATACTACTTGGAATCTATTACCGACTTTACTGCGCTGGGAATATTCCCATGTATATGGACTAACGATAAAAAAGTCGGCGCAAGTTGTGGCGCTTCGCGGCGCGGGGCCGAGGGGCGAGGCGCGATTTGCGCGAGGCAGCTGCGAGTGCGAGGGAGGAGGTGGGCGTGGGCGGGCGATCAGCGCTACGCAGAGGAGCGCGCGGCAGGCGGACGAGGTGGGCGTGGCGGGGCTCATGCGATGGACGAGAAGGGGAGCGCGGCGAGGGCGGGATGGATAGGACATGGGGCGCGCGGCGGGTTGCATTACGGTAGGCGTGGTGGTGGGAGAGGCGTGGCAAGGGGCGGGGCGGGGCAGGGCGGGAAGGGGTGGGGCGGGAGACATGGAGTGGTGGGGGTGTGGAGGGGAGCGCAGCGAGGGCGGGTTGATAGGACATGAGGCGCGCGGCGGGTTGCATTATAGGGGTCGTGGCAGGAGGAGGGGTATGGTGGGGGAGGGGCGTGACATAGGGTGGGGCGGAGCGGGAGACATGGGGTGGCGTGGACGTGGAGGGGAGCGTGACGGGGAGACTGGGTGGGAGGCGTAAAGGGGAGCGTGGCGGGGGGTGTAGGCGATCAAGGATGGGGAGTGGAGGGATGAGGGGCGCGGCTCACCGCGTAAATAATGCATGAGCGTTCGGCAGCTGGAATATTGGGAGATGCGCGGCGGATACTGGCGCGTGTTTATACCTCCGTAAACGGGTTTCCCTGCACCTTTTACCTTTTTTAGTCTCTCTTTCATATTCAACTCGTGAGTCACTTGCATGAAACACGTTATGGCGTGGGGTATGAATTTATAACTCATACGTTGGACGTAAACATTAAGGAAAGACCCACTATTGCTAACTTTGGACGTTATGTACGCATATATTTCATTTCTGTTTCACCATCTTTCTCACATTAATTTAAATTCGCCATAGGTGTTCA
Organism: Teleogryllus occipitalis; assembly: GCA_011170035.1. Classification (NCBI taxonomy): domain Eukaryota; kingdom Metazoa; phylum Arthropoda; class Insecta; order Orthoptera; family Gryllidae; genus Teleogryllus; species Teleogryllus occipitalis. Next base: position 42,511 of record BLKR01000518.1, read on the forward strand.
TTTATTTTCTCATTATTTATTGTTGAAAAATGAGGGAAGGAAATATTGTGATGAGATAAAGATCAAGTGAGCCCGTACTCCCCGCTAATATAGTGTTCTTCAGTGCTGCTAAGTTGGATGACATAGTTTGCTTGCTGTTTTCACATCCTTGGCACGCTTCCAAATCCTCAATGTTAAAACAAAACACAAATTGATTTAATGCTGATTATCTGAGAAGGCTACACAACTTCATTGTGGCGATTGATAATTTAATTAAAATGTATGTTTTCTCTTACAGCGTCTACATGTAACTAACACATTTTATTCTAACAAGAAAACCGTTTTTCAACTCTGAAACATCAGGACCAAAAATCTCTATTTGTTGTATTATCTATTGATCTGAATACAACTCTGGCAGTTATGTTAACTTAACTATCATAATTGTATTGGATATTTATGGTAGAGTGAACATATATTCATTCTGCGCGAATTGCGATCGTACTCGGATCGTAATGAACGCCATTGCGCATTAAAATGTTCTATTTACATCATACATTTAAAGTATTCAAATTCTTCTTTATTCTATTTCTGATATTACTACTCATGATAAAAAATTAATGATAATAATAATTAATAATAATAATAATTTGTAAGGTATTTCGTAGAATTCCATCACCCTCTTTTCTACATACTCTAATTCTATTATAACATAAATATGTTGTCACCTACGTTAATGTTTCTGTTGCAATAATAATGCCCCCTCTTACTTGTTATTATTGTTCTTATATTCTGGTCAGACTGTAAATCAGCGTAGAGTTTTACATTCCCTAGTAGCTGTTTATACGATACTTATGTGTACTACCATTCTTTATACCGCATCTGCATCTGTTGATTCCAAGAGCATTAAAAAATTTATTATTTATTTATAAATTATCAATTCGCGTGGGTATCTTTATAACAAGAAGTACTTCTCTTTTAACTAAATACAAATAATTATTTAAACGCTCCTTTCACCTTTACAAGCCGTTATAGTTAATATACAGATGTAATAAATGGTCGAGTGTTTGATTGGCGAGTGACACGAACCTTGAGAGAAAACCATCTGGCGCGGGGCGGGGCGGGGCGGGGCGGTCCGGGGCGGGGCGGGGCGGGGCGGGCGCGCAGAGGCGCTCGTGCCGAATGGCGGTGGGGCCGCGCGTAGAGTGCCGAGTGCCGAGTGCTGAGCGCGGGGCCTTGTCGTGCGCAGGTGCCGCTGAGAGACCTGGGGCTGCGCCGCCTGTGGGGCGGGCTGCGGCCCGGCCGAAGCGGCGCGGGCAATGGGGGCGGCGCGGCGGCGGGCGAGGCGGGGGCGGCGGAGGCGGGCGAGTGCCGCGGGCCCTCGTCCCCAGCGCCCGGCCCCGGCCCCGGGCCCGCGTGCGCCTTGCCGCTGCTGCAGGTGAGTTGCCCTCCATAACAACACTAGTGATGATAATAATAATAATAATAATAATAGTAATAATAATAGTAATAATAATAATAATAATAGTAATAATAATAAATAGCGTACACTTGTGAGATCTTTCTCATGTTAAACGCCACCTTCTTCCCTTTTTCTCAGTTTCTATACTAAGCCTGTAATATATCTTTTTCTTCAAGATCCTTTTATCCTCCGTCACTACCTCCGTTACACCCTACACACAATACACAAATCAATACAAACTATTCTTATTTAAGGTTATTACCGAGTAGACAGTTACATCCATGTAATTCAATAGCATATAATATCATGTAATTAGTTTAATATCACATACAGTTGCAGATTCTACAGGTTCTCAACAGGTGGAGTAGACACGAGAAGCGTTGAATTAGTAAAAATGTAATAGAATGTTTAACAAGATCTCTTCCTTTAGATTATGGTGTGAACGTTGCTTTGAGGCCTTTGGCTTCAATATTTTAGTTTTTAGGCCCTAAAACGCTTAATTTATGAATTATTTTACGATACATATTCAAAAATGAGACCAAGTGTTGCGGGTTACATTTAATATGAATATTTATATGTGTTTTTTTAAAACAAACCTATTTTTAAATTCAAAGTGCAATTCGTCACGTCTCCGTGAAATTCCCTTTCTTTGGAGACCTAGTAACAGTTGGAAGATTGATCATTGTTGCAAATTATGTACATCTGAGCGTAGAGCGGGAGTGTGTAGCGAGAGATCCTGGATCGATTTTCGGTTAGGGCAGTCAATTCTTTCAACGGTCAAAAAATAATTTATAACAATTACATCATTCTTAATAGCTAAAGGGATGCAATGCGTTGACAGTTGCGAAACGAGAAACATAATCTGACGTAATTGTTAAACTTCCAACTGTGAAAAGATGCATAATATAATAATAATGTAATAATAACAATAATAATAGGAACAACAACTTACTTGCAAGGTGTTGGACAATTAGAAGATAAGTCACACCACTCACAGGAAGTTTCCCCTAGTACCGAGTTTCGTAATGCCGTGTTCGTATCTCGAATTTTGTTGCACTGTGTCTTATCTCCTTGCTATATACCCCTTCTTCATAAGAACGAAGGGCTAAGGATAGTAATCAGATCCTCCTTATTTCATCGAAAATCGTGATATTAATATTTACGAATGGCGAAGAATGTCATATGGTGTGGCTTCTCTTGAATTGCCCCTACTTTTAATTTATATATCGTCAACAAATAGCATGAATGTAGTACATGCCGTAATGGGACAAGGACAAGCTGCTCATATTCTTTTGAGCTCAAAAATCCCTATTCTTCCATTTTACTGTAGGTGTGAGAGAATAAATGTTACAAGCCTCTAGAGCAGTTATGGAGGGCAAATGATGATCACTTTTTGTCTCCAAAAATGTGGTGGAAAATCGTGTTTAACGAAATTACAAATGACCCAATTTTAACTTGGTGCCCGTGATTAGTAGGCAAATCGCCAAGTAATGTTGTTTTGTAGGTAAACAAACTCTCCGGGGACGACCTGTTCAATAGTAACAATAATATTGTATTTGTAAGCTTTATTGTCAAGCATTGGCTGCTTCTGAACAAGCACCGTCATTATCATGCGCGCACAAAAAGCTCATGGCCTTCTAATGGAAAACTGAAAGACATTGTCATAGCAGAACAATCAAGTCAAAAAATACGTTATCATCACCGACAAAGGTGGCTCAGGCCATCAACTGATCGGGATGTCCTAGGGTTCCAATGCCTTAAATCGAGATATTCTAGGGTTCCAATCCAGGTGGCAGGGTTTTCTCCACTAACTAGACATCTAGATACAATTCAGCCGCTGTCTCGAGGATAATTTTAATGGCCGGTAGCTCTAATCGATTGTTTTCTGTGGTTTCTCTGATCAATACCAGGCGTATGCCGGAGTAGTATTCTAACAAACGGGACATTGACCGCGCGATCATTTCTTATTCTTTATTTTCCTATCCTCACCCCTTGCTTACACTCACATTCACTACATTACAACACTTGTCGGGACTCGACTCGGTAGCGTAGAGATGTCCCGGCTGGGTCTGTGCCACGCTAGTGGGAGACATCTGGTTAGGGAAAATTCCCGAATCTCATCAACCAGCGCGAGAAGATCACCGCCACCTCCTGCGATAAAAACACGCACACAACATATGGGACTAATTACCTTAGTACTTGACTTGCTCGGAATAACTAATCAATCAATCGTTATTGACACTGCTACTGGGCGGGTCGTGCCCTAAGAGTTTGTCTACATGCCAAAACGAATTATAGGACTAACGATTATTATAGATTATTATATGACTAACGATTATTATAGGTTTAACGATTAGTAAGACATTCTGTACAGTTTTCCGAACTGTTTTCCGCAGATCTATGTTATTCAGCCTATATGTTCTGAAATCATATTAAGAATAGTTATTTCAATTCTTTCTTGTCAAATAACCGTTGTCTCCCTAGCCTGGCCATTATTATTTAAGTAATAAGAATATTTAACATCAAAGAATTAAGAGGCTCTTCACCTTCACATATTTGTTACCAAGAGTATTCATATATTCAAAGATAAATAGTGAAATCCACATTGAGGGTAGATTGAAACAGTTGACATGCTTTGCGACTCATTCACACCAGTAAGTTTTGTTTTGCTAAACAACGGCAGTGTCATCTGAAATCATAATCATCAGAGATAATCATCAGAAATAATAATTATAATAATTTGTATTATTATTATTATTATTATTATTTCTTTGAAAGTTAGATGTTACCAGAAATAAACGTGTGTGTTTTTCTGGAGGTCGGGTATGCCGAGGTTTTTATAAGTAAGATGCAAATAATGTTAAACGAAGATATCCAGATCTTGAAGGTTAAGAAAATGTGTCAAAAATCGCACAAGTCCTGGATATCAAACACTTCAAATATCGTAATTTACGTTGTGAAGTTGTGTATTTTAATAGAATTTAACAAGTGCAAAGGCTGTCAAGAGGAAAATCCTTTTTACAATGATATCGAAATTTGCACACTATGAGTTCACAGTAGAAATTTTGTTAACTCTCTGGAGGATGGCTTCTGGTATGATGTGTGATCAATACTTCCTAACGGAATTTACAAGAGTGCTAATATTGTTCTCCTGGGAGCCGCATTGTAGTCATTTTTATGTAAATTGCTGCCTCAAAAAAGGCACCAATACATTATACTTTTCAAAACATTCAGTGCGCTGTTAGGTTATATTTGATATATTTTGCATAACAAAGAAATGCTATTCCTATCGGAACAATGGCGAGTGCACCGAGCTCCCAGAATTTCTCGCGCAGGAGACCCTGAGCGGCACACGCTGCACCAAGAGCATGCAAAGATTTTATTTTCTCTCTGAGAGATAGAAAAACTGAATACGCGAAATTATTTCGTTACTATGATTGTCACATAGTGGTGCCATTTAAGTAGAATGAAATCTTCACAAATGAGAGTGTAATTACAACAAATACTTAAATAAATAACCAGGCAACTGCTGTTGAAGATTTATCTTGCCTAATGAAATGTCCATTCATGACTAAAAGTGTGCTTCTTTAAAACTGTTCAATATTTTCTCTATGGACACAGAAACATCTGATTAACTTAATGATGAAATTACGTTTGATTTATTTCTGAGATCAAGATTTTGTTACTAGTTTTCAGGGTTTTGGGCCTAGATGGGATAATACACATTAGTACAGAAAATATCCATGAAAGTCGTAAGAAAAATTAATATTTGAGTGGATATCTGAGTCCAGGATTGTACTAAACTCCTATTTAAGACCCAACCTTCTGGATTGAATACATTATCCGTATTACAGTCTTGCAGTACGTAGTACTAGTTTATCGAATGAAAGAAATTTCCACCAAACGACACGCACACCGTATCTCAAGCTTGGTGAAAAATCGAAGCGTGTGTGACCGCAAATTGAGCATGGTTGAAGGTCGTGGTATTAACTCAAGCGCACATTAAACTGACGGGGGAGAAAAGGAGCAACAGTGACATTTCTAATGCCTCATTTCTCGGGTTATTATGTTTTCCTACCTTGAGTAGTTCCGCTTGCTAAAACGTTCGTAATATAGATTCAAAAAAAAAACAACAACTGACGGCATAAAATTACTAAGCAGATGTTGCGTACGAGACCGATTCACCTTGTGTTCCTTCTCACGTACTCCAGAGACTCTTCTTCCAATGTCCCGAAAGTCGAGTCTATATTGTATATATTCAATGATAATTGCAAGTTGCATGTTAGAAAAATCAGAAATACATTGTGATTTCATTTACTTTTACATGCATTTTAAGTTAAATATGCGACTCACTTTCCCTCACGTAGCTGGCGCTGTGTTTTTTTTCTTTCCGGCACGTTCAGCACCTGCAATTTCATTTGGGAGCCACTGTGGGAGGTCCATCGTGGGAGACGTAAATTACAAGTTTGAAAACGTTTGTATCTAGCCTCAGGAATCAAAAACCTGGTATAACGTATCATCGAAAGAACCAAGTTTCCTCGCTGTGGAAAAGTGTAGGGTGAACTTCACACCCACGAAGTTCACAGAGAATTATTGACATGATGTGATGGAAAACAGGCATTAATATCGGAAGAGGAATCCAAACTACTACTATTTGAAACGATTTTTCATGTGTAAAATTTATAAGAATAAATACTGTCTGTGAAATATTGGTCCCAATATTTCTACAATATACACAGACATAAAACAATATTACAATCAAATATTGTTCATAGAAAATAATCATATTTTGTAAAAATGGAAATATTAAAATAAGTACGAGAATTTCATGTATGTTAAGGAAACTTCATTGCATTTTATGTATTTACAGACATCACTACTAATACGTGAAGTGCCAATGACCGAGGTGCCTAGATCGTGTGCTGGCTCATCGCCTTGGTTGGAAGGGTCACAGTTTCGCGTCCTGTCATGGGCATGATTCTTTGTCTCTTGTCTTTCATGTATGTGTGTTATGGCGGAAGGCCTTGTGAGTCTCATGACGAGAGGCTGAGTCCACAAGTGTGTCAGTATAATGTAAAGGTTAATATGTCCCCATGAGGGTCATATTAACCTTTACCTCATGGGGTACTCAGCACGGAGACTCAAAAATAGGCATCCCATGAACCTGGAAAAAGTCCCCGAAAGAAAAAAATTACCATACCTAACGTAAAAACAACTTCCCGTGGTAGTGATTATTACATTGATATCCGCTCGTTTTAAAAATCGTAACATTTCGATACTTCCTAATGAAAACAATGCAGTCGCCCCGTAGTGAGGAGGAACTTGTTCGGCCCCGAGCACCACCGCAGCGTCCCTCATCCCCGCTCCCCCCCGTTGCCTCCCCCCAGCCGCCTGCGGTTGCAGGACACGCGCGCGTTCGCCGGGGAGCCGTTTGCGGTTTGGAACGTCGCGTAATACAAATATGATTCAGCCGACACGGGGCCTCCAGAGAGCAGCGCGTGTCGCGGTGGTCAATGAACGCAGGCGCCCCGCAGCGCCACTGGCCGGAGCACTGGCCCCCACCCGGAGCTCCAGTGCTTCCCGACCTGGTCTGGACGCCCTGGTCCCTGCTCTCAGGTGACAAACTGGATCAGCACACGGGGCTCGAGTGCTTCCCGCCCTGGTCTGAACGCCCTGGACCCTGCTCTCAGGTGACAAACTGGATCACCACACGGCGCTCGAGTGCTTCCCGCCCTGGTCTGAGCGCCCTGGACCCTGCTCTCAGGTGACAAACTGGATCAGCACACGGGGCTCCAGTGCTTCCCGACCTGGTCTGGACGCCCTGGTCCCTGCTCTCAGGTGACAAACTGGATCAGCACACGGGGCTCGAGTGCTTCCCGCCCTGGTCTGGACGCCCTGGACCCTGCTCTCAGGTGACAAACTGGATCAGCACACGGGGCTCGAGTGCTTCCCGCCCTGGTCTGGACGCCCTGGTCCCTGCTCTCAGGTGACAAACTGGATCAGCACACGGGGCTCGAGTGCTTCCCGCCCTGGTCTGGACGCCCTGGTCCCTGCTCTCAGGTGACAAACTGGATCAGCACACGGGGCTCGAGTGCTTCCCGCCCTGGTCTGGACGCCCTGGACCCTGCTCTCAGGTGACAAACTGGATCAGCACACGGGGCTCGAGTGCTTCCCGCCCTGGTCTGGACGCCCTGGACCCTGCTCTCAGGTGACAAACTGGATCAGCACACGGGGCTCGAGTGCTTCCCGACCTGGTCTGGACGCCCTGGTCCCTGCTCTCAGGTGACAAACTGGATCAGCACACGGGGCTCGAGTGCTTCCCGCCCTGGTCTGAACGCCCTGGACCCTGCTCTCAGGTGACAAACTGGATCACCACACGGCGCTCGAGTGCTTCCCGCCCTGGTCTGAGCGCCCTGGACCCTGCTCTCAGGTGACAAACTGGATCAGCACACGGGGCTCGAGTGCTTCCCGCCCTGGTCTGAACGCCCTGGTCCCTGCTCTCAGGTGACAAACTGGATCAGCACACGGGGCTCGAGTGCTTCCCGCCCTGGTCTGAGCGCCCTGGACCCTGCTCTCAGGTGACAAACTGGATCAGCACACGGGGCTCGAGTGCTTCCCGCCCTGGTCTGGACGCCCTGGACCCTGCTCTCAGGTGACAAACTGGATCAGCACACGGGGCTCGAGTGCTTCCCGCCCTGGTCTGAACGCCCTGGACCCTGCTCTCAGGTGACAAACTGGATCAGCACACGGGGCTCGAGAGCTTCCCGCCCTGGTCTGAACGCCCTGGACCCTGCTCTCAGGTGACAAACTGGATCAGCACACGGGGCTCGAGTGCTTCCCGCCCTGGTCTGAACGCCCTGGACCCTGCTCTCAGGTGACAAACTGGATCAGCACACGGGGCTCGAGTGCTTCCCGCGCTGGACTGAACGCCCTGGATCCTGCTCTCAGGTGACAAACTGGATTAGTTCACGACTGCTCCGATGCTCGACCCGAGCTAGTGCCGAATAATGCTCCTTAGCACTGAAATGACGCCGGCTGCTCGAGCCGAGCGATTACAGTAATGATCCACAGCACTGGATCAGCACATGGGTGCTCGTCTGAGGCATTACTGTTACGTTCCCCAGCACTGGATTGGCACTGAGGGGCTACACTCGAGGCATTAAAATAACATTCACCTGCACTGGACTTGCATACGAAAAATTAAAGTAACTCTCTCCTGCGTTGGATCCAAATGTAAGTGATTGTCCCGTGACAACAGTGTAACGCTCCCGAGCACTGGATTGGCACATGGATGCTCAACCCGTGGCAATAGTGTAACGCCCCCAGCACTAAAGTAGCACTTAAGTGTTCGACTCGAGGCGTTAGGGAAACGCTCCTGAGCGCCGGACCCGCTCTCGGGACTTCCACACGACGCATTAGGGAAATAATACGTCCATTTCCCTTCCCTTTGCATTGAATCTACGCTCTGTTTCACTCCACCATTTTTTAGGGTCCTACGTTTTCGGTGGATAAATCTCTTTAACTAATGGAGACTGATGGTTACACGCGATAGATGTGTGATGGTCTAGTCGAGCTAGCAGCACTTATTCAGATTACTTGAATGAAAACTGGATAATAACGATGGAATCGATTGTGGGAAGTCTAAATTTGTACGATGTATGAATAACTGATGATCTTCTAAAAATATTGTTCAAATTTAAATTATTTTTTTAAAAAAATGTGAATGAGGAGAGTTTATCTAAAAGAAACAACTTTAGAAGCATACTTCTTATTTTATCATAGAAGTTGCTTCTCTTTTAAAACTGTTAAATTTTTCTTGGAGTTTTACGACCAAAAAAACATTCTGAAAACATAGTATAACTTTTTATTGTCTATAATTTACACTATAAAAATAATCGACATTGACGATTTCATGCAACGCGTTCTTTCATTCATTTTCCCGAATCAATTATCAAAATGTATGCAATCACATGTACTACTTACCATTTATCATTAGTTTTATCAATCTTTACATTATCATTTCTTTACTACAATATACACTAATGTGAGTATATATATATTGTTGAACTTTCCTTTTGCTTTTAGTGGTACTAGAGCTTAGGGTGAGTTTCTATTTTGTTAACAATGCAGAAAAATCAAATCTGCAGTTCATTTACCGTTAAAAATAAGTTTTCTATAATTTGGCAACGAAAATATCTAGTTTTTGGAATGTTAATCTCTCGCTTTTTAGAATTTGTTGTTATTATTATTATTATTATTAATATTTTTCATCTTTCAACTAGTAATAGTTAAATTGTTGGGAAGGTATTCTGAAACTCAAGAAAGCGTGCGCAGATGATTTTCTCCCCCATACGTCACAGACAGTTTTTGACTATATATATATATATATATATATATATATATATATATATATATATATATATATATATATATACACTTATTAACTAGATTTTAACTTGACTCGGTTTGTCTTTTCTTATTTATCTCCCATAATTCCCTTCATAAGAGAACACGTTGCATCATTCCATCGTTTTCATATTTGCCTCGTAACCACAATCCTCTCAATTCAGGTAAGTTATACAGTGTATATCGAGCTCCGTATCGAAGGCAATAACAAGCTATAACGTATCAGTAAAAATTAAATGAATGTTTGGGAATGCTGGGGTATTGAAAGGAAATGAAGCGACTGAGTGTTTGAGGCGAAGTGCGATGTGTGTGTGCGTGTGCGCAGGTGTGGCCGAGCCAGGACTCCCCGCGCGGGGAGGCGGACGGCCAGAGCTTCGTGTTCCTGGGCGACGAACCCTCGTCGCCCTCGTCGCCCGGGCCGCTCAGCCCCCCGGCGGACAACGAGGCGGCGCGCCGCGACTCGGGCATCGACTCTCCGCAGGTACGCGCCCACCCGCCTTCGCCTTTGCCCTCCAACACGCCCTTGCTTGTCCTCGTCCTCTCGAACGTTCGCCCTTTCAACGTCTTGTACCGGTAGCGGTAGCTCAGTGCATCAACTGATGTCACTGCAGCGCCTCTGACCGGGAGGTTCTAGGTTCGACTCCTGACGGCGGCAGGATTTTCGACACTAGCTTTTCAGCTAGGCCGAATTCAGTCGCTGTCTGGAGGAGAATTCTAGCGGCCGGCTGCTCTGATTAGTAGTTTTCCGTGGTTTCTCCGATCAACACCAGGCGAATGCCGGAGCAGTACCCTAACAAACGGGCCACGGACCGCGCGCGATATGTCCTTCCTCTTCCTTGTCCTGTCCTCTCCTCTTACACACACACTTACACTAACATGCACTACATTACCACATATTCCGGGAGACCGGTCGGGAGCTTAGAGCTTGTCTCGACTGGGCGGTGCCCCGCTGGTGGGAGAGTGCTGGTTAGGGGGAAACCCCACTAGCCGACGGTAGGTCCGCGCCGGATCTCGCCATCCAGCGGGGGAAGATCACCGCCATCTCCCGAGAAAAAAAAACATGCGCTACACTAACGGGACTAATGACCGAAGCAGTTGACGCGCCCGGAAACACGAAAAAATCAATCAATCAATCAACGTCTTGTCTTATCATCTCACTTTCTCTCCCTTGTTCTCATCCTCGTCATCGCCCCCTCGATCTCATCTTCTAATCCTCACCCTCTCGCCCTCACTCTCTGGCCTCACGCTCTCGCCCTTGCCCTCTCACCATCGCACCCTCGTTCTACTGCCTTTGCCCCGTTGCCCTAGCTCCGTCGCCCTAGTTCTGTCGCCCTTGACCTCTTGCCCTCATCCTCTCGCCCTCGTCCCCTCGCCCTCCCGCTCTCGTTCTACCGACTTTGCATCGTCGCCCTTGCCCCGTCGCCCTAGTCCTGTCGCCCTTGCCCTCTCGCCCATGCTCTCGCCTTTTCCCTCTCGTCCTCGTCTTCTTTCTCTTTCATTACTCTCTGCAACTCATAGCATTTTTTTTTGTTTTCTATGAAGGCTTCTAATACATTTAGTCTGAAGAGTGATGAAAAAATTATTGTTTAGCTTGGCTCACTTTCTAACTCGATTTGTATTTTGAAATATATTGATAATGGTTCATTCAAACTTCATTCAAATAAGTCACATGTTTTTAAAAGACTCACGTTTGCACATGTTTCTAGATATACTTGTTATAACATTTTGCTCAAAGCACCTAGACTTTTCTTGAAAAAATACATAGCCCTGGTTGTTAAGGTGAGTGGATAAATAAATTAGCTTGGGAAATAATGAATCTCTAATAAGGAAATTTAAACATAAATTATTTTAAAATAATACTCAAAAGAAAACATTTATTTGGGTTATTGCAGTATTAATAATGTGTGATGAGCGAGTCACTTTCGTTATATTGCGATACCATTATATTGTAATCATTAAATATATTTCAGAAATCTAGAATCATTCGTTCTAAAGAATATGCCTGACGATCCGTAGGTTTCTGTATCAAACGCTCGTTGGGGGGGCTTGTGCGGACGAGGAGGGGAGCGGAAGGGAGGGGCTGTTCTGAAAACTTCCGCCGCCCCGGAAGTTGCGGAAATGGGAGAGAACGTCTCACGCGAACCCCCGACGCGCCGCTTTAAGCGCAAAGCGCCGCTGTCCATTGCTGGGTTGTGCCCTTTATTATCTGGTATCGGTGCGTCTCCCATGTGTCGAAACGCCAACTATTAATAGGTGATACAAAAGATTTGACTCCAACGCGTGATAATTAAAACGTTACTAAGGACTATGTGTAACTGAACAATGCCAAAACTCTTGACCTCATAACCTAGTAATTTGGAGAAGTTGGAAAATAACATTTTGAAATCTTTTAAGATATTGACTTTATCAAAGTCTAAAATATCAAATTTTTGAAAATGTGCAAGATGTGTCAAAAGTATTCGAATAAAATATCGTTTAATAAGTGAGGAACGAATCTGAAAATTATTTAAGAATATTTTATTTAATAAACGTAAAGAAAAAATTATTTGGAAATCTATTACGTTTGTTCCAGAATATAAAAAGAATAGTTATTAGTAATTTGTACAATTTCTTAGTACTTTTTAGTAGTAATTCGTGTTTGATACGAGTTGCAAATAAAATATAGAGTGTAGCATGAAAATAATAGACACTTTATATTTACAATTATTACGTAATATTTTATGTTCTAAATTGTCATTAAAATGCAATACGTTGGGTTGAAAATTATGTAAAATGAGCGGTCAGAGATTTGCACATTTTTGAAGGGGTCCCCTCACCGTAACACTGTTTGCTGCAAACGCTGGAAGTTGATACTCCTATTTGGGGTTAAACTGCGTTTAAAACACTGATTTTCAAAGAGCGGAATGCTCGCACGGGTCCATCTTGAATGACGAGCCACACTCCCGGGACCTCTGGCCTCCCGGAGGAAAGTGCATGGCTTGGAACGCAGCCGTTGTTCGCCCAGGTCGCGCCGCAGCAACAGAATGTCAAAGTGCCCGCGCCGTGGCGCAGCCTCAAAGGGCACTGCGCATGCGCGGCGACGCCGGCTCCAGGCACAACGGACGCCCCCCACCCCCACCCCGCCATGCACTGGATGGCCCCAGGTTGACAAATACATCACCTGCCCCTAATAACCCAAACCTCTGACATATTTTTATGCGCCGAGAGGGGAAATCGATGCTTCCGAATGTCAGAGACACCTTTCGCCAACTTTTTCGGTTGTCTCTAGAGGGAAGTAAGTGCAACAGAGCGCAGGAAAAAAGCCGCAAAGCGCGCAAATGCCAATCGTTCCTATACGTGCGATAATATTTAGGTTGACCGTGGAAGGGTATCTGGTGAGCTGATGGGGTATCAACTCACCAGATGTCGATCAGCTTGTGCTTATTCATTCTTTTTCCTCTGAACAGCAATTTTTAAAAGTATTTCGCTTTCATTCGCATTTCGTGTGAGTTTTATTATTTATTAATATTCAACTTCATTACTGCGCACCTGAAAGTCTTTACACGCGAGCTATGTTGTTTAAATTGTTAGTGTTATACTGAAGTACGCCGTTCTCAATTTTTTTCATACACATTTTCACACGTCACATTTTTTGCAACAAATGTGTAGTTAATGCTTTTAGTAGATTTCTTACAATTGCACTTAACATTTCAAATCAAGTTAAATAGAAGCTTAGAGACAAATACTTTTTTAATTCGATTTTCAGTAATTTTTTTAATTACAGAAAAAATAAAACGAAAATAATTTACAATTTAATGTCAAAGGAATAAAACTTGTTTTTTCCGTGAAGTGCAGTACAGAGAATCCATTAAAATGTCCTGAACTTCTTGTGCAATGCGAATGTTGCGCCATGTAATTACGTAGTGGAATTTTTCTGTATCACTTTTAATTTTTGAAAAGCTAAATTGCGCTTCAGACTGTACAAACCATCAACTTGGCCTGTTTCCCAAAACGGAGGAAGAGAAATGCGCGCATTTGTTGAGGTAGCGGCATCATACCTTAACGAAGAATCGTCTGGGGTTCCTTTGTCCATAGTGAATTTGTTGTAAATTGTTCTTTGAAGTTAATCTTCACCATCGGAGATCAGCAATTGAATTGCTTTTGTCTTGTAACAAAACTCACGAAATTCTATTTTGTATTAATACTTTTAATGATCGAACAGTAATAAATACATATACACAGTGTTTGATTTATAAAATTTTAAATCCCAGAACGTTCCCCCAAATCAATTATTAGTTTAATAGAAATAGTTGTATATTTATAATATAATTTAATAATAATTCCCGAGGTACCGGAATGCCGTTCCTTCACGTCCCGCCAGAAATCAAGCCCTGCATATATAGTAACTTTGCTGTTACAAACTTATGGAGCTTCTCTTGCTCAGATCAGGAGAATACGTCCGTCAAGAGGTCAGGCATATCTGTAATTAATAAACATTTTATTGGTTTACATTGCAATAACTATTAACTGTTGTTTTAGATAGTAAATATTGATTCGAATGGTTCCATTATACTAGAACATCGGTATAGTCTGCTTATATATGTATCGCCTATGTAGGTCACAAATTTTGCAACCTGGTTCCTATTCACTTGGTTCACCGAAGCGCCTTTTTTGTGTGGAAGGCGTGAGATTGGGAGGCGTTCCGCAGGGCGCGCGCGTGACGCGGGGCGTTTGCGCTGTCGCAGGCGAGCCCTTCGCCCGTGGCGGGCCCCGTGGGCGTGGGCGTGGGCGCGGGGGGCGGCGCGCGGTCGCCGTCGCCCGGCAGCACGGGCGGGGGCGGGCGGCGGCCGAGCAGCGCGCTGCTGCTGCACCCGGCGCACGCGCTGCGCCTGGCGCGCCCGCCCGCGGCGCACGTGCACGCCCACGCGCCGCCCTCGCCGTCGCCCTCGCCCGCGGCCTCGCCCTCGGCCTCGCCGTCGCCCTCGCCCGAGCCCTGCGCCTCCACCGCCGCGCCGGGCCACGACGGCTCCCTGGAGGAGCTGCGCGGCGCCGAGGCGGGCGGCCCGGCAGGCGGCGGCGGACGCTCCAGCCGCTCCAGCCGCGGCAGCGCCGCCTCCGTGGGCGCCGGCAGCAGCGTCGCGGGCCCCGGCGCCTCCTGCTCCTCCTCCACCACCTCCTCCATGACGAGCGTCGCGGCCGCCGGACGCACCTCCGACCCCTGGTTGCAGGTACCTGCACGAGCTGGCGAACGTCTTTACAGTGGCTCCATGAAATATCACTAGCATGTTTGACTATTGACTTCTAGGTTTTCTTTTTTCATTCCTTTCCAAGTCATTTTTCATCATTTCCGATGATTTCTTTTTTCTTTCCTCAGATTGTATTGTACTATTTTTCTTTCTCTTTTTTGTATCTTTCTCTTTCTTGAATTTTTTCTAAGAAGGGAGTGATTCTAAAAATAGTCCATGTTTTATTATAGTCTCCAATTTCTGTTTCTTCTATATCTTCTGCAGTTTCATGAAAACAATAATTAGTAGATTTTAGTTTATTAAAATATTATTATTAATATTATAATTTGCAATTGTGAAATGCAGTGAAGTCTCAACTTCGTTTGAGTTTGCAAGGTACTACAATTTACATAACGCCTAAAAAGAACATTAAAGCAATGAAAGCGATATATTTTTCACTGATTATGCTTTGTGCATTTTCCACCTTACTTTTCTAAAATGTGTATTTTGACTACATTTACGTCCCATTACATCTTTTCGTGTACCTCTGAACTATGTAGTCCATTTTCTTCATTATAGGTTCGATAACTACATCACGTCTCAGCGACCTATCTTCCAATAAATCTCTTCACTACGATTAAATCGAATGTGTATGCTTTCCATTCGTAAAATTCGAAAAAAGTTTTCAATGATACATATAGAATGCACCAATCAAACCGGTGTATCAAAAAAATTATCGTTTTTTCTTATCACCTCCTCACTGCTGGCCAATTGCACGGTGTTATACATCAATCACAGAAAGTGCTGACCTGTGCACAATATATAATTTATATTTGACGCGTTCAGAAACTTTTTTGCAGGAATTTTATTAGAGAAATAGTAGTACCACTAGTGCATTGGGAATTTACAGATAAATTCCCTCGTTGCTAAACAATTCTGCATCCTACTCGTTGCTGCGCGACTCGGTATTTTATCGCACATTTCCAACGCAATCCTGGCATTACCTACGACTATTCCACTAGTTAAATTAAAACCAATAGTATTTAACTATACATATAAAATGCCCCAATCAGGGCGACGTGTCTCAAACAAATTATACCTTTTTGTAGCCAATTTTTCTTACCACTTTTCTCTAGTCACCAATAACAAGCTGTGTTTCATCTATCTTAGAAGGCGGTAGGTATCGATCGCTGTGTTGTGCAATAAACCGCGTACCTCTTTGATTTGTATATACTTTCAGTTATTTTCAATATATGGCGCATTTTGGAACTCTGTTGGACGTAATTTCATTCGTGGAATAGTGCTATTAAATATCACTCGTGCTTTGGAAATTCTCAGATAAATCCCTTCCTCGCTTGGCGAGTCGGGGATCTATCGGCAATTTCCAAAACACTCGTGGTGCGCCTACGAGGATGCGCCGGGGGCTGGGAGCGCTGACTGCGGCTGCGCGCGCAGGTGCTGCCCACCGACCGGCGGCGCAGCTCCACCATGACCGCGCGCTACTCGCTGCTGGACGCCCTAGACCTGGAGTACGTGCTGCTGCGCGCGGCGGCGCGCGGCTCCGTGGGGCCCTACAGCCTCTCCGAGTCGCTGCACAAGCTCACCTTCACGCAGGTACGACGCGACGCGCGCTCCCGCGGCGGGGACCACAACGGCTCATTCGCAGAACAGGCCTCAGCAGCAGGGAAGTCGTCGAATAGTTCTAGCCGCTGTGATGGTTCGGTGTCAGCATATGTCTGGGTTCTCTCTGAACATGCGTTGTGTAGCAGGACTTGGTGAGTCAAAATTGGTTATGAGTGTGCCGAAGCCATTCTGAAGTCTTATTTCAGGGCTTCAACTGTATTCATGGCAGCGTCGCTGTCCGGGAGGTTCTAGGGTTCGACTCTCGAGGAGGGTGGATTTTCGACATTAGCTAGATGCTAAGTCGATTCAGCTGTTGTTTGGAGAGGAATTCTAGCTGACGGCTGCTCTTCATGAGGTCTATGACCCAAATAGTTGACGAGTCCGGAAATATAAAGTACTTGCCTTAATAAGTATTCCAATGATAAGTAATCAAGCCCTTAAAAACTTAAGCACAAGCCACCACAATACCAAGATATAAATACCAAATTTGTAATCATTAAAAAACAACCAGTTTTATCAGTACGGAGCACAGATAACACAGGCACACAAAAAAAATTGTCAGCCCAAAAGACTTGACACATGTTTCTCTGTGTATTTCGACACCCTGAATACGAATCTGACGCCAGAATTGCGTAACCACCCTCCAGTTTTTCGCGATAAAAGAATGGAAGGTGGTGGCGCAATTATGGCTCCAGATTCGTATTCAGCGCGTCGGCATACGTAGAGAAACATGTGTCGAGTCTTTGAGTCTCACAACGTTTGACATCTGTAAAGTATAATGCTACAAGACTGCAGAATCTATTATTCACATGTGTTTTTAGCGATATAAAATCTGGAGAATGTGTGATTAATCTGAAGGCGCCATCCTTACACGATCGCCGCCCACGGTTTTGATTGCCATGCGACGCACGTCCACGACAGCAATCGCAGTCACAGTCTGTTAAGTCTCACTGCCCCCGTTCTCTGTGGTGGGGCAGGGCTATTCTCTCCTGCAGCGTCGTGACTTCTACGCTTTGGCACTTACACTAAATTCCCGCTAGACCGCTTCTGTGCTTCTACGATCTTTTCATATTCAAGCCTCGAGTGCCATACTATGCCACCTAAGTACACGTAATTCCAGGCAGCGCTTATATTCCCCAAACCACTGTACCGGTTTTTGAAACTCCCGTCACCGTCCGGCATTTCAAGATCCGACAAATTGCAACTTACCTAAAATTGCATTGTGGGCTTTATATGAAGTTTTCGGAACCCAGAGTAATGATTTTGTCTTCTATTTGATTTGGGACGACTTCGTGTTCATTTCTGGCCTCATTCTAGGCTGGGATTTAGTACACAAAAATATATTTTAGTTGTTCCAAGACCTCGTGCTTAGTCCTGTTAACTAGTGCCTTTCAATTAGATACTACTGACATTAGTCACTCCCAGCTTCTATTTTTCATGCGTTTACTGTTGATACAGAAGAAGAATTTGGAATCTACTTCCTCAGAAGAACCGAAGAATTAATGATATGTGTCTCATGCCACATATGCTCCCATGCATCGCATATGGTTACTTCCATGAATATATACGGTATTGCAACTGCGAATGCTGTGTCGGGTTATCAAGAAATAAGAAACCCGAGCGGATAAAGCTGGGTCCCCTGGCGAACTTCATTTCATAACTTATTCATGAAGCAAAGTACATAAGCTACTGGCTATATTCAGATGCTGGACGTGGGGCGCACACAAAGTTCTGTTGAGGTTTTAAGACAGCAAAGGACTGGTTTGCAGATGGTACTCAGACTTCCACGAGATTTGTAAAATGAACTAAGAGAAGATTGCTGGTATTGTAGGTTGAAGAGAGGAAGGATAAGAATGAGGGATGTAGAGAGATTTACACATTTAAGCATTTACACGCACTTAAACATACGTGAAGAGGTTAAGAACAAAAATAAAATGAGAGAGACTTAATTCCTTTTTCCACGGCTGACTACTTGATCTATCCATCAATCAGTTACAGTATTTATAATTCTCGTTAGCTAGTTGTATAAGTCGACCCTTGGGAAGAATATAACATCTCTCCGTATGTATGTATTTGGAATTTTACGGTCAGAATAATCCGACTCCTGCCAGCTAGCGGCGTTCCAAGGCCTGGGTCCTCTTTTTATTTATTATCCACGCCGGGGCGTAAGCAAGCATGACATATTCCCATTACCGAACCTAGCTTACTTGGCCTGCCCGAGCTTTTTCTTTCGTCACACAGCTACAGAAACGGAGGCGATGTGCATTAGAAGGCTACCGCTTCATTTTTGTCCTGGCCGAGAATCTTACCCGGGACCGTCTCACAAAAAGAAAGCACGCTGCCTATGACACCCCCACCCCGAGAGGCTACCTTTCTGTGAGTGGTTTATTACCCATGACGCGTTGGTATCTACCCGATCCACTTCAGCTGATTTAAGAGGTATAGAAGTTAGGGAGTATTACCCCATATTGGCTCTGCCTGCCACAGTGACCCCACACCCCCTCTCGACAATAATGATTATTTTTGCATAACGCACCCATTTCTAGCTATCGTTTCTCCAAGACAAATATGGGTACACTCTTCGTCATCACATCTTTAGTATCAATTCAAAATCGGTCTTAAAGAGATTATTTCCAACTTATACAGAGAGAGACAGCTCAGTCCTGACCGATTGAACTTTCCTTGAATGGTAATGGTGTAAAGTGTTAAAATAGAGCATTCGCCACATGTTTATTATTGCCGTGTAATAACACTTATTTTCCTATTTTCTTTTCGTCTAAATGAAGGTCGATAATTTCGTGTTCTAAGCAAGACGTTGACAGGCTGTTATTAATATCCTATTGGGCACCAGCACAGCGACCAGCACGCATGCCAGTCGCACGTGCACGTAGATATTTCATACAGATGCTTATAACAATAAGAACAGGTAAACTTTGTGCGTACCTCGTGTTGAGCGGGTTTCTAATGGACGCAGATTAAATATCGAGTCTCTAACATAAGCTTTGTCTGTTTTTCAAACCGGAATAGAGTATGCTCTGAACCTCCCTCGAGATAATGTATACGGCAAGGGCAAAAAGAAAGAACATTTGCTGTGAAACCTATTAAACTAAAGAAGAAAGCTGTAACTATTGACGCAATTCGATTACTTGAAAAAGTGTCGGAAAAGTCGGAAATTGGGACGCACAGAACTACATAGTAGAAAATTATATTGATGTTATTTGACATCTTGACATGTTAATAGCCATAAAATGATTCTATCGCGGCGGTAACGAGCTTCGAAAGTTTTATTATGAAACGTGGAGCAAAGATTTCAAGAATACTGATAAAGACTCAAGTCAATTTCGTTCTCTGTCTATTCCCATTAAATAGATCTTCCCGATTATAAATAGTGGACTATTACGAGGAACGATAATAAACATCTCTTCCACGACCCTTCTCATGAATAAATATTTATTTCATGTTACAACGCATGTTTCACAGCAAAATGTGTTTGCTTTTCTGAATCTACAACGACTCTTCATGTTTGTACTCGTATCAGAAAAGCTTTCTGCTCGTGCTTTTGGGTCTGTAGAGAAGGGGTCTCAATTTCGAGGTATAATTAGGGGAGGTTTCAGAACGCGTTATGCACCATTATTGATTCACATATGTAAAAAATCAAGCCGAAACATTTTTTCATCATCATTCTAGTCGAATATATCAAACAATAGATTCTAACGTAGTCGGTATCCTTATAAACAATAAAGCTTTATTTAAAGCTTTATTGTTTATATGTGCTGGTGTGATTATTCATGGTTTTAATGATCTAAGCTTAATTTATTGGTCTGTTCGACCATTCAATTCTTACATGATCGAAGTTCAGGCCGGTGTGGGCCCAGCAAATCACGAAGCATTCCATATGGTAGACAAAAGTCAAACATCCATCCAACCACCGACCTACCTGTTGCATCATCTAGGCAAATGAGGTGTAGCTTTGTTTGCAGTGAGCTCACATCTCTTCAATCCTTCCGGTGCTGATTACCGCCAGCAGACTGTCAAAAATCTCTTCAAACCTCAAGGGCTTGGTATTTTGTACTCATTGGCAATCGAAATCCTTTAGTGATTTGGTTCATATGTCAGTGTGATTATTACATAAATCACTATACGTATTACGCCTAGATCTGTAACATCTAAGTACTGAAGGCTCTCTTCAATAGAATAGACTCGGCGAAAATGCACAAGAAGGTTTTCCAAGGTGATGTAACACTTTTTACCGATGTCTCCAATGTAATAAGTATGAGAGCATGTCTAGCGTGGCAGTTAATCAATATCAATACTCTGCAAGCGGAGTTATAAATAGAGCGGCGCCAATGCAACTGCCCAGCGAGCAACTCGGAATCGATGGCCGAGCACGAGTGCCAAGAAGCTCACTGAGGACAATTATTGATCTCTTTGGGAGGGGCTGGCTCTCGTTCGGGCGCACACGACGTTTGCAAGAGAGCAAAACCCTCGCGCACACCTCTGTACAGGGCGCGCGTCATTCGTCTTCATAACTGAAATATATAGGCATTTCAGATTAAGTCAGGTTTATCTAGGTTCGTACGTCGGAAATTGAACACACTTTGAAGGGACACACTTAATCATTCGTGAAGGAATTTTTGTAAATTAATCTTTGAATGACGCATGCACATGGGCAATGTCTCGAGGCATGTCATAAATGTGCAGTACTGATGTGAGAGTGTGGGTTTGCTTAAGTTTAGCACACGAGTGAACTGAATTATGTTTCTCGAGTGGAACAATTAGAAGAGTAATTGAAAAAAGTTTTCAGACAAATTTATTACCTACCTAAAGTAAATCAGTCGCAGATGTGTATTTGTGCGAGTCGGTACTTCAAGGGCATTCGTAAAATTCTCATTTACAGCCTAACATTGATACTTCAACCGAATTTATATCAATCGTATAACTTTTCACAGTTACGATTTTCACGTTTGGAAAACGTTTGCTACGTGAAGTTAGTCTGTCCGTTTGTGACCTTTAGCAACGTTATGACGTGACGTGGCTAGATATCCTTTAGAAATAATTGAGAATATTAAATCCAAATAACTGGTCCGCATGTTCCAAATCTCCTTTCTTAGGTTGTGGACATAAAATATTTACTTTTGAAGACAATTGATCAATGTCAATTGGAAAGCAAGAAATTTGTTGCAATTTTTTACCTTTTGTTTATAGCGGTAGAATGTAGAACAATTACTGAAGTAGTTTTTTCAACGTTATGAGTTAAAATTTTACGAATTTGTTACGTTTGTTACCATATATATTTCATATTCAATCTTACTTTATGTTTTAAAGTCATTTTATTAGTTAGTATACAGTAAGATAATTACAGTAATTAATAGAACATTAATATTTTACAAATTACTCAATGAAAAATTAAAATATCGCCGTTTTTGACGCTGCATTACATAAGTGTCTCCATATTACGTATATTACTCCGTATAGACGCACGTCTACGGGAAAGCAAAAAACGGACATGTTAAAACACCGTAGATTGCGTAATGAATTATGGCCATATACGGAAGTTGTTAAATATTAGGGGTAGTAATTATTTCTATCCAGAGTATTTTACACCTTGCGAACTTGACCAAGAAAAGTTGCCTTTCCTGTAAAAATACCCCGAGTGGGGTGAGAGTGTGGAGCGAAAGCGGATTTGGCGAGAGGGACCACAGAGTTGATTTATAGAAGGCATGTCGGAAGGTTTTCTTCTCGAGGCAGCTGCGTCCTCGACGCATTCGCCCTCGGGAGCCAAGACGCGATCAATGCTTCACCCTGGCCACCCACCAACGCCAACAACGGTCACACAATATAACGAGTACACACTGCAACATTTCAAAAGTTCTTGATGATAATTGATGCTGCGTGATGAATGTGATGTTGAATTGATTGATGTTCATTATAAGAAAGAAATGGTTAAGTTAATTTCACTTGTGTCACGCTTAGATTATCAACCAATGTCAAGAATTTATAATGCTAGTGGCCCATCAGCAAAAATGCTACACACTAAAACTACAAAAATAGTTTTCCAAAAAGAAGCACACACACTGTACACGGCACTAGGATGACAAATTAAAGAATCCCTGCAACATTGCAATTAATTAAATGTTTTAAGAAAAATAGTCGTCATGAATAACAGAGTATAATATGCAATAACAGATTGTAGTATACAAGATTATATATCAAGAAAGTTTCTGTTCCGCAAGACGTTAATAGTAAAATATTTAAAGGTGCGCATTATCTTCTTAGCATCTTTGCTGTCGTATGATATCAGTTCTACCGTAAGCAATGGCGCGCTGAGTATGAGAATTCACTAGATACGCGCTTTGTGAGAACAGACGAAGTACCACAATCAAATATTTTTGGTTTTCAGTCAAATTCGAAACTGTTTCGTTGTTTTTAGATTTTCCCCAAGGGTATCTAATTCCTGGGTATCTAAAAAAACCGTGGACACCTTTCAAATGTCTGGAGGCTGTGTAATTTTCTTTAAATTTCTGAGCGCATTAGAAATGAGTAATATAAGTTACCTCTACACTATTTACCTGACTCAAAATAAATGTTAAAAAATCTATGGCATGGATAGGTTTGAAAACGATCACTTTTCGCCAATGAACATATGGTGGGAAATCTCATATTACGAAGTTACTCTTGTAACATTTTCTCCTGAGTGTGAGAACACTTAGTCCGGTGGTTTTTGGCAGGTAAACGAAATTTCTTTTTGTCAGAACGTGTATCTGTCACTTGAATAAATTGTGTAAAATGAGATTTCCTACTACATGTTCATTGGCAAAATATTCATGTTTAATCCCCACCCATGACCTAGGAGCTTGTAACTTTCATTCTGCGACATTCTGTTCTATGAGTGTGCAGTACATTTAATTGGGAACAAGGTGCTTCATTCCCGTCTCTCCTTTATCCCAAGGATAAAGAACATAATATACTTTGTCAATTTTTCATTAGCTTTTCACATTGTATTTGACAACTGGAGAGGATGTAAACGACATGCGTTATCCACGAGCAAAGAATCATTCCAGCATTCAGGATTACAGAGAAACTTAAAATCCTCTTGTACGTACCGAGCCCGAATCGTAACATCGAGGGCCGGGATGGGGGAGATGGAATAATGTGGCGTGAGAGCGCTGCTTGTGGGGGAAATTGAGGGACGACCTCTAAGATAGTTTATTAATAACTGAGCAGATATATAATGAAAGTACATTACTTCAACATCAGGCCATGATTGTACTTTTTTTGTCCATGTCTGTCTTTATTGACAACTGACACTTATTAAATCTTTAGAAATCGTACATTATATAAAAGAAATGTATTATTGATGTAATAGGTACACTCAACATCCAGTTACATTATTCAACTAGATAAAATAACACATAATAAATGGCAGACTTCACCTGGCGGTATTTAGATAATTCGTTGTGTGCCAATGTGTCTGTTGATAAAAGGCATTCCAATTTGTTTCAATCTACAGAGAAACGGAAAAGATCGACTCCTGCAACGGTTTGGCTGAGCGCCTTAAAGCCTGTGTTTCCACACAGCGCCTAGAGTCCCCGGCGCGGGCATAAGATTGACGCGTGCAAGAGCCTCGCTGAGCGTGTTTTTTGCCGCAGAACCTTGCATTCCCGAGAATGAATGCACTCCGGAGAATGAAGAATCGGCTGAGAATGTGTTTCCTCCTCAGAGTTCTGCAGTGGCATGAATTAATTTCCTCCCCAGAGACACTGAAGTGGCATGAATTGATGCTCTGAGCCACCTAAGCCAGTATGCGTTTCTTGGAGAATGAAGAATCGGCTGAGAATGTGTTTCCTCCCCAGAGTTTGGTGATCCCGGTGCTATCAGAAGACCAACGCCTGCAATGACGAAGCTCAGCGCCTGAAAACCTATGTATAGCGTCAGACGCTTCTAGCGTTTGAGCGAGGAGCTTACAGCAACGCAGGCCGCTGAGCACGAGATTGAGCAAACTTCCACGCAGAGCCTTGCGTTGCTGCACTGGATGGTAGCTGTACGCGCGTTTCTGTGCTGAACCCGGCGTTCCTGGCGAAGGTGTGGCTGGGCATTTTTTTCTACCCAGAAACTGATCGTCTCGATTCTGGCGTGCCGAGTGGCGTGGCTGAGAGTGGTTATTTATTTATTTAAGGTCAAAAAACTGTTCGTAACTTACAATGGGGAGAAGTGCAATCTGTCCACGTTTTGTTAAGTTATGAGATCCCTACCCTAATTCATATGCACATTAAGTTAAATAGTATCGCTGAATGAATACACACTTCAAAACTATTAAACCAAAAATTATAAAATATATTAACTTAAATCCCTATGATATTTCAGATTGTTAACCATTACTCTTGCTTAAATAATTGTTCATAAAATACTCAGTTTTCATCCTTTAGGAAACATAACACATCTCTCAAGTCTTTTTCTTTTTCTTTCGAAACATTACTGTTGCGTTTCTGTTGGGGAATCTATGGCTGCAATAGTTTTGTGGAAGATCATTTTTTATCATCATCCAAATGTCTCTCCCACCTTCTACATCACTGAGATGACTCTTGATTTTCACTACTTCTGGCTGATCCTTTGTAATATTAATCCTCTGTGCTTGTGAAATTTGCATATTATTAGTGTCCAGTAATAAATCTGCGGTAAGTTGTTAAAATCTGTCTCATCCCTCAAGGTGGCTTGAAAAGGTTTTGATGTAGCAGTTAAAATCATTTTAACTAAGTTGAGGTGTATTTCACATCTCTCTCTCCTTTTTATTTTCTCTCTTTTTGAAAAGGTCTTATCGCAACTCATGTTTCAATGTCCTTTTACCAAATATTTGTGATGAATGTAATTGCATGTACCATTAGCAACAAGATTCAGACACACCTATAAGCATTTTGTTTCTGTTTTATGATACTCATTAATGACCGTATGCGTTTAAAATTATCTTTCCTTCCAAATATTGCTTTTTCCTGCTGGTTTGTTGAAGCTCGTCTTTGGACATACTTTCCGCTCCCGAGTATGTACGGCAGACCCTCACTTCTTATCTTTCCTTCAGCTGGGGCACTGCTATCTCCTCGTTTGCGCCTTTTCCTCTATGTAGTTGCACTCATTCTATTGGTTTTTAACCTCTTTACACACGACACGTGTATATGCCATGAAATGTCAGCAATACTAAACAAAATCAGGAAAAGCCACCACCATGCGTTTCAAGGTTAGAATGGCACTTAAGTCACTCTTCATTCACTGGCGCAGAACTTATCCACCATTTAGCACTGAGGTATTTGTAATGGCGATAGGAGTTAGCCCTTAATAGGCAATGGTCCATAAATCGCATTGCTAACATTAACTCAATTTGTTGATTTATTCCTTTTTGGCGCGTACGCCGTTATTTATTCCAATGATACAATTATAAATATAGGTAGCAAAAGTGTATCTGGTAAGAATTTATAAGAAAATAATGGCTCCCATATAATTAAAACAAATTTCAAAGATAAATCCGCTACAGATAACTTGTAGCGTCCCCAGTTTCCCCACTGAGCAAAAAAAACTGCACAGATAGTGAAGCAACATTTGTGTGCGCATGTGCGGATGAGCGTGTGTTCCCCCTTAGAGCCTGTCTGATGTGACGCTTCCACAATATCTTTGCGTGTGCTGAGCGTGTAGATCCTGTCTGTGGTGACGCCGACACTAGATGTTTGTGAGCGCAAGCGCGGCTGAGCGTGTGTTCCCCCTTAGAGCCTGTCTTTGCTGACGCTGTCACAACATCTTTGTGTGCGCTGAGCGTGAAGATCCTGTCTGTGGTGACGCCGCCATGAGATGTTTATGTGCGCAAGCGAAGCTGAGCGTGTGTTCTCCTTAGAGCCTGTCTGTGGTGACGTTGTCACAATATCTTTGTGAGCGCTGAGCGCGTAGATCCTGTCTGTGGTAACGCCGTCACTTGACTATTTGTGTACGCAAGCGAAGCTGAGCGTGTGTTCTCCTTAGAGCCTGTCTGTGGTGAAGCTGTCACTATATCTTTGTGTGCGCTGAGCGTGTAGATCCTGTCAGTGGTGACGCTGACACGAGATGTTTGTGTGCGCAAGCGCGGCTGAGCGTGTGTTCTCCCTTAGAGCCTGCCTATTGTGACGCTGCCACAATATATTTGAGTGCGCTGAGCGTGTATATCCTGTCTGTGGCGACGCCGCCACGAGATGTTTGTGTGCAAGCGCGGCTGGGCGCGTGTTGGCTGCCCGCAGAGCCTGGCGTTCCCGGCGCTGGCGCGGGGCTTGGCGGGCAAGCGGCGTCGCAGCGGCGGCGACGCGCGCGGCTCGGGGCCCCACCCCCCCGGCGGCGGCGGCGGGGGCGGCGGCACGGGCGTCGCCAAGGCCGTCACCGCCCTCGTGCTCATGCTGGTCAGCGTGCTCGTCTTCGGCGCCGTGTACAAGTTCACGCGCACGTGAGGATTGCTCGTGTCCCCATCTGAGGGACACGCCCACGCCGTCAACGCCAGCGCTGTCATCGGCGGCTCCTAGACGCCCCGCGGCGCTGGCAGCTCTTCGCTCCCCGAGACGTTTCCCGTTCAGATCACGCTAAGCGTCCTAATGGAAGGAAGTGCTTTCCAAATCGCTGTCGGGCTGATGCTACTCGTTTAAAATACATAATTGTGATGAAAGAGGATATCAGTCTAGTATACGTCAGACATGTCAGGCAATTATTATCAGCAAATCTTCCATATGAAAATGTTGGGCTAGGTGATACCATTGAACGTGTTTTCTCGTCGTCTGTCCAAGAGATATTTTTAAATGTTCAACTTCCAATGTATGAAATTGAGTCCCAATTTAGGGACAACAGTTTTCTTGTAGGCACGTAGGATATCGTTCCTATATTTATTTGTCAAATATAAACGCTCTTCTTTGTCCCTTAGATGTCAAAAATGTGTGTCGCCAGGGTAAGAATTGCCACTTATCTCGTGAGGGTACGTTTAAATTTCCTGGGAGAGAAGAATATACGAATTGATGAGTGAAAAGAAGGATATCTTCGCTTATGCAATACATTAAGAATGTACCCTATAAACGATGAAAGGAAAGTTTTGTTTTCTGTTAGGGGACATCAAACTTTCCAGTGTGGGACTGTCCCCTGCATACCCTTGTCAATTTGCACTTTATGTATTGCATCTTGCAAAATTCTTTTTGATATGTTCTTTAGAGTGTACGGATCGATAGCAAGGCTTCCATTTAGCACATATTTTGTTCCTGATCCATATCTCCCTGTTCTTTTTCTCCGTTTTGAAATGACTGTTGGTGGGTTTAAGAAAAGCAAAGTTTCAAAGGAAACGTCGGTTGGTTGCGTCATACGCAATGAGAGTAAATTTTCATGTTGTATTAAGAAAATCCTTCGAATTTTGCGGATAATGAAAAAAGCTAATTCTGAATAATAAATTTTTTATGTCGGTCTCCAAAATGTGTTTTGAATTTCAACCCCAATACTAGTGAACCATTTTGAACCAAGCGTTTAATACGATCGGGAAATGCATACAGAGGGTACAGAAGTATGCAATATTGTAGATTATTAAATGAACGCTTCAATATAACATTGGGTATTGTGTCCGAGAATCTTTACGTATTCGTCCGTGTTCCAGCCCTTCCAATTCACTTCTTCATTATATGGAACGATAAGTGGTTAATATTCTATATTAATCCGTATATAATGGTTGGTTCAGAACCTCATATAATTGTATTAAGTGGTAAACACTGTCAGATGAGAGAGTTGTGAATCGATGGTTTCCCTAGTCCAAACTTAGATTCCTCAGTTGGCGCATGCGCCACTGTATTTTGACTACTCTGCATGTTCAGAGGCGTTCATTCGTTTGAGGAGAGTTTTCTTCCACCAGCTGCCGGAAAGTGGTTGTTCCAATTTCTTGAACTGGAGTTTGAACTTTTTCACTTGTGTAAAAACTACTTTTATACTTTTTATACTGAACTTCTTTGATACTATACACGTCTTTTTGTTACACCTCAACATTATCTATTATAAATGGAAAATTTACTGTTAGAGATAAAATATAATATTTCCATCTCACCTGTATAATCTCATGCTCTGTCTCATTTGCATTTGTAGTTTTCTCCTCAAAGAATAAGGTTGAGTGAAGACTTTTAGGACAAGTACGCCTTCATCTTGGATGGACGCCCTTGTACGAAAAATCTCAAACAAGCAGCTTTGCTGCTCTCTTTAGCAGCGTTGCTAACTAAAATTGAGAGCGCCTTAGCACTTGAACGTGCCCGTCGAGGAAAGCTGCGTTATTGATTACACTTGTGCCTAAATAAAAAAACGTTCATAGTTTGAAATCCTCTGATCAATACGTAAATCCAATATATCCTTCGCTTGATTGTAGATGTTTACGAAAACAAAGAAAGTGAAGTGGTGAGTCTCAGTTTGAGAGACACGATTTCGTGCAAGAAATGTGCCACCCTTATCAACAGGAGACTGTGTGTTATAAAGTGTATTGTGTGGAATGTTCGGTGATTAAGAAACTCAGTGTACATTTCACTTCCTAACAAAGTAACGTCGTTCTATCTCTTAAGTGTGTGTAATAAGTGATGTTTCTTCTTATCACGCCGATTGCGGACAACAGAATTGTCATTGGGAAATGACCTTAAAACACTTTATTTTTACAGAAGAAGTTCACAGTTATCAGTGGAATTTGTGGCGATGGGTAGATTTAAGGAGGAGTCGAGTGAGTTCGTCAAGCCCGAGGCCCCGCCCCCTCCTCGCCTTGCCGTGTCGCCATACCCGAGGAACCCACATAAATACTCTGAGGCTCAAACGCTGCACCAAAGATTTTAAACGTAATGCTTTTCTTGATTTTCAGAAAAATACATTCAAAACGCACATTCAATTTAAATCACTACCGCGCAGACTTATGTTAGCTCAGGGGTTACCGTTAAATAGAATATACATATCGAATAATATTCGCACAGGAATTCACTTCACAATTATAAGTTTTAGTGTTTCTTTCACTGAAATTCTGTATAAATAAACAAATATCGGTGAACTCACCTGTAACTGTTATTTTAGATGAGATGTAAAATTTCGAAAACGTCATTTGTAAAAATCAGGGAGATTCTATTATGTGTATCAATATTTTCAAAATAAATTTGAAAAAAGCGCTGAAGATTTGTTAGTGACCAAAATCTGCAGTGCAGCATACATTTCCGAAAGCCTTATCTTAATTCGGAAAGCGCATCAACAATGCATTTAAGTTATATGGCACCCATCCCTTCTGAAAGCCGTTCTAATTTTAGAATAATAATTACGTTAAACACTCGGAAAGCATGCAAACTGCTCACGTGATCCGCGTCATTTTTGCTGTTCTTTCGAAACCGACCGTGTGAAGCGCTGGCGTGGGCGATATGTGGGCGAAGAGAAAGGGGCGGGGCAGTTGTGAGATAAACTGACACCAGCGAGTTAGTGTTGAAAGATGCAAATATTAAAATTTCTTTTTATTACATTGACAGATCGAGGGTAATTGGAACTCACTGTTAAAAATGCACAAAAGCGATTGTTCAATAACGAATTTCGAAAAGAGAATACGTAAAACACATTTCTACGGCGCTCAGAGTATGAAACGTGTATATTTTGTTATTCAATGTAATCTCTAAAAATTATCTTAAATAATAATTCAACAACTTATTTTATATTTTCATTTCGTTATTTTATTTTTAATTTCATAAATATTTTGTACGATGCAGTAAATGTCTCTATAATCAATAAAATTGTATTTTACAAGCAATTTAAGAAACCATTAAAATGAGCTAATATATGATATAATTATTCTAAAAATTACGTTTAAAATGTAAATCAGACTACGATTTTAACAGGAAAAAATATTTCATGGACCAAAACAAAAGAAATTGAGAGAATAGACCCTTTACTTTATTATAAATACAGATCTTTCTAAAGCTATGGTGCGATCTTTCAACACTTCCTCGACTTGAGCCCTTTCTTAGGGCTTCCGTCGTTGTTCTCAGGGCAGATGGCTCAAGAGTTGTAAATTCGTTGGCACCCGTGCCAAAGCGCGGGTTCCAGCTCTCGATGTAAAGGCCTACACTTCAGGTTCATTTTCATATACGAATATTTGTATGTCATTCAAGCAAAGAAACTCTATTCTTATATCACAGTTTTGAAATGTGAACGAAATCTTTATCTATTGTTATCACAAAGCGTACTTATTGGCGAGCCATGCCTCTCATGGCGAAATCCAATCTCTTTCTACAAGACGAAACTAGATTGCTCTATTTCTTAATAATATTGAGGCTTGTAAGCACTCTTGCGAGCTTTGTTCTTATGTTACTTTACCTCGCCAGGTGTAATTGGCAATGTTGTTAAAGTATTAGATATTATATTCCCTAAGTCATTTTGTGTGTAACTGTTGTGTATGTTGGTGGAGGCCAACTGTAATGTGTATTCCGAGGCTTCACAAGCTTTTTTTATACAAGTAGTTTATTCACTTGCTAATATGTATTCGAACAGCCTTCCTCTTTGCACGAGAACTTGACACCGTACACCTAAATGAACACCGCTCATCTTCCTTATGTTATAAAAATGTGCATGGAAATTTTCTGTTGCGAGCATAGTTGGATATTGCGATTAAAAGAAAGGATTTTTTCGTAAATGATAAGTAGTTCTAAAAGAGTCTGGAATCTTTCGAGTGGTGTGTAAAATGTGGTGAATTAAATGTGTCAAGGTCTCGTTTCTAAGAATTACAAACAAGAATGTGAAAAGAAAAAATACATCAATGATTCAAATTTGGAAATGTTTTTCTCATGCTCATAAATGACTAAAGGACAATACCTGAATATTCAGTTACCTGAATCAATTGGAATTATAAGCAACTTGCGAGGGCAAGGAGGATTAAAATATATCGAGAAGAATTCTCCCAGAATGCACTATGATGATAAGTTATTTTATGGCATAATTAAATTCTTTATGTAAATTAAATTATTAATAAAAGCATTGATAATATTTCAATTGGCGCCTTTTTAATTTCATCAAGGTACTGCTTTTTACAAGCTCCAGATTATATCAGAAGCATCCTAAAGCAAATTGGGTACACAGTGAAAGATTTTTGGTTGAAGATTAATTGGTTTCCCATTACTGTGAACTCAGTTTATAAAGTTATGTATCAAGTTTTAAATTATCTTGAGCATCAACAAGCACTAGCAAGGTTAAGTAATCATTAAAATATTATATACTCGTACACTGCATAGTTGTAAACATTTTTAATTTATTACTTACATAAGTGTTTTTCCTTTCAACAGAGAAATGATTGTCTTTAATCTTAATAAAATTTTGTAAGTTGTTGTGTAAGAACCATACAATAGGAAATTAATCGTATATTGTATGTGTGATCATGAAAATAAATAAAGTAAGTTAAAGTCTCGCAACAGAAAAATATTAAAGAGTGATCAAACTACCGGCTGTCAGAAGCCCAAACGAATACCAAATCAGGCATAGGCAGAAAGGGCACGTAGAACGTCAATAGTGCAGTCGCTCTTTCATAAATTGAGGAATTGGTACTTTCTGAAATATGTAATGCGTGTTTTGATTTCCCCTTTGATAAAAACTTCCTTTGCCACTATCTAAATCTATTGGAGAAGAACTGAATTTAAATCTGGATTCAATTTCTAACTTAATTTGCTTTCTACTCCTAT
This sequence comes from Teleogryllus occipitalis, assembly GCA_011170035.1. NCBI lineage: Eukaryota > Metazoa > Arthropoda > Insecta > Orthoptera > Gryllidae > Teleogryllus > Teleogryllus occipitalis. The sequence continues at coordinate 74,889 of BLKR01000518.1, forward strand.
GTATAATCATCTCTTTCAGACAACAAGACAGCTCGAAAAATTAGAAAAACTCATACATCGGATTCCAGTAAGTAAATTATAAACAAGCTACATATGCAACCACACGACAAACCAAAATATCGAACCAAAAGACGCTTCAACTAGGTATATCTTCCAATAAAGCATAAGGTATGGTAATTTGTTATAAGCATCTGAATCTTTGGTCTATGCTTCAATGATTGCACAAAATAGAGTCTTTGTGCCGGAGAAAAAATGCAGTAAACAATGAAACTAAAAAATACATCATTCCTTTTGTATTATCTTAAACAACATTATACATCAAACAAATACACTAACAAAGGCAGTTTCAAAAGCAGCTCACACTTTCTGTTTCAGGGAGTTTCCGATACTTCAAAAACCATTATTTCGAACGTGCGTTTGTAGAGTTTTAATTTCATTAACTCCCTAATGGAAGGAGTCCATGTAGTTAAAATCGCGTGACTCAGCATCCTAACAGATCTCGAATTGATTTTCAAGCGACTGATTTGTGTTTGAGATCACATGTGAATCACACATCCTATAGTCACGCAATTTCAATTTCATTCAAGTAGCATACGCTTCTGGCTACATCTAGTATATATTTACCTAAACTGAATAATTAATATTACTTTCAATTAATTAAATATTAGTTTCAATGAACAGTGATGCTCCAATCTTTTTATTCTCTTTCCCCATTCCAAACCGTCCCTTGCAGAAGTTCTTTATTCTTTTAAACACAGTGGAGCAACCAGGAATTCTGTGTAAATGGGGTCATAGGTTTAGTGTTCAGCCTACATCAAGTTTTCTAATAAAATATTTCATTGATGGTTAATTTTATATAATTGTTCACTTAAATTATTTCTTTAATTTTTTCTGTTATATTAGGGTATACTTTTCTTGTTTATAGGCAATCAACTATTAAAACAATTCAAAATGCATTAAAACAGGTATTTAATCAATTTTAAGTTGCATAAGGTTGCAGATAACAAATGACGCCCTTTTTGGGTGATTCGTGAAATCATTCCTTCACATCTTCAGGATTCTCAAAGAGTTTATATGGTTCAACTAGAAGGAAAAACAAACATAAAGCAGGCACAGGTGGATCAGGGCACCAATTGAAGTCACTGCAGTGCCTCTGACCGGAGGCCCTAGGGTTCGCGTCCTCCTCCTTCCTTGTCCTACGCTCACCTCTTACTTACAAACACACTTAGATGCACTACACTACAACACATGCAGGGAGACCAATCGGGAGCTTAGAATTTCACCCGGTTGATGCGATGCCACGTCGGTGGAAGATATCCGGTAGAGGAAGACTGACGTCGATTGGTGAAGGATCTCGCCATCCAGCGGGAAAAGATCATGGCCATCTCCCACTATAAAACATACTCGTACACTATACTTTGCAGTTGACAGGCTCAGAATCAATAATCAATATAAATGCCGTTACATGATGTCATGGACTCTTGACGAGACGAGCAGTTTGTATAAAATGTAAACATGCAAAGGGAAAAACAAAATCAACATAAATTAAAACTAATTGTAAACAAGTACGAGACACAAGACAGAGACACTCAACTGGTAATAATAATATCGGCAGTGGTCAATGTCAACACTATTGGACTTTTATGTACTTTATTTACTTAACGTCAAAAAAAGTTTAAAACTGCGAGTGACGTACTATGTAAAAATTTGTCATTCAAAAGTGAATTTAAAATTATTTTTTTATAATTGTTGGTTACTTATATATTGAGATATTGAATGATCTCCGTTATAGAAAATTAATAAATAACTATTTATGAATAAGAGTCAATGGTTTAGGGGGATGAGGTATGGAGCTCCTGGTTGCGCCATTGACAAGCACCATTTTTAGTTGATTTTTTGGGCATTAATTATTCTTTGGAATGAAGAGTATTGTGGTGCGCTTTGTTGGTTTCGAAGGACTGTGTTCGAAGGTTTTTAATCTTTTATTTGTAATTGAAGTTGTATTCTTGTATCTGATTTTCATAACAAAGTGAACAGAACATAAAAAACGTTTTTTTAAAATTTATTTTGCGAAATGATTACAAACCAGAGACGTTTATAAGAAGCATGTCATCATACAGCTTTTTTTCAATTTCGGCGCTTCTACAAACTTTAGACTATTCGCTAGCTTTGAGCACTTCTAGTTCATTCATATCTAGGTCAAAGTCTCCTACGAATCGTATGATCAACATCCATTTATACTCTAAGCACGACTTAATTAGAAGTTCCCTAATAACATTTAAATATTTAACATATATAATCAAAATTAATATTGAAATAAATTACAACATGTGCAATTTTAAAAATTAATATGAAAACCTTTTTAATATTTACAAAGTAGTTTATTTTTTGTTCCAATAACAATTGGGTTCCCTATTCAGCGGATCCCTAAAAACATGCCTAATCTGTTTATGCATTAATCCACCCCTGCATTCGTTATATAACGTTAACCTTTGCGCCTCGTGGCCACCTTTGTTAAAAGCACTGGATCCTCAAGTCCGGCAAGGACACGATCGTCGCGTCAGCAGAGCCACCTATCTCCCTACAACTGAGTTACAAAGTGACGAGCTGACTGCGAAGAGGGGGCATCGATCGTTTAATGAGACAAACGCGCGAAGTTCGAAGTTGGTTGTGGTGTTGCATAGAATTCCATGAAACAATATTTTCACGTGTATAAATGGGAACAGTAAAACGAATCCTCGCCCGTTATCACAAATGTTATTCGCTCGTTCAGGAATTCCCCAAATTGATCCCTTCGCTCATCCAATAATTTAAAATTGCACGTACTACATTTACATCGTTCAGGTAGGATGTACTTCATTTTGAAACCTGCTTATTACAAAAAAACAAATTAACATTATTTTTCCCCTATTTCGTATCGCGTATAAGGATAAACACTTGTGTTGTCTATTAAGAAATGCCGACAACTTAAACATCTTTCGCGGTAGAATTGTTTTCCAAGACTCTAGAGTAACCGGACGACAAAATATGTTATTCATTGTCTGTGATTTCAATAAAAACTGACAGAAAAAAATTGCTTTTAAATTTTATTAAATAATTGTTTACAACACATCGACAATCAACCTTCTACGTCACACTCGTTAGTATGCCTTTCCCTTTTTGTTAAATTCAAGAAAGAAGCATCTGTTCATTAACACCTTCATATTACTATTATTATTATTATTATTATTATTATTATTATTATTATTATTATTATTATTATTATTATTATTATTATGCTTTTCTCACACGGTGTTCCAGCTTTGAGGGGCCTTTGGATGTACCACATTCATTTAGAACCGTTTTTCAAAAATGCCTTATTTTTTAGCTTTAGGAATAATTTTGTGAAAAAGAAGAGCTAAATTTTCCAAATAATAAATCTTAACAATGTTTTGATATTAATTTTTAATATTACATAAATTATAATTTATTCCAATATTAATTTTGAATACATAAGTTCAATATTTCCATATTATTAGGTAACACACAGTTATAATAATAAAATTCGCAAATCTTGAGTTTTATGAAACATAGGATTCGCATAAACTAAGAGATGTTGCATAATTTAAAATTCATTCTGTCACTTGCATTTTCTTCGGCAATAGATGAAATTTGATTACCGGCCTTTGGTGAAATCACAAGCAAATCCCAACACAAAAATGTATACTGAGCATTCTAACGTGAAATCAACTGTAAATGTCGAGAAATTTGTTATGATGTTTCTACGCGACGCCTTCAAGTGTAATATTCTATTTTATAATATCATGTATATTTATATTTCTGAATCCTAGTTATTGCTACATTTGTTAAAATCTGACAATCTATATCTAATATGAATCTATATATGAATAAAAGAGAATGTGCGTATGTCTGTCGCATATGTATGTAGACGCAAAAACTACTCGACCAATTTCACTGAAATGTTCACACTTTGTTCTTATTCGTTCGGGGAGTACTTGAAGAGTGATTTGAATTTCTTTTTTGAATCGGACATGTGAGGGCGTTGTTCGTGATGGCTCGCGTTCATGTTGACTCGCTTAGACTACGAAGTAGGGTCAAAAAGTACCCGGAATTGTTTATTAAAAATTTATTAAAAATATTTATAACATTCTTACATTATTTCCCTTCAAAATACTCTCCTCCTGCATCTACACATTTATTCCACCGTTCATATAATTGTTGGAAACACTCTTGAAAGCCGTTTTTTGAAAGTTCCTTCAGCCGCTCCGTCGCATTTTCAATCACCTCTGACGAATCAGCAAAACGATGTCCCTTCAATGCCATTTTTAACCTTGAAAACAGGTAGAAATCTGGTGGTGCGAGATCGGGAGAAAATGGAGGATGTTCCAGAGTGGTAACATTATTCTTGGCAAGGTATTGTTTCACCATTAGGGATCGATGTGCTGGGGCATTGTCGTGCAACAAACACCAGTCATTCTCTGCTCATTTTTCAGGTCGTTTTCGTCGAATTGCATCTCGAAGCCGTTTTAAGATCTCTGTGTACAATTCTTTATTTACTGTTCTCCCTTCAGGAATAAATTCATAATGAATCACTCCACGGTAATCAAAAAACACCTCCAACATCACCTTACCCCGGCTTCTGTCCAAGCGAAATTTTTGTTTTCTTTGTGAAGTTTTTGACTTCCATTCAGCGGACTGCCGTTTTGTCTGAGGGTCGTAAAGAAAGCACCATGTCTCATCACCTGTAACAATTTTGCGCAGGAAGCTGTCATCTGCATCAGCCATTTCAATCAAGTCCCTGGACATGGTCACACTCATTTCCTTTTGCTCAGGGGATAACATTTTTGGAACAATGTGCAAGCAAACACGATGCATGTTCAAGTCATTATGAAGAATGCTGTGAACACTCCCTTGTGAAATACCAACTTCAGAGGCAATAGTATTGATGGTTGTTCGCCTGTCCGCACGCACAATTTGTCGAACGCGCTCAACATTGTCATCTGTAGCGGAAGTGGAAGGCCGCCCAGTCCGAACGTCATCTTCAATTGTTGTGCGACCGTCGCGAAAACGCTTATGCCACTCGTAAACTGCTGTTTTCTTCATCGCAGAATTTCCGTATGCTTTTTTTAGCATCTCAAGAGTCTCCGAGGGTGATTTATTCAGCAACACACAGAATTTAATATTGCCACGCTGCTCTAATGACGACATTGCACAATCCGACGAAAGAAAGAAACTACGATCTACAATATTAAACACCGAACGCACGGAACCAACTACAACTGCCTGCTAACCTCAAAAGCACATTCACTACCAGTTATGCCAACCTCACAAACAAAAATTTCCCTTTCAGCTAACAAATACTTGACTGTAAGCGACCATTCCGGGAACTTTTTGACCCTACCTCGTATTCAAGCGCCCCTGAACAGCAGTGCTTGGCAACCCGCCGCACCGTTAAGTATTATGCGTGGGTTTTACTGCATATATATAGAACAAACCCATACTCGCGAGAAAGTCTTACACCTATTAGAATTTTTGCAGAGCGTAGCGTTAATCGTGATTAATAATCACGTGACCAGTAGCTTTTGAGGTGTAAAATGAGTGTTTGCACGTTTAGCTAAAAATGAGAGTAGTTCCGAACTGTGACGGCAGAGTGTACTCTAAATTACCATAATGTTATGTCCTCTTCATACAACATTTCAAGCAATTATCTAGATTCTCGAATACAAAAAGAACTTGAGAACACTTCAAGGTTTAGTTGAAATATCAGCTAAACCTGGAAATGGACTTGCACTGAAGGATTCTACTGCTGTGAATCACAGCTACTTTCTGTCAAACATAATTAAATTAGCTAAAGACTCAAACATGAGTCATCAATGAATGTAAGGACGTATGGTAGCATATGGGCAAAGGAGGTAAAATAAAAGAGAAACAGTAGGTAATTAAAAAAAACATTAAGTAGTAATTATTATTTGGATTTACTTGCCATTAACTTTCTCTTTTTAACTTCCACAAAACCGAACGCAAATTGACAAAAACTTTACAGTGGAATTGAAGAAGTATAATAAATAAACTTGATATACATAAATACGCAAATGATTACGATATTATTATACTTTTGGAAACCTACTTAAAAAATAGAAAATCGATTTTTCATACCGAAGTATAATATTACTATATTTGAAAGACTTTCTAGACTTGGTGGAAGATGTATTGTAGTTTTTATTAAACAAAACATAATATTTAGAAAAAGAAAATTTTATTTTAATTTAAAAAAGTATTGAGACAGGATGTATTTCCGTTAATTCAAGTCTCGATAATACATTTTAATCTTAACATGTGTGACATACCAATATGGGGACATGTTTTATTACAGAATATTTGTCGTAAATGGGCGAAATGGTTAGGGCAAATAATAAGCAATAATAAGCAATAATGGCGCCTTAGTAACGACGTCGGGGTTGTTGTCAGGATAAACAAACATTCATCTAACCGTGGAGGTGACGGCGTGAGTAGGAGGAAATAGAAGAGATTTGTGAATTGGTTGAAGAAGCGTCGACTGGTTATTAAAACGGAAGTTTGTGGCATTTTGTCGAAACAAGATAGTAAAAAAAAGAAAGGCGAGGCATTGTGGGTTTTAAAGGGACAATAAAATTCATTCGATCGCATGTCGTGACGGTGAGCAGTTCGCTCGCGAATAGATTAATTTGTGCATGTTAGGACTTGTAAAAATTTCGGGGGTCTACAGTAGGTGTTCAGACTTTGAAATATTTTCGTGTGGTAGAGCAAGAATCGGACTTGAGGGACATATTCGGACTCTGAATATTTTCGTGGCAGAACCAGAAGTGAACTTGTGATACTTTCTAAGATTTGTGGAACGTGTCGAGTTCTGAATATTTTGCTGTGCATCAAAATAAGACTTGGAAAGTTTTCGCGAGTGAACTCTAATCATTCTTGAACTTATAAATGTGTGCGGTTCACGAACGATACCGGACTTTGCATATTTTCTTGCTATAAACGGAAGATGGAATTGAGAAATTCCAGACATAAATCAGACATAATATAGTGGAGCTGGAACTAATATTTGAGTGGTGCGAAGCGGTGAATCGGCGGTGTTCGTTTTTAAAGAAGAGAAGAGGATTCGTGGTAATTGGACTTCAGGACTTCGGAGCCTCAAGAAAGAAGGGAAGGCGTTTCTTCGAGCTAGCATCAATCAAGAACACGCGAAGACCAGAATCGCCGTACAAGGTTCGAACCAGGTCATGACTAAAAAAAAGTTTCTCATTGTAAATTTTTACATTTTTAATTTGCTGCATTTTGATAGGAAATAAACATTAATTTTCTCTTTGAAAGAAAGATAATTGATTTTCATTGGCCAATTCAAGCTAATAAGTAGCTAGATCAAATAATCTGTTTTCAGATTCCTCGCCATTCTGTATAGATAGCAGATCGGGTAATCGGCTATTATTAGATAATAGCGGTTATTTCTGACGTGACCCATCGACCCAGCTAGCGGGATAATATTCAGTTTTTATCAGAGTAATAATAGTTAAAATATCATCGTAATCTTTTTCCTGACAACCATGTTATTAGAAATTCGGGAACAGGTTACGACGAATCGCCCAACAATTGTAGCAGTTAGGGCATGCTACAGATGTCGAACGTTAAATAAAAACCTTTGTCTTCTAACATGGAACAATACACTAATATTTATAAAAATGTAATCTATTTACCTTAGTTGGAGATTTTAACGTCCACCATACTGTATGGGACAGTGAAAAAATTGTAAAAATGGAAAATTAATAGTTAATAGCCTGGATATTAACTATTAATCATATCAAATCATATTAAATAATATGGAACCGACTCATGTGACACTTTATAATCTCTCTTTCTCTCTCTCTCTCTCTCTCTCATAGCGTCTCCTCCAGTGGCCCTTTTATCAAATTATTCCGTATGTTCAGGTGCTAGTGTTGTTCACAGACACACGAACGGACTAACAGAAGGAGAGACAGAAGGACTTTTGAAAAATCATGTTTTCGGTTTTAGGGTCACCCAAAACGTTTATTTCCGTTAAAATCCCTTCATCAATTTTTCACAGCATTTCGTAACTTATTCTAAACTACGTACATTGCTCCGTATATACTATGTATACGAGAAAATAGCTAGTGATACTATAATAGAACATACTTTCTCGCATTATTTATATCTTTTGGAATTGTCAAAATTTTGAAAATTCAGAGAGTTCAACGAAAGCTTACTTGCCACTATCCGAGAAAAATACAGAAAAATTTGAAATCCAGATTTGAGAAAATCTTGCCTTTGAAATTGATTTAATTTCAAGCAAAGTTATGCAAAAACAGCAAATATTTTTAAAAACTTATACTACATACATTACCAAATTTATGAAGATTAAAAATCTCTACCTTCAAGGTAGTTGTAGGAAGACGCCGAAACAATTTTAAATATTTGCAATTTTTGAAAATTCAGAATGAATCCAAAGTCGCACATTACCCATTTTTGCCTGATTTTTGTAAAGAATTTAACTGTGCTACTGTTGAGTAACACTTCCATTCATTAAATATTCTTAAATAATTTGCCTAATATTTCGGTAGAAACAAATTGCAAATAAAGAGAACTTTCAAAAAGAATTATGCATTAAATCGTTATTCGTCTTATGTATTTGCCACTGCTTGGAGGTATGCTTCTTTGTTTAATTTACTTTCTCCTTTTTTATTTTGGTATCATTATATATACTAATGGTTCGTTATTTTAATTATTTTTAAAAGTGATTTGTTAAGTAGAAGAGTTTGATTAATTTATCAATTTCATGGTTTGCTTAATTAATTCATATTTGTTTGCATTGTGGCAATACGACTAATTTTTGTCAGTTTTTTAAATATCGTTTAAGTAGATTTATTGGTATTGTTGCATTAAGAACATATTTAAAAAATGATTTATATCAACTTTACTATATGAAATATGTATATAAAAATAATTAAATTATTAATGTATTATTATTATTATTTGAAAATATTCTTAGCACTTATAGCTAGCTGAAAAGTGAACTTCGCTTCAATAAAAGAGTAATTTTAATGAGTAATTGTATGTTACATATCCATTACATGAGCATTCATTATCTCGCTTCATTGGTACTCACATTAACATTCTTCTTTAATCTCGCCTTAAATCGTATGTGTGAACAAAACCTGTTCACAATAGGTTATTCTGTTTCAATCAGTTGCTTAACAATTCAGTATATATCACAATTATGTTTTGTTACAATTGTGTTTTCCACTGTTGTGCATATCCTTTGCGGTAATCATTTTTTATCATTTTTTGCTGTAATATGATAAGAAAATTTTGAAGTTAAGACAATTGATCATCAACGAGAAGTGGAGCGCCCCGCACTTAGAGTCGCCGCCGGATTCATCGCCCGTGGTGGGCTGCTCGCAATCGCCCTCAGGGACTGCGCGAGGGCGTGGCGCTAGGCGGGGCGAGGCGTGGCGTGGCGGGGCGGGACGGGGCAGGGCGGGCCGGGAAGGGCGAGGCGTGGCGTCGCCCGGGGCGATGTAGCACTCACCCGACGGAGCAGCAGCGCGATGGACGAACCAGCAGCACCGGCCCCGGACACCAGGTGAGCACCCTCCCTGTCAGGGCCGGAGTCACCTAGCCAAATAAGCAGCTACTAGGGCCCCCCTCCGTAGGAAGCGTTCGGTCCGAAGAAACTCGTAAAAAAATCGAGAAAAGGAATAAAAATATATTTTGTTTTTGAAAAAAATTGATAATCATATAGTTTACTGAACTATAAAATTTATGTTTAAATTTAATTTTTAATATTTGATTTTTTTAGTAAATCTGGAAACTGAAATTTATAGAGAGTAATTTTTTTGCGGTGGGGTGCCTCAACGCCATTGCCGAGGTGCCCCCGCAGTACGTAAATCTGGACCTAACCCTTGTGCGCTGGTGGCCTGGGGCTCCCGCCCAGTCCCCGCTCTTTTCGTAAAGGTTTGCCCACATTGGAAAAAGTAGGGTCTCAGGACTCGTACACGATTTAGGATTAATTGAGGTAAATGGAAACGCTTTATTCGCTTCTGGAAACATGACTCATTTTAATCCTAAACTGTCTTTTATATCTCCTAATTTGTATTCAAGTGTCCAGTCTTATCCGCACCAAAAACAGTACTGTGCATCATCTGATGACGAAAAAGAATATATACAATGTTTATGGGTTATTATGCATAACCTATAAAACAATTTTCTTCTAAGAAATAGTGTACATATTCTTTACCTAGGACTGAACCGTACTTGGGCGCAACTAAGAACGTATTGCTTCTATGTGCAGGGCCTCCGTGCTCATCGCGGCTCTTATCTACGCTTTTCTAGATGCGGTGTACCTTGGCCGGTCACAGATATCGCGTCTTTTTTCGAAGCTGCAGGCTTCCCGCCACAGCGAGACTCTCAGGGCCTGCGGCCTTAGTACAAATGGCAACACAAGGATAGACAAACCGTTCCTCTCCGCATAGTTGGCGGCACATAAAGCTTTTAAGTTCCGAGCCCTTCAAAATTTTCAAGTGCAGGGCGTATCTTGCAAAATGCATTTTGACTACTTTGCGTTGAAGCGAATTATGCTTGAGACTGCGATACAACGGCACTAACTTCTCGAATTTTAATATACTTGATGACATCATTGTTCGCAGTCATCACAACCCATGGTTTCAGTTTGACGCTGGTAAGACTGGGCACCGTGCATAAGTTACACCTACTTCGCTCTTGGGGTTGCCTATGATTTTTAAATAAAATAACTAATTTCAAGAATATTTAAATCTTCTATATGTCGCTTTTCCATATACCACTGACCCACTGGGATAAATGAGAAGGTGAAACTACATTCTCTTTTATCGCAGAGACCAAACTTACAGGGCAAATGTAAACGTACATAACATGTTTCATTTTAAAAGATGTCACGATGTAGGAGGAAGGAGGTCAGTGACGTGTTTATTTGTACTTGTAATTTGTATTTTAATTGATTGTGTTGTAAGTAATTTAATTGCATGTTTTGTTTAATTGTATTTAGCATTTACAAATTATTCCAGTTTACATTTACTCCTATTAACCCTATTTCATGAGTAAGAATACTGTACAAATTGTAATATTCTCAGTTCTTTCTCCCCTGTAATTTTTTTTAGAATTATACGTAATTCTTCGTTTTTTCAAACGAAAGAAGTCTAATTTCCAGTCCAATAAAGTCCCTGTCAAGTCGACGTCCTTTTTTATCGCAAGATGAGGTAGAATTTTGTTCACACTGCGTCAGCGGTAAGAGACGGAATTCCTTAATGAATCATTTTGTTTTCCAGTTTTAAATTTTGCATGCTTTTGCTTTAAGCAGGGTTTCCAACATGTCGTGGCTTCTTCAGTGGAGAAACACACGCTGATTCCCTCTTCTGGCAGAGAAGGAAATTGACCAATTAACAATCAGCATATCAATGAGTTTGTTAGGATTTTAATTTCCTACTGGATGAACTGTAATGTAGTCCATCCATTACTCTCATGAAAGTACAGGATTTTCAGCAAATTGCGGCGACCTTTTGTGCATTGGAGATGAAGAGAACGAGATGCCGACTAGTTTCTTTAATTTATATGACGAAGTGCAGCCAATTAACAAACAAAATCACGGACTCTGGTGCCTCCGAAAAGCTTCTGCGTTTGTAGTAAGGATTTCGTGATGTCGAGAATGCATTGTCAAAATAATATAAAACAGCAATTTATTTCAGAACAATATTAAAATGCTAATTATTATTTTATAATCGTAGGGATTTTAGCAATTATAATATCTATTCGAACTAATTTCTTATATAAAGACCACTCTGTTAGTCACGGATTTACACCTCTATGTTGTAGCCTCGGCAAAGAGAAAATAAAACACAGCGGAAGGAAAAATAATAACTGATGTAATCAGTGAGAGAAAGTAATAAGCCTAAATTTCGTGTTTTTCGAGATGAGCATTCCATTAGGCCTTTTGATCAGTCCTCGTCCCAATCGGTGTTACAGATTTTCATTTTCTCGTCAATCGGCTCAATGACAATGTCAATGTGACATCAATCGGTCTCGCTCAATGACACCTATCAGATTTTCTTCATCCACCATCGATTTATAGAGGCTATCTCATCATAAATTTTACAAAGTTCTAGGGCATGTAGGTTGTTCGAAAATAGCCACTTTTTCAAGTGAACGTATGGTGAGAAATTTCATGTAACGTTTGTGACTGATGTGACATTTGCCACTGATTAATAGACTACCTAACGTGCCCGTGTATTTGGTAGGTACATGGCCAACAAATTACGTATCTGCCAAATGCCAGTGCAAGATTAGTAACTTACCAATCAGAGGTAAATGTCACAGATGACACTTTGTTATATGTGGGTGTTTTTACCACACATTCATTTGCAAGAAAAGTTAATATTTTCGAATATCCGACATGCCCTAGAAGTTTGTAACACTTATTCTCAGATTGCCTGCATAAATCAATGGTGAATGAAGAAAATCTGAGTGCCATTCTGCCAGCTGCCGAGAAAATGAAAATCTGTAACACCGGCTGGAACGAAGACTGCTCGACAAGCTTATTGGTATGCTCAGACATCTGTATTCGCTCTCGAACATTAAAAGAGACGAACCTCAAATCTGCATCATTGTTTATTATGATTACCACAATGACCCCTTCGAATTGTCTTCCCAATGAGCCATTGTGATCGCGCGCAGGTGCGCGGAGAAGGCGCCGAAGGAGGCTAGCGGCGACGGCGGCGGCGGCGAGGGCGGCGGTGGCGGCGGCGGTCGCTTGAAGCGCGCGGCCGAGCACGTGGAGACCTTCTGCGCGCAGACCTCCATCCACGGCCTCAAGTACATCGGCGAGCGCCGCCGGCCCTGGCCCGAGAGGTAAGGCTCCCTTCAAAATTATGAGGGCTATCGGGAAAGTACCAGGAGAGGTAGCTCAGGGCGTCAGTTGATGCCACAGCAGTATCTCTGACCGGGAGGTCCTAGGTTCGAATCCCGACGGTGGCAGGATTTGCGACACTGGCTTGTCAGATAGAACGAATTCAGTAGCAGTTTGAAGGAGAATTCTAGTCGACTGCTCTGATCGGTAGTTTTCCGCGGTTTCTCCGATCAACACAAGGCCAATGCCGGAGCAGCATCCTACCAAACAGTTCACGAATCGCGCGCGATCATTCCTCTCTCTTCGTTTCCCTTCCTCACTCCTTACACACTCACTTACACTAACATGCACTACACTACCACACATGCCGGGAGACCAGTCTGGAGTTTAGAGCTTCCCATCAGGGAGATACCTGGTTCAGGAAATCCCCGCTAGCCGACAGTAGTCGGCGTCGGATCTCGCCATCCACCGGGGCACCTGCCACCGGCCGAGGAAAAAATATGCACTGCACTTACTGGGCTAATGACCTTAGTAGTTGACGCAGCCGAAATCACCAACAAGCAATCAATCGGGAAAGTAATGGCGACTACCTCGACTGATTTGTAAGTAAAGGCAAACACTTTTTTCTCACAAATAAAGAAGAATGCAAAATATCTACGATATACGGTTGATAGGATGTGGATCATGTTTCTCAATGAAGCTATCAAATGATTTTTATGAATGATGATGTTCTAAGCTCGCATCGAAGCAACGAGCCAAGAAAATGACGGTCAGAAGTGCAGTGCTACGCACTATCGACCGGTATGCTCGTATATAATTTTAATTTCGCCTTGGGGTAGAGCCCCTGCCCGCCTCCATTTTTGAACACTTATCACTTAGTGTATATATATATATATATATATATATATATATATATATATATGTATAGTATATATTTCGAAAAATTTTCTGTTGTTGCTTTGTGTGATGAAAATAGCGCCGATAACTTATGAAACAATAAAAGTTTATTTTTCTACAAAAATGCTATTTGGGCCAAATCCAAATATTCAAAAATTGACTATTGCGAATCATACATACTTACGTTTAGTTCGTGAATTTTCAACACCATAACCTGGTGGAGATAAAACAGCATGTACATTCTCGCCCGTTCTTTCAAGCAAAATTATGCATTACAAAGTACAATTTTCGAAAAATTGTACATGACTTTGTTTCAAAATGTATCTTTAAGGAACAGATTTCATTAAGGGAAAAATCTCCATCTTCATAATTGTAGTTGTAGGAAGACCGCTAAATAATTTTGAATTTTTGCAATTTTCGAAAAATCAGTTTTCAACGTAAATTATACTTGCACCATTCTGTTAAATGTCCTTCACACTATCCAACAAAAAATAATCAAAAACGATGGAGCCATTCTTTTGACAATTTTGAAAGTGTCCCAAGGTTTCATGTGATGTACTCCACAAAATTAAAATATCGGCTTCAAATTCAAGGAGCAGCGACATCCAACAGATCGATTGGGGAATATCAATTTTGGAGAAAATCAGATGGATGGTTTAGCCGCTAGCATTGATAACAGACGGACCGACGGAAGGACGGACAGAAGGACAAACAGACGTTTCGCAGTCATTCAATTTTTTGGTTTCAAAGACCCACAAAACATGGATTCTGGTTACACCACGTGTTAGAGGATTATTTCTTTTATATTTAGCAACTGGATTTAGCCACTTTTTCGTTACCAGGCCATGTAATAAAAGTTTTCTGTCGAACATTCGCCGTATTTTCGCGGAGCATTATATAACTTCCTCTCTACTCCGTAGCGCGAAAGTAAAAATCAATATGAAGATAGTCAAAGAAAAAAGTGGAAAAAAATAGTCGTCCGTGTCCTGAGCTTCACCTTAAAGAATGTTCTGATCCCCGTATAATGTATTACTAAATCTGACCATTCTGGATCCATTAATTGAGGTGTTCCCCGTCTCATTTGAGATCTGAATGGATTGTCGGAGTATTTTAATTTTGGCGGGAATTTAGCCAGAGCAGTCTTACAGGCCATACTGCGACACGGCCACTGTTGATTTTGCGCTCTCTGTGGGCTGAAAGGCAAGTAAGATAGCCACTCGCCAATCTATGTGCGCCCACCAGAAACAAGTAAACAAATTGTATTTTACGAAATGGCTCTCTAGCCGTTCTTCTTCAGCGTTGTCCTGAAAAAACCCAGGGGACTTTTCTTTGCCCGAAAGGAACATTTATCTTTGTTTCCTTCACCCCTAAGGGAGATGTTAAAATTTGGACATGAGCGTTCACCGTCCTTGTTCCACCTCCCTTCCTCAATCTTATTTAATGCAACGCAAGAGAATTTAGAATCTTGAAGACTTGCCCAAATTACAGCCACTGGTTAATTACTCATCTAGAGCATTCCAATGCTAATAGCTACTGCGTGTTAGGTGGCATTGCAAAAGAAGTGCTCCTTCCTAACATTTTCTTTCTAATACTTACCCCTTGTTCTCCGCCACAATCACACACACACACACACACACACACACACACACACACACACTTTCGCTTACATTCCATGTACAACACTACCCTACTACCTGGACCCAGCAAGTCGACGTGCGGATCGGCGCCGCATATCACGTTCCAGCGGGGGAACACTTCCACCTCTCGAGTTATAACATCCACTACATTTACGGGACTAATAACCTTAGCAGTTGACGAGCCCGGAAATCCAAAATAATTAATAAAACTTAAGCCTGACGGTAGTAGGATTAAGAGGTGTATCTACAGATATCCGAAGGAAATTCCGTAGAATTCTGTAGAATTTCCAGATTTTACTTTGTTTAAAGTCAGGTTTAATATGTGAATTCAATGTTAGTTTTTCCCCAACCTGTTTTCAATGCAAATACTGATGGTAACTAAGTGAAATGACCATTTGGATCAGAATTATTTGTATCTTTAAGCACCCAATTTATACAATTCGAGTGCTTTCTTTGTTTCTGAGTTAATTTTTCTTCTGAACAAATATATTCATCTATTTTGTAAATAATAAAAAATTTCCGTGTTTCGATGCTTCTGTAAGGCAAATTTTCCCCCAAAAGCATTTTTTCAAACCAACCTTTGACTGCTCATCCATTCAGAATACTCAAGTAGTTTATCAGACAAAATAGGTTTAAAATTGCCTTAAGAGCATATTTTAGACCCGTCTCTCCCGAACGCCCCCTACCAGTATACCCGAGGGGGGGGCTTCAGGAAAAAATATAAAATATTCGAAAAATGTAAAATATATTAGTATATGTAAAATAAATGTAAATCTGAAAGTTTACTACACTTAAACATTAAAATATATTAAAAAGTATATAAAATACATTTTATTATATAAATTACATAGAATTTTTTATATTATTAATTTTTTTCTGGATGGGGGCCCCCAACACGATTTTGGAATTCGATTTAGTGATGCCTCTTTTAACATGGGGAGACTCAGGCTATCAGGTCTGCACTTCTCCCTAACTACGCAAATTCCACTACACTCCTTTTGCCATCTAACAGAGAAAAAAGATGTTAGTCGAGCGACAAAATATGCGATTTGAATTAAACTCTTTTTCTTGGCTTTCTTTAGTCTTGATCTTTTTCATGCGGTAAATATAGAACGTGGGACAGCCGTCTTTCCTTCCCCTCTGATGGAAGGAGTGGAAAGAATTTCTTTTTCACCCCTTAAAAATGCACGGCTTGGATCACACTTTAACCGGCTAAGTTGGGTATAATAGTCCGATACGCTACAAGCGGTTCCTAAATCCGGCCCTGGCGTCAGAGGGCGTGGGGCAGGGCGAGGCGGTTCGTGGCGGGGCGCACGCAGGCGACGCCCTCGACTCGCAGTGGCGCCCCCTGGGACGTCCGTATATACACATCACGCAGTGCGTCCTCACACTTGGCCCCCACTTCGCCCACCGCCGGCCCTCCGAGCGACTTGACAGTTGAGGTCGAGCGCGCCCCTGTAAACAACTCGCTTCAAAATGATTGCTCTCGCTGCGCCCGCTTTAGGCGGTACGGTGTTCATCCATTAGTGTACAAAAATAGCATGAAAATTGGATGAGTCCTTAGTGCAATCCGGTTTCTGTGCAGCTCGACGACTCTGGTAGTAATTGTACGGCCAAAGTTAGGAATACGAGTACTGAGGGATACAAAACGAAGGGAAGCCATTTAAAAGGAGCGCAATTTTAATATTTGCTTTATTATATGTAGCTAACGGTTTTTACTTTCTTGTACTTACTTCCTAAGAAGAGAAAGTTATGTAATCGACCCCCCGGAAACTGCGAATTCTCGACAGAAAAATTCTTATTGCCGGCGCTGGTAACGAAAATGTGGATAAATCATGTTGTTAGTAAATTACTTACTATAACAAGGAGGTAACGAGAATCCATGCCCTTGATCCCAAAACATCGATTGACGGCAAAACGTCTGTCTCACTGTCCATCTGCGATCAACGCTAGTGCCAAAACTGTTCAGGCTATTTTCTCCAAAACTGATATTTTCCGCTCGATCTGAACGGACTCTTTGAGAGTTTCAAACAGATATTTTCATTTTTTAGGGTACTTAAAATTAAGCCTCAAAAGCATTTTCAAAATTTTCTAAAACATGGCACCAAATTTTTAGATTGAACTTTGACCTCGAATAGCGTAATGAACGCCTAAGAAGATGGTGCGTGAATCCTGTTCATTGCAATACCAAATTTTTCGAAAATTACAAAAAAACATGGCACTAGTCCCATTTTCGGCAAACTCTTTGTTTTTTCGAAAATACAAAAAGTTAGCATTTCAAAACTACAAAATTGAAGAGAAATTTTTCTCTTAGACAAACTCTCTTCCATAATTTGAGCTCTTTAATAAACGTCGTGTACAAGTGTTTGAAAAAACAGTCGTTTTCGTGTAGTTTTTGCTTGAAATTAATGTAGTTTATAAAAAACGTTTTCTCAAAATTCCAATTTTTTTCATTTTTTTTTCAGAGATAGAAGAAGGTACGTTTAAAAGAGTGGCGAAGAGATCTCGTTGAACTCGAAAATTATTTTTGCTATGACATAATGCGAGAAAATATGTGCTGTTGTAGCGCAACTAGTTTTATATTGGGACAGTGAGACACCTGTCTTTAAGTACAAATATTTTTTTTCAAATTTCGAATGATTTTTGTTTCAATTTTTTTTGGTTATACCTAATTAATTCAAAAATGAATTATTACTTACACTATTATTACTTATACTGCTCAGATAAAGCGATATACACACAATGGCATTTGTTGTTAGAAAAACTAAGGACACAAATAATTCTTTAGACCCACTTGAAAAGACGATGCTACCAAAAATGCACCAGAAGAAAAAGTGTTGTGAACCTGCAAAATACGTTTTTTGTTATGAGCTTTCTATGACACTGCCAAATACCCGAAAAATCATTTTGAAATCTTATACGGTTCAAAAAATATTTGTATTGTTAGTATTTATTGAATTAAACTTTTATGAAGACATAAAGTGATAGTAATAACCCGTTTGCTCTGGGATCCCTGAGTAATGATCCGTAGCTGGCACCCCCTGATCCCCACTCCTGAGGTGATCCAATAGCTTTGTCACAACCCGAACCTAGATATTTAAATATTGAATACATCACATATACACTACAAAAATATATACATTACAATAACAAAAATGTATATTATTAAAAACCACCCCTTGTCAAGCTCCTATGATCCCCTCCCCCAAATAATGGGCCGGATCCGCCCCTGGTCACTCAGTGTGTGAATGAGTTCACAGTGCAGTCACCCCCCTTGTCAATCTTCTGATGCATGAATCCTCAGTGCAGTCACCCCTTGTCAATCTGCTTATGTATGAATCCTCAGTGCAGCCACCCTCTTGTCAATCTTCATGTGCATAAATCCTCAGTGCAGTCACCCCTTGTCAATCTCCTTGTGCATGACTCCTCAGTGCAGCCACCCTTTGTCAAGCTCCTTGTGCATGACTCCTCAGTGCAGCCACCCCTTGTCAATCTCCTAGTGCAAGAATCCTCAGTGCAGCCACCCCTTGTCAATCTCCTTCTGCATGACTCCTCAGTGCAGTCACCCCTTGTCAATCTCCTAGTGCATTTCTCCTCAGTGCAGCCACCACTTGTCAATCTCCTAGTGCATTACTCCTCAGTGCAGCCACCCCTTGTCAATGTCCTTCTGCATGACTCCTCAGTGCAGCCACACCTTGTCAATCTCCTTCTGCATGACTCCTCAGTGCAGTCACCCCTTGTCAATCTCCTAGTGCATTACTCCCCAGTGCAGCCACCCCTTGTCAATCTGATTGTGCATGACTCCCCAGTGCATCCACCCCTTGTCAATCTACTTGTGCATTACTCCTCAGTGCAGTCACCCCTTGTCAATCTCCTTGTGCATTACTCCTCAGTGCAGCCCCCCCTTGTCAATCTCCTTCTGCATGAATCCTCAGTGCAGTCACCCCTTGTCAATCTCCTAGTGCATTACTCCTCAGTACAGTCACCCCTTGTCAATCTCCTTGTGCATGACTGCACAGTGCAGCCACCCCTTGTTAATCTCCTAGTGCATTACTCCTCAGAGCAGCCACCCCTTGTCAATCTGCTTATGTATGAATCCTCAGTGCAGCCACCCCTTGTCAATCTCCTTCTGCATGACTCCTCAGTGCAGTCACCCCTTGTCAATCTGCTTATGTATGACTCCCCAGTGCAGCCACCCCTTGTCAATCTCCTAGTGCATTACTCCTCAGTGCAGTCACCCCTTGTCAATCTCCTTGTGCATGTCTCCCCAGTTCATCCACTCCTTGTCAATCTCCTTGTGTATTACTCCTCAGTGCAGCCACCCCTTGTCAATCTTTTAGTGCATTACTCCTCAGTGCAGCCACCCTTGTCAATCTTTTAGTGCATTACTCCTCAGTGCAGCCACCCCTTGTCAATCTCCCTCTGCATGACTCCTCAGAGCAGCCACCACTTGTCAATCTCCTTCTGCATGACTCCTCAGTGCAGCCACTCCTTGTCAATCTCCTTCTGCATGACTCCTCAGTGCAGTCACTCCTTGTCAATCTGCTTATGTATGAATTCTCAGTGCAGCCACCCCTTGTCAATCTTCATGTGCATAAATCCTCAGTGCAGCCACCCCTTGTCAATCTCCTTGTGCATGACTCCCCAGTGCAGCCACCCCGTGTCAATCTGCTTGTGCATTACTCCTCAGTGCAGCCATCCCTTGTCAATCTCCTAGTGTATTACTCATCAGTGCAGCCATCCCTTGTCAATCTGCTTGTGCGCGTGCGCAGGCTGGTGTGGGCGCTGGCGTTCGCGCTGTCGCTGGCGGCGAGCGCCGTGCTAATCGGGCGCGCGTGGCGGCGCTGGCAGGACTCGCCCGTCATCGTGGCGCTGGACGAGCGGCTGAGCGCCGTGTGGGAGGTGCCCTTCCCGGCCATCACCATCTGCCCCGAGACGCGCGTGCGCACCGACCTCTTCAACTACACGGACGCGCACCTGCGCTGGCGCTGGGGCAACCTGTCGCGCGCCGAGTGAGTCCCTCGCTTCTTTGCACGGAGAGCAACGCAATAGCTTTATTTTAGTTTCATCAGTCTCTTGGGTGGCGATGGTGTAACGGTTAGCGTATCGGGCTGTTATACCCAAGTTTGTGGGATCAAACCCGATCGAAGCCGTGGATCGGGTTTGCGATAAATCCTTCGTACGCCTTCCTTCGGAGGGGAAGTAAAGCCGGCTGTCCCATGTTAGTAGATTTACTGCATCTAAAAGATCCTCAAGCCTAAATGAAGCCTCTGAGCTCAATTCAAATTGCCTGTTTCGTCACCAAGCAATACCTTCTTTCTCCCCTAGTAGGTGACAGGAGAGTAACCAAATTTGCGTGGTCAGATAGAAGAGCAGGTCTCATGGCCTGAGTCTCACCTCGTAAAATAAGGCTTTCATGGGTTATTACTGTCTGCAGTTTCATTGCATGATATGTATTACAGTGGCTTTAATTTCAGTTTACAAGTGAGTCGGTTCATGTGGGAAAAACAAGCAACCGTGTTCTTCATAACGTCAGCAATAAATAATCCCTTTTCTGTTTTTGTATCAGAAGCATAGATTCCCGAAGAAGGGGTTGTTTTGTTTTGTTTTTTGTTGATAATTTTTCGGTTTCGACGCAGACGGTATATCATCGCGATTTTATGCTCATTTCCAAGACTCGAAGCGCTGTTCTAGACTGGGGAGGTTCTTAGTGTCATTTGTGAACAGCGCGTGCATTGCAATGCTGACGGCCGGCTGGGGAGGCTTTTAATATCATTTGTGAACTACGAGTGCACTGCAATCCTGACGGCCGGCTGGAGGGGCTATGGTTCTGACAGTTAAAAATCGGAGTGATCGTAGAGCCACGTGATGGCCTCCGCATTCCCTTTGGGA
The DNA here is from genome assembly GCA_011170035.1 of Teleogryllus occipitalis. Classification (NCBI taxonomy): domain Eukaryota; kingdom Metazoa; phylum Arthropoda; class Insecta; order Orthoptera; family Gryllidae; genus Teleogryllus; species Teleogryllus occipitalis. The sequence goes on from BLKR01000518.1 coordinate 96,243, forward strand.
ATAAACTCAGGATTGACGTGTGTGCCACAATATTAATCTGTTCCTTACATTTTCATCTATCTTCAGAAAGTGTCTTCCTGTATACCTTCACGATACGCTACTGAGTAGTATGATTGTAATTTTTGCAGGGAGAATCTTTTGATCTCTCCCACTCATGTTTAAAATGTGAAAAATGAGTGGAACAAATTTTCAGAGCGATTAAACAATTTATTAATCCAAACACTATTTTAAGTTGCTGAAGTACTTTTGTATTTTTTTTTATGAAAACAAAGGATGTCCACGCAAAGACATGCTAGGGTTCATATATTTTAAAAAAGTTCACCTAGAACTACAAATAAGAATTTTCACGCCTAAGTTATCTTTTAAATAAAAGTACCGTCAATACCGGGAAGGTACGCTTTAATACTCATATTACAGATAATCATGCACCAAGTAAAAACAATGATCACTTTATAATGGAATTATCAGAAAGTACATTGCTTCCAACTTAGTAATATGCATATGAATGTAATGTAATTAAATTAATCATATTGATTTGTTAATATAATATAAAGAAATGAGGTTCATCTTCCCTATTAATTAGATTGTACGAAACTAATAAAACAATGATGTGGCGCCGTCTCCTCCAGTACGATTGAAGTCAGAACATGGAACACGAGCACTAAAACTGAATTTAAAACATTCTGTTATACCATCCACACCATATAAACTTGGTGTTCCTCGAAGGGAGGAGGCGCTGTCGTACGTGAGCCTGCTGTGCGAACCCCTGCTGTTCCGAGGCGGTTTCCAGTTCGTGCGACCGAGCAGGATCAACTTGCTCCACCGCGTGAGTTATTCCCACTCGCCCCGCACAGGGGGCGAACCTGGCATGCACAGTATCGCACAAGTTGAGCAATTGAGCAATTGAGTCCGAATATGACTCCAACTCTCGCTCAACCCGCTCCCGAACCACACTATCTCCCAACCATTTCCCAACCTTTCTGCAACGCGACCCCAGTCCCCTTTCATCCTTCTCCGTTCACGTTCCATATTTCTCTAACAGTTCTCAACCCGCACCCAACCAAAGACATAGGTGTAGATCTACTCTCGGTGGCCGACTTCCAGCTTGTTCGCTTCTCCCTCTCAAATCGCTCTTAACTCATGACCCTCCCAACTGTCCCAATCTGCTCCGAACTCTTTCCCATCACGATCGCAACTCGCTTACAAGCCTCTCACAACCCGCTAACAATCCTGTCGCAAGCCTCTCGCAACCGTCTCGCAACCTGCTCAGAACCCGATCACAAACCACTCTCAACCCGCTCACAACCCGCTCAAAACCCCCTCAAAACCCGCTCAAAACCCGCTCAAAACCCGCTCAAAACCCGCTCAAAACCCGTTCAAAACCCGCTCAAAACCCGCTCAAAACCTGCTCACAACCCGTTATTAAATCGCTTCCAACCCGCTCTCCATCTGCCCACAAATCCTTCCGTTCTGTCCAATCACTCACAATCTTCAACATCCTTCTCCATACCCATTTTCAGTCTTCCCACTTTTCAAAACCAAACCTCAACACAGAAAGGACCCACACCTGTTCCTCCTTGGTTAGGATTTTTACTTTCTCGCCCTTACGTACTTCGTAAGAAGAGAAAGTTATGTAATTGTGTTCCGTAAAACGGTGAATTTTCATCAGAAAAACTCTTATTGATGGTCCTGCTAAAGATAAACGGATAAATTCTGTTGCTATGTATAATAAACTACTTCCTCTAGCACATGATATATCCAGAATCCATGTTTTGTGGACCCTGGTGCCGAAAAATCGATTGACAGCGAAACGTCTCTCTGTCCGCGTGTCTGTGGCCAACGCTAGTAACTAAACCGTTCAGTTGATGTTCTCCAAAATTGAAATTCTTGGATCGATCTGAATGGCCTCGAGGCTTTACGAGTTTCAAACGTACATTGCAATTTGTGAGAGCACTTTACATGAAGCCTTAAAAAACTTTTTAAACTTTTCTCAAAAACGGCACCAAATTTTGATTAAACTTTGTCTTCGGATATCAAAAAGGACGCTTAAGGAAAGTTTAGGTCTCATCGTCCTTAAAATCCGATTTTTTGATAATTGCAAAACAGCGGTGTTGGAGATTGAGCTTATCAATAATTACTTTTTCTATGTACAACATTCAAATATAGTTGGATATAGTTCGTAAGCTTACTACAATGTCTTCATAGATGACTTCTCGGTCAAATCAGCAGAATTTTGTCTTTGGAATGTCCTTGGTATCCCTATTCTCGCATTCTTGCCTATCATTAAAATAAATAAGTTCCGGAATGTCCTCAACGATTTGGTGTTAATAGAATTTAATATTTCCCATAAAATCAATACGCGGTCACGACTTTCGTAGGTGCGTAGGTGCTTCGTATGAAACACCTACGCGCAACTATCTGCAGCAACTTATCGCAACTTCCTCCGATCTACGGAGCTATCCTAATACATCACCTCGAAACACGGAGTCTATTTAAATTCAAATTTCCAACTACATTAATAAAAATTACAATTACAATTCAATACTAATGTTTGCACAGTACCAAGCCATCAGAACAATCAAACGTTCCCGCCTCGCTATCATTTAAATAATACCCCAGCTTATGCTCAAAATCCATTCGCACTTCACCAACCACTTACGTGTGTATGCTTCAATATCTTTCAAGAGAGTGATTCTTTGCGTCTCCTTACAAGATCACGGCTTTCAATGTCCTCTCCACAACTTTTACATATAATGTCCTCGGGGTCGTGTCTCCCCATCTGAACAGCGCTATCACACCAAGCTTCGAATACAATTCTTTGTTTTTTGGTTGTCCTAACAACGCGTATTCTTTGACTTTCACGTTTGCATACAATGACATTATTCCTAACGCTGGAGGCCGATTTTGGCATTCAAATTAAACCCGGGGTTCTTGGCTTATCACAGTATCAAGGAATGATAAGAAATATAGTGCTCGTTTTCGGCAAACTCTAAAATTTTCGGAAAAAAATTCAAAGCTACAAAATTGGGGATAGCTACTTTTGCCTTGAACAAAGTCTGTTGTAAAGAACCAGCTGTTTAAAGAAAGTCATGAACAATTTTTTGGAAAAACGAGTATATTTCGCGTAAGTTGTAGCTGAAATTTATGCAATTTCTAAATTATTGTTTCAAAAACTGCACCAATTTTTTTCATTAAACTTTCTCCTCGTATGTAACAACAAGTGGTAAAAAATATGGTGCTAGTCACATTTTCGGTGAACTCTCCGCATTTTCGAAAATTGCAAAAATTGCTTGTTGGAAATATTGGGTTGACACAATTTCATTTTTAAGCGTCGACTGAAGATGAAGCCTCACTGTTCTTCTGTTACGTAATGATATGGCTCACAGTGAGTCAACGCGGAGGACCTGAGTTCGGGTCTCGGTGCGGAAAATAATTTTGCAGCCTGAAAACACTTTTGCATGTTTATGTGGTAGTTTATTCCCTCATGCCGGAGCATTTAGTGCGAGAAAGTATGTGATGTAGCCCCATCAGTTGTGATATGAATCCTTCACGTTCTATGATTTTTCCTTCCGATACACACCCTCTCATTCTCCGCTCCCTCCCCCAACTGCTTAGTTGCCCGCATCGCACACAACCACGCTTCACTTTCCCCAGCGCATGAGACACGCGCCCGAGCCTTGCCTCGCTCCATCCGAAGGCTGAGAGAAAGAGCTTGGGCTGCATACATGTCCGAATTAAGCTAGTCTGAAAGAGAAATTTAGTGGTAGCAGATCTGGTCAGTAGTTTCCGAGTTGTTTTTTTTTAATTTCAGGAGAGTGCAGTACTCTAAAACAAATGATCTACGTAGCTTGCGTGGTATTTCTTTCCTCGTACTTATCTCCTTCTCTCCCCTTACACACACACACAGACCCTTACATGCCCTACACCACTAGGCATGTCGGGGACTACTTGGGAGCTTAGCTTGTCCCATCTAGGGCGGTGTTCCGATGGTGGAGGCTACGATCCTTGCCCTCGTGCTTGATACCCCAGCCACGGTACACGTAAATGTCGTTATTAATATATATGAAGAATATTCACAGCAATTTCATTACATGACGAGCTCTTTTTACTCTTTTAAGCGGATTATTATAATGCAATAACACGAAAAATTAACAATATTTAAAAGAGCGTCTATTCTTTTCCTCTTTCATTTTCTTTCAAATATGAAAGCAAAAGGGCAATCTTCCAACCTTCAAGCACGGACACCTGGGAGAGCTCTTCTTTGTACTCAAGAGAAAAACCGAACGGTTTTCAAACGAACTATTCCTTTTCGGGGAGGGGAGTAGGTCAAAGGCCTAGGAAAGTTGAACGCGGGATGCAATCGGGCTAAACCTTTTTAAAATGAGAGGTGTAGGGAAAGTTGAGCGCGGAATGCAATCGGGCTATACCTTTTCAAGGTGAGAGGTGTAGGGAAAGTTGAGTTCGGAATGCAATCGGGCTACACCTTTTTAAGGTGAGAGGTGAAGGGAACGTTGAGCGCGGGACTCAATCGGGGTTCGTGTGGCTGAGGGCGACGTGCCTGTACAGGTAGCCCCGCTGCTCAACGACACCGTGTTCCGCGCCAAGTGGCGCGGGGAGCACGTGCCCACTGCCCAGCTCTTCCAGCCGCTCATGACGGAGGAGGGGCTCTGCTACTCCTTCAACATGCTCCACTTCTCGCAGCTCTTCACGCCCGACTCGTGAGTCCACCACGCGCAGATATATCTCTCTTTCTCTCTGTTTATGTATTGGGGGAATACTTGTTTTGAGGGCCCCTGTGGATCTACGGCTCCAAGTCTTTTGTTTCTCTGAGCGCCCGTGATTAAAATAAAAAAATTAATGGTTTTTGACAGAAAGAAAACTTGAATTGGGAAAACGAAAATTTCAAAAACTACGATAATGTCAAGGCCAACATAAAAGTACGTCTCCGATTGTAGAGAAGATCACAATGAACAAAAAGAAAATGAAACTGTTACTGTTAACTTATCTTAATCCCTCAAAAAATACTCTAAGTTATCACTGTTTATAACTCCCAGGAGCTACAATTAGGCCTAATACATTATTTAAAATATTAATAAAAGTTTACTTTTTACAAAAAATTACAGTCGTCGTTTTTATATAATTGAATTCAGTAAATAAATGGCTTATGCACGTAGAGAGCACATTGGGAGTTGATTATTACATAATAATATCGCTGGTGAGGTTGATACCTTCTTATTATGGAAGAAAGGTGTTGTCAGGTATCTGTACACTATGATTGTCATAGTATGTCAGGTATATACGATTCAGTACATTGATACCTGACAACACTTTGCTTCAATTGATCACTGAGCTTTGCGCAGTTTCTATGGGCCTCTTCTGAGGCTCCAACTCCACACCACGATGTAGGTTCCAGGGCTCCGGCGCGTACCTGTCGTACGGAGCGGGGCCCGAGGCGGGGCCGGGGGCGGGGGCGGGGGCGGAAGCGGGGGCGGGCGAGTGGAGTCCGGACGACGGGTACGCGGCGGGCGCAGGCTTCGAGGCGCGGCCGCGGCGCGCGCTGGGCGCCGGCGCGCTGTTGGGGCTCACCGTGGTGCTACGCCTGCGCCACAAGGACCTCGACTACCTCTGCAAGGGGCCCCTGCAGGGCTTCAAGGTGACGCTGCTGCTGCCGCTGCCGCTGCCCTTTTTTAAAATTTATTTTAAGGCGTATCGTTTTAGCTAGCTCATCAGCGACTAAATAAGTACATTGTGTTACATTTTGCGTTAACAATATTAAGTAAGCTGCTGCCTTTATTCATGGAATTGATGAGCCTTTTTCAAAGACACATATTTCCATTTCTATTTCTGCTCTACTTTTAGGTTCCGGGTGGACATTTTATCGTTCGTATCGTTTTAGCTAGGTCATTAGCGACTAAATAAATACATTGTTTTACATTTTGCGTTATCAATATTAAGTAAGCTGCTGCCTTTATTCATGGAATTGATGAGCCTTTTTCAAAGACACATATTTTCATTTCTATTTCTGCTCTACTTTTAGGTTCCGGGTAGACATTTTATCGTTCGTATCGTTTTAGCTAGGACATTAGGGACAAAATAAATTCATTGTTTTACATTTCACGCTATCAATATTAAGTAAGCTGCTGCCTTTATTCATGGAATTGATGAGCCTTTTTCAAAGACACATATTTCCATTTCTATTTCTGCTCTACTTTTAGGTTCCGGGTGGACATTTTATCGTTCGTATCGTTTTACCTAGGTCATTAGCGACTAAATAAATACATTGTTTTACATTTTGCGTTATCAATATTAAGTAAGCTGCTGCCTTTATTCATGGAATTGATGAGCCTTTTTCAAAGACACATATTTTCATTTCTATTTCTGCTCTACTTTTAGGTTCCGGGTAGACATTTTATCGTTCGTATCGTTTTAGCTAGGACATTAGGGACAAAATAAATTCATTGTTTTACATTTTACGCTATCAATATTAAGTAAGCTGCTGCCTTTATTCATGGAATTGATGAGCCTTTTTCAAAGACATATTTTCATTTCTATTTCTCCTCTACTTTTAGGTTCCGGGTGGACATTTTATCGTTCGTATCGTTTTAGCTAGGTCATTAGGGACAAAATAAATTCATTGTTTTACATTTTACGTTATAAATATTAAGTAAGCTGCTGCCTTTATTCATGGAATTGATGAGCCTTTTTCAAAGACATATTTTCATTTCTATTTCTCCTCTACTTTTAGGTTCCGGGTGGACATTTTATCGTTCGTATCGTTTTAGCTAGGTCATTAGGGACAAAATAAATTCATTGTTTTACATTTTACGTTATAAATATTAAGTAAGCTGCTGCCTTTATTCATGGAATTGATGAGCCTTTTTCAAAGACATATTTTCATTTCTATTTCTCCTCTACTTTTAGGTTCCGGGTGGACATTTTATCGTTCGTATCGTTTTAGCTAGGTCATTAGGGACAAAATAAATTCATTGTTTTACATTTTACGTTATAAATATTAAGTAAGCTGCTGCCTTTATTCATGGAATTGATGAGCCTTTTTCAAAGACACATATTTTCATTTCTATTTCTTCTCTACTTTTAGGTTCCGGGTAGACATTTTATCGTTCGTATCGTTTTAGCTAGGACATTAGGGACTAAATAAATTCATTGTTTTACATTTTACGCTATCAATATTAAGTAAGCTGCTGCCTTTATTCATGGAATTGATGAGCCTTTTTCAAACTCACATATTTCCATTTTTATTTCTGCTCAACTTTTAGGTTCCGGGTGGACATTTTATCGTTCGCCGAAGATTCGGCCCGCGACGCCCGGGCAGTCGAGGGGTCTCTGGCCCAGCGAAGCGCTGACGCATCTCCCTTACTGACATACGGAAACTGTCGCTGCACTTGTATTAAATAATGCTGAAAGCTTCCTTCGGCTGAAAGATGCTGAAAGTGATGTCCTTCGGCTAGAATACATTCTTGCCACCTCCGGAACATGAACTGATTTACCCTTCGAAGTAAGTCGCGAGAAGTTGGTGCGATTTTATTTTACCTCCGGAGCTCTTCCTCCGAATGCGGGTTTATTGATCTTTCTAGTACCCCCAAAGGAAAAAGACAGAAGAGATCAGATCTAGTGATCTAGGAGGCCATAACCCACGACTAATTATTGGATCGTCACTATTAATAGTATTTAAAATGTCCATAGATTGAACAGCTGTGTGAGCAGTTGCAGAATCCTAGCGAAAGTAACCATAGAGCATTTCTTCTCGTGTCAATTGTTTGAAGAATAATGTCAATATCTGATTTATGTAAACATCAACAGTAACGGTGGTGTTGAAAAGTAGGCTCTATAATTCTTCTGGAACTCAACGTACATCAGTCTCCAATCTTACGTCCTGAAATGTTTCTTCGTGAAGCAGGTAAGGGTTTTCTACAGTCCAATAGCGGTTGTTTTGGCAGTTGATGTATCCACTCGGATGAAACCACGCTTCATCAGAAACAATAATCAGAATGTATTCCGAAGGTGCCAAGAATGCATTCGAGCCCAAGGAAATCACTTCCGGCATCTTCTTTAAGGTACGCTAAGCGCAGCGATAGTTTCCGTGTGTCAGCACGGGAGTTGAGTCAGCACTTCGCTGGGTGAGCGAGCCCTCGTCTCTCAGGGCGAAACGACGAATCTTCGGAGAAAGATAAAATGTACACACCCGGTATAAGAGGCGTCTCCATCATGCAGACAAGTACTGTATTCAATTTTTTTATGTTAAAACGTGACTGTTGTATCTTGAACTATAAGGCTGATTGTGAATGCTTTTTTTCCTGAAAAATTGCGTTTCATGGAGATACTTCGCTTTCTTTATAAGCTCTTCTATTGTGCAGCACAATTGAAGAGGTTATAAAGAAAGCGAAGTATCTCCATGAAACGCAATTTTTTCAGGAAAAAAAGCATTCACAATCAGCCTTATAGTTCAAGATACAACGGTCATGTTTGAAGAGCTTATAAATCTTGTTGTATTTTTTTACTTTCTATACACATACATTTTATTGCGCTCAAAATTGTATTTTTTATGCTACAACGTTTTTTAAAAATTCGATTCAATTAAACGTTTAAAATTAAATAGTAAAATAAAGTCTCGTAACGTTTTCATAAACTTCCATTGTAAAATATTGTGTGGGAGGTATGATAGGAATAAGTGTGTGTGTGACTTAAGAAAGGCAAGGTCGTGAGTTATAAGCTCTTGCAAAAATAAAAAAAATTACATTTTGTTGTGCGAACTGTTCGTAGTTTTTCACAGTTGAGACTGTCATTAATATCGTTAATCACGTCATATCCAGATCTTACACATATCTTGGAAATAAAAAGTTTTCTTAATACCGTGCTGTTACTCAACCGCAGGAATGAAAAGACACTGTTAACAAGGCAGTTGTGAGTCACCCCGATGTAATCTCGAAAGTTCGTCGGGTAATTTGCGCCACGGGTGAATCCTAAGCTGGGGTACTGGAATGGCGTGCGCGTGTTTGCAGATCCAGCTGCACAGCCCGGCCGAGTTCCCGCGCATGTCGCAGCAGTACTTCCGCGCGCAGCTGGAGCAGGACGTGGTGGTGGCGGTGTCGCCGCAGGTGATGCGCACCAGCCCCGAGCTGCGCGCCTACCTCCCGCACCAGCGCCAGTGCTTCCTGGCCGGCGAGCGCCGCCTGCGCTTCTTCCGCGTGTACTCGCAGCAGAACTGCGCGCTCGAGTGCCTGGCCAACGCCACGCGCCGCGCCTGCGGCTGCGCGCCCTTCTACATGCCGCGTACGTCGCGCCCGCCGCCGCGCCCCACGCGTCAGCGCCATTGGGTCATTGCCGCCTATACTTACCCTCCCCCTCCTCTTCTCCTTCCCATCCCCGCCTCCTCCATCCCCTCCTCCTCCATCCCCTCCTCCTCCATCCCCTACTCCTCCATCCCCTACTCCTCCATCCCCTACTCCTCCATCCCCTCCTCCTCCATCCCCTCCTCCTCCATCCCCTCCTCCATCTCCTCCTCCTCCATCCCTTCCTCCTCCATCCCCTCCTCCTCCATCCCCTCCTCCATTCCCTCCTCCATCCCTTCCTCCTTCTCCTACTACTCCGCCTACTACTACCATAGACAAAGGAGGTATTATTATTTATTCTATGCTACTACTACCACTCCTATTTCTTCCCGTTCTCTTTTTTTCTCCTTCTCCTCCTCCTAGTTCTTCTCATTCTATAGGCAAAGGTGGCTCAGGGCTTTAATCATAGACTAAAGTGGTATGATTCTTCATGCTTCAACTGATGGCACTGCAGTCCCTCTCACCGGGAGGCCCTAGGGTTTCATTCATGACGATGGATTTTCGACACTAGCTAGACAGCTGGGTCGAATTCAGCCCCTGTCTTGAGGAGAATTCTTGCCGCTGGCTACTCTGATCGGTAGTTTTCCATAGTTTCTCCGATCAGCACCAGGCAAATGCCGGAGCAGTACCCTAACCAAGGGGCCATGTACCTCAAGCGATCTTTCCTTCATCCTCCTTGTCCTATACTTTCCCCTTTCTTACACACACTCACATACTCTACACTACCACACTTGTCGGGAGACCAGTGAGACGGAAGACCTTACAGCTTGCCCCGACTGGGGCGGTGTCACGCTAGTGGGAGATACTTGGTTGAGGGAAATCCCCGCAAGCTCATTGAAGAAGAGAAAAAATCCAGAGAAAAAATAGGCACCACACTTACGAGACTAATGACCTCAAGTCACAGACACACCCGGATTCACTAACCAATCAATCCTCCTCTTTCATCTCTTACTCCTCCTCTTTCCACATTCTTCTGCTGCTCTTTCTTTTTCTTCTCATCCTTCTTCCCTTATCTTATTCCTCCTATTCTTTTTCTTCCCCTCTTCTTCTCCTTCTTATTTTCCTTTTTCTCCTCCTCCGTCTATTCCGTCTCCTCTTCTTTCTCCTCCTAGTCCTCCTTCCCCTTTTTCTATCAATAGTCAAATAGATTAACAAGTTAACAAGCTCAATACATGTTTTGATAATAAGTTAAAATCAAGCAAGTTTAGCATGTTAGCAGTAAGCTCAATGGTGCTTAACAAGTAGCAACGTATTTACGTTAGTGTAACCCATTACCCATGATGGACTTTACCAAGATATATAAGATTTATAGTAATGTGTAGTAGATGAATCAAAAAGATAATGCCGCCCTGAAGAAGACCTAATGATTTAAATTTTGTGACACACTGTAAATTCAGTTACGTACACAGTCTATACAGCAGACTGACACACATCTGCTCTGCTCACTCACAACTCAACCGACGAAACAATAGCTCATTGCCGGGGCCTTCCTATCATGACCAAATTCAATGCACAATAATACACTTTCAATAAACATAACTTCTGTCATTCTTCTAAAATATTTTCTGGCAACGTAAACACAGTGATGGGATCGTTTTTAATCTTGTCATTGTGCTGAGCATCATTGAAAATCTTCTTTCATAATGTATAGCCGAGTAAGATTGTGAAACCTGCACCCAAACTAAATCAATAATCACGATGGTTATATGTAATATAACAAAACATGTAGATTCCCAAAAAGTCAGCCTCCTAGGGCAATCTGTTGCAGAGATACGAGAAACGTGTTTTTCATGTTTGATTTTTTCAGCTTCTATTCCATGTATCAGGCTGAAAAAAATTGGAGAGAGGGCTAAAAATAGTTGATTTTAAGGTATTTTTGACGACCCATTTTGACGCCAAATTTTAAAAGAAAAAAATTAATATTTTTTAAATGAATTTTCGACGTGATAATGTTGGAGTACTGTCCCAGTTGTTTTTTTTTCTAGAATGTGTCTTATAACATTGTTACATGTACTTTTTCAAATTTTTAAACAATGTGGACGATAGTGAAAGAAAATTAAAACCAATTTTTTCAGTTCAAAAATTTGAAATACGCGCAAAAATGTGATTAGAAAAATCAATATTTAAACATAAATTCAATCACGACGTATGAACTCAAAATCTTGTATGTGTTACATCGTTTATCCAACTATCCATAGTGGAAAGAGATGGGTGGTCTCCCGCGCAGTCGGCTTCAGACTACGAGCTTCAAGCACCAGTTTGCGTCATAATATTATCGTGTATTGTAAATGACGAAATTATCACAGTTGAAGGTCATTGAAACAGAAACAGATAAGCACTTTTTTATTATTTTTCAAATATTGCATCTTCTATTAAACCTTCATCCTGATATTTTCGGTTGGTCACCCTTGAAAATTGTCATTTTACGCCACTTTCCTAATGTTTCTCAACACTTCTTGCTCTCCATGTAACATTGCAGTCAACGTGTGGTCGCGCTTTACAACCCAAGTGCGTCACGTGCGTTACGCTTTTCAACCGTGTTATGGTCACGTGGTTCGTGACGCAAACTGGCGCTGCGCAGAACGAGCAAAAATCTGTTCATTAGAAGCGCTCACCTACCTATTTCCACCAGAGGAATATCGGAGAAACGATATTATTGTGAATGTGAGAACGAAAGTCGCAGCCTGGAATGCTGTTCCTTTACAGCTGCGATCATTTATTATTTGGCACACGCTCGTTACTTGGCGAAAATTGTTAAACCGTAAGAAAGTTTGAAAACTCCGCTTATACAAAAAGGTACGTGTGATCCCAGTTATTGAAGAAGACAGTGAAATGATTAATTGACTATGATTGTCTAATTCTCAATAATTAATAAATCTACAACTGAGTAATTTGATTTATATTATAAACATAAATTATTAATATACCTAAAACCAAGTAATTTGATTTATATTAGAAACAAAACAAACCTAAAAACAAAAGGGTTTTGAAGATTTTAATTCGACAATATAAATACTTTCCACATAAAGACAAACATTTATCAGCCGTGAGTTGTAAATCAGACTTTTGTCTGTGTAAGACTTTTCAATAATTTAAATATAAATTGTTTAAACATTGGTCACAAAAAATTTTCCTTTCACGTTTTGGCGCAAATTTCAAATTTTTGAACTGATAAAATTGGTTTTAATGGTTTTTCACTATCGTCCACATTGTTTAATAATCTGGAAAAAATATGTTATAGAATGTTACAAGTCACATTCTAGAGAAATAAACTGAGATATCACGTTGAAAATCCATTTAATTTTTTTTCTATTTGAATTTGGCGTCAGAACTGGTTGACAAAACTACCTTTAAAATCAACTATTTTTAGCTGTCTCTACAAATTTGTTCAGCCTGATACATGCAATAGAAGCTGAGAAAAAAATCAAACATGAAAAACACATTTCTGGTTGTATCTCTGCAACAGATTGCCCTAGGAGGCTGATTTTTTTTATCTACGGAATTTTTTATTCTCTTTCATATGAGCATGGAAATTATCAATTTGGTTTGAGGGCAGTTTTCACCACCTTATTCAGCTACACCCTTTGGCAAAAATTGTTCATCTCTCTCATTTTCAACATAGTTTTGTAATAAAAACATCAATTTTCAAAGAATGATAAATTTCTTGTGACTTTTTAATAGTAGAAAAAGAGTGCTTCGATCCCCGGGTACTTGGCAAGCATTTATGTTTGGTTATGTTTCAGGTGAAGTTAATGAAACAATCTGTGGAACTGCTAGCTGGAAATGTGTACAAGATGCTAGAGGTAAAAACAATCATTTTACATGCGTATATTCATTTTTAACATATCAGTATAATATTTTTTAGAAATCCATTGAAAATGCAGTAAAACAGACGCAATGACCATGGATTAGTATTTTCTTTTTGTTATGTAGAATAATCTCTTTTATTTCGCATGACTATTTTTGTAGCTTCTTGTGCGCTGTAATAGCCATTAAAACTAGAAATCGCGTTAATATAAAAACTAATCAAATAACTGGAAAAACTAAAATGAACTATGGATATCTACGGTGGAAAGTAATGACGAAAAAGAATCATCTTCTCTCACTTGAAAGATAATGACATGTTTTTGGATTTTATTCTACGTGAGTTACTCAAGTTTGAGACTTTCCTGACAAAGATCGCCAAAATCGCCGAAATAAAACGTCGAGCGCGCCAGGAGAAGCCAATTGATTAAAAATAAGAAATTAAACGAGAAAGAAAACAAAAATAAAATAGAAGGAAGAAAGGCAAATGAAAGAATGAATAAAAATTAAATTAAACGCATTTAATATCATTCTGAATGGAATATAATGCACATATCGCAATGAATACTCAAGCGCAATATCACTCCTAACTGAATCGATATAATCAATTTTAGTTGAGCACTTTGAATTTCTGTCACCCTTCTTGACGCCGCCAGCTAGACGTTTATGCATTACCACCGGCTTCTGGGCAACCCTGCAATCGTGGTGGTAATACTAATATTAGCTGTAATTTAGGAGAAAAAAAGGCAATTAGAAAGAAGTGAGGAAGTGAGAGGAGAAGAAGCAGAAAAAGAGTAGGGTGAAAAGAGAAAGGAAGCTGGAAAAGAAGAAATTGGGAGTCAAAGGAGGTGAATAATAACATAAAAGAAGGGCACGGAGAACAAAGAGAGCTAAGAAAGAAGAAGTAACATCACTTCCACTAATGAATTGGGGCAGAAAGAATTTAGCTGAGCAGTTTGAATCGCTGTCACCCCGTATGAAGCAACCAGCCAGGACGTGTTAGAGGTGGAGAGAATAAAAAGAGGGAAGGAAGAAGAAGAAGAAGAAGAAGAAGAAGAAGGAAGAAGAAAGGAGAGGAGAGGGAGGAGGAAACAAGAGAAAGATGTGACTGTTAACTTACTTCCCTGAATTATTTTGGACTGAGATATTCACATAATCATGAATTGTGAACTTCCTTATTTCTCGCTAAGAAACTGCGCACAGGTAGATTCATGATTGCCAAGAATAATACTATTGTAATATCAATACCAGTTTCATTTCTAATATCAAAATCAAATACTATCAATATTATAATCAATTTAATCGCTAGCAATTCTATCTCGCAGACCGACTGTTGCGGCGCGAGGCGGCGGAGGGCCTGCGCGGCGAGGGCGTGGGGCGCGGCGAGGACGAGGACGAGGGCGCGCCAGCGGCCGCGCCCGCAGACTGCCTGCAGTCGCTCGGCCCTCGCCTACACCAGCGAGCGCTCGCAGGGTGGCGCACTTCGACTGGGCGCTACGCTTCTGGCCGCCACTGGAGAGACGTCGACCACTCGCACGGGTGAGCGCTTCCTTCACCCTCCGCTGGGCCACCCACCTGGTAACGAGCCTCAATTTGTACGAATGCAGTGGAAGCAGCATTGTCAACGAGTTGCATACACTATTTTTTGTATAACAGCATTATAAAGAAAAAGGACAATCTATATTTAAAAATAAGGTATTATGCCATGGCTTCGTTTAGAGCTTCTACTGGAACCAATTGTAGTATTTTTCTTAATAAAATTATGACACTGCCAGGATGTAGTTAACAGATATTGTTTTGTGTTGATTCACCAACATTTACGGTGTAAATTAATTGAATAAACCATTATTTGTCAGTACGGTTATCAATAAGAAAATTGGGTAAATTTACCTGAGGGAACCGATTTATTCATCCAGAATCCAAAACAAAATCCAAATACAAAAGCCAAGCCTTGTCCTCAGAAGATGCACAAATGCAAGTCGGTGTAAAAGGGGTGTGTCCAGTGATAGCGAACCAAACCATGTTGCGTGCTTGACGTAGTTCTCTTCTTGCAATGGCGGGCGTACTCCAAAATAGCTTCAACTCGATACTGAATCTCGACTCTAGTTTTCACTTTCCCTCACCAAAACCCTTAGTGAGGCAGGAGCTTTATTCAATTGCTTAGGTATACATAAGTTCTAGCATTGCTGCTTTGGAGCTGCAGGATGGATCAACTTAAAAATACCAATCAATCAAATACTAAAACTAAATAAAACAATGCCTCTTAAGGATTGACGAAGTTTTAACAATAATTTAATTTAAATGGAGTTTCAAGTTCGTAATAATGTTCATATCTTCTTCTTTTACTTTTTTCTGTAACATTCACTCATTCATTCATTCTAATCTATATATACACCACATTCACTCACTAATTAAAATATGATTTGCAATTGCACTTCACTATATACAACTTTGTATCTCGACTGACTCGTAGTGTCAGGTATAGCTGAAGCAGTGGAGGGCGAGCGTTGCTGCTCTCCTGGCAGTTGAAGCGGGTTGCCGTGTTGTTGGCCAAATTTCAGCGAGCCGTGACCAGCAGTTTTGAGCCCGACTAGCCCTCAGGGCGGTAGGCGCGGCCCTATGCTCAGCGGTTTGATACTCCGGCCTGAGGCGCCACGGTGGTTCGTGGAACCGCCGTGCGGATGCCACAGGCATCCTCTGGCGTGTGTAGGCGGATGGTTAAGGGTCTTACGAGATGCCACAAAAGGAAGATTTCAAATTAATAAATTCACGAATACAGGAAATCAGTCTCAATTTATTAAAATTCATTTAGAAATTCCTCAAAATATTTTTTTTTAATTTCTACAATTATTAGCAATTTAAAGAAATGTTTCTGCACTGTCGATTTTCAACAGTGTGGTTCAGAATAATTGTTACAAACTTCTAGGGCTTATTGGGAGTCGAATATGATAACTTTTCCCCGATGAACTTGTGATTGGAAATCTCAAATAATGAAGTTATACATATTACATTTTTCCTGGATGCTATGCAATTCATCTGAATTGCACGCTTGATCAATTCATCATCATTCTACGCAGGAACAGGCTCCGCCGCAGTCGAAGGAACCTGCCAAACACCAGAGCAAGGCGAATTACACAGGTCTACAACCAAAAATTTGATTTGATAATTTTGATCATCTTCATGCTTTTTGGTGTGCTGAAAACGAAAATGAAATCCTTTCATCTCCGTCACGTACAGTTTTTAAAAAATCTATAAAACATAATTCCTGTTTTGTATCTAATGCACATATTTATATTTGCAACCAATAATTTCTTTCTTAAACGATTCTTAACATTCTAAGTATTCAAAATTTATTATTATCTAATAATAATCTCGTTTAGTAGGTGGGATGTGTAGGGAGCCAAAACCTCAGGGGATGTCGGTTACTTTTGTACTTGTGTTCAAGGTTACAATTCCAAAATTCATAAGTCGATTAACTATCATAATATTGAATCTGCTGTTCGCCCGGTACCACACGGTCCTGGATTGCCAGTTCGTCATCCCCCCTCGTGATTTGATCAGTATTGAATGGGAAACAGATATAGAAGATTGAATGGTGGAACGGAAAAAGTGAAATAAACAGGAGTTCCAACCAGATAGTTCAGAGAACGAACCTGCACTTTTTTCTCAACAGAAGTTTAATGACATATTGAGAGATCTCGGATCAGGGTACACTTCCAAAAAATGCTGCTAAATTACTTAGCTCCTGGCGTAAAAACAAACAATGATTACAACCAGACACTTCTTTTTCATGGTCTCGTCATCGCGAAGCAGTTTTTGTTCCTTACTTTTCACAGAATGAGAATATTTTTTCTTGTATTCAGACATTCGTGGACTGAATTTAGTGCACAATATGACCCGATTCATTGGCGTCTGGTCATAAACTCAACGAAAAGCTGTCTGAAAGTAATTTTGTTACACAATGACAATACCTATTCTTCAGTTCCATTTGGCCATTCGGTACATTTAAAGGAAACACATCACAATTTCATATTACTTCTCGAACGAATTCATTGTAAAGAGCGTATTTGGTTGATTTGTGAAGACTTGAAAGTCCTCACTGTGATCTTAGGTCAGCAATCAGGGTACACAAAGTTTCCTTGATTTTTATTCTTATGGGAGAGCCGTGGCAGAAATTCCCCTTGGAACACAAACTCTTACCGTCACGAGAAGCTCTGTTGCCAGGTGAAAAAAATGTAATTAGGAAAATTTTGGTTTCTTCTGAGAAAAGCCTGCTACCTCCTCTACACACAAAGCTAGGGCTGATAAAGCATTTCGTTGCCCCTAAATAAAAAAGGTGAATGTTTCAAGTACTTATACTCCAAGTTTCCTAGTTTACATGAAGCTAAGATAAAAGAAGGAATCATTGTGGGCTCAGACATCAGAAAACTTGTCTCAGACCGACATTTTGCTCAGATCATGGATAAAAAGGAGAAGAAAGCCTGGAATTCTTTTAAAGAGGTTGTTAACAAGTTCCTTAGAAACGTAAAGGATCCTTAATACAGATGTTTCGTGAAACGCATGTTGACGGCTTTTTAAATACTAGGTTGCCACATGAGTTTGAAGTTTCTCTTCCTACACTGGTGGAACTATTCCTACGCATGTGGACTATTTTCTGAAAAAAAAGGGGGGGAAGGTCAGTCAAGAACAGGTGGAAAGGTTCCATCAGAACATCAAAGAGGGATAAAATGTAGGTATCAGAATAAGTGGAACTTGAACATGATGGCGACTATTGCTGTATGCTACAGCGTGAATCTCCGGAAGAGTCATAAACCCGGAAGCGCACACGAAGATGTTTCCAAGAGAAAGGAATACATTTTCACAAAAATAACAATTAAATATGCATCAATGTTTACGCTGGCAAGCTTATATCTTTGCAGATTAATGTACAATATTTGGTATTGTTAATAACATATAAATAAATAAAATCTGTCAGGCGATTCTTCTTTCTTATGTCGTTTTAACTACTTTCTTTCGAGATTGAACTCGAGATCGAAAAAATCTATAAGTGTTAGAGAAACACTGGCATCACTTTCAGTTTTATCATACCAAAAAGATAAGATGATATTATCAAATAAAATTTCGAAAAGTTTTCTTTTGTAGACCTGTGTTACCTATCAGTCGGGAGAAATGCAGCACGTGCAACTTCGTTATTTGAGATATCCCACATGTTCATTGGCAAAACGATATCATCTTCGTCTCTCTACTTGCCTTAGAAGTTTCAAACATTTATTGCACCATTCTGTATACCGTCAATATATGTAAATACTGTCTTACCGTCAATATTCCGTAAAGTGTCAATATATTCCACATATATTGACACATTTCAATACATACTGGCGAAGGTCGTTAGGGAGAGAACATTGTGGACAAAGACAACCCGCCCTAGACTGTGAATATGCGGGCAGATTAATATTGCCTCTCCCACTGATCCAATGCGCAGGTGGACCGGCAAAGGTGGCAAAGGACATCAATTGATGTTACTGCAGTGCCTCTGGCCGGGAGCTCCAAGGGTTCGAGTCCCAGCGGAGACAGGATTTTCGAAATTAGCTACATAGCTGGCTCGGATTAGCCGTTGTTTGGAGAAGAATTCTACTCTGATCGGTAGTTTACTGTTGTTTCTCCGATCAACAGCGGGCGAACACCGGAGCAATACCCTAACAAACGGGACATGGACCGCGCGGGATCTTTCCTTCATTTATCTTGTCCTTTATTCCACCCCTTACACACACACACACACACACACACACACACTCACACACACACACACACACACACTTACATTCTCATACACTGCACTATTACACTTGTCGGAAGACCAGTTCGGATCTTAGAGCTAGCCCCGGCTGGGGCGGTGTCACGCTGGTTGGGGAAATTACTAGCACGCCAATGTAGTTCGGCGCCGGATCTCGCCAGCCAAAGGGCAAAGATCACCGCCACCTCTCGCGATAAAAAAAAACAAGCATCACTCTTACAGGACTAATGACCTTAGCAGTTGACGCGCCCAAAATCACTAATGAACCAACCAATCAATCAATCATTGCGCAGGTGGCACATGACGCGCGTGCACGTGTTCTTCCGCGAGGGCTCCTTCGTGGCCAGCCGCCGCAGCGAGATGTACGGCAACACCGACTTCCTAGGTGAGTCCTCTGGCGCTCGCTTTAGGGCAGCTTGCTTGCGGTGCTCTCATTTCTTTAGACGTATCCTTAGTGATGGATTAAAATCCGCTGCCTGTGGCTCTCTTAAAAAGAGAGCTCTCCAAATATTTTGTATTTGAACACTAAGTAAGAAAAAAACGCCAAGGGGAACATTCTGTGAAGAATGAAACAACAATATTATTGAAGAAGAGATTATGTTAATAAACATTTAATTAAATCAAAACCTGAAACGAATATAAAAAAAGGAAACGAACATTTTACATTTACGACAAACCTCACAAACACCTCCCCTTGCAAGTCGTAGATGGTGATTTCCCAATTTAAAAATTAATGTGCTCCTCGAGCTTTCAAATGAGCCCTCAGCCAGCTTTCAGGTGATCAACATGCTTCACAATGAGTACCAAACCTTAGGCGTTTAACTCCTTATATACTATGATGAAATTTTGCACTATTATGGAAAACAGATTTAGATATTCATATTTAAAAAATTGCGAAAACGAAGTTGGTGAAGAAATATCGAAGAATAATAAATACCATGAAAAATATTTCCTTATTTTGCCGCGTGATTCCTATCATAAAAAATGTCAACGTATTAACATGTTTATGGATCATCTACATTTCACTTATTGATTTTTTAAGTACAGGAGAATATTGATAAATCAGTATGCATTGACAAAATCTACTTATCTAATTGGCAGGTCGTAGACTTTTCCAAATCAGCGCGTGTGTGTGTGTGTGTGTGTGTGTGTGTGTGTGTGTGTGTGTGTGTGTGTGTGTGTGTGTGTGCAAATCCAAATTTAATGAGTATTACACACGCCTAAATTTCTCGTTTACATTAAAAAGTATTTAATTTTTACACTTGCAACCACCTCCAGCGTAAGGTACTGTACTTACAACAATGTCTTTAAATGTGCTTCCATTAAACGCGATTTTTGGAAAAGATTTAATAAATTTAAATCAAGAAAAGGGTTTAGTTTAGAAGCATGGTACTACATTAACATGATACTAGACGCAAAATCGTAACACTCGACTTAAGGCGAAGATCGGCACTGCATCGTCTCGGTGCACAACGCTTTCAGCATTATGAGACATGTTCTGACATCCCGGCACCGTATTGCATGTTTGTGCCCACTGTTCCTATCAACGCTGAGAATGCCCGGAAGCGAAGATAATTCTGAGTTTCCCTTGGCATGAATGTATGTAATGAAACAGGAATGAATGCGTGAATGAAAAAATAAATATGAAAAAAGTTACCGAGATGGAGCAAAAACAAAATATTTCATAGGGTTAAGAAAAAATAATATTTCCTTTCCTATCAACGCTGATCCTTTCTTTTCGTGTTTCAACCAATTTCCTACAATTTTTTTTGACACATTTTTTTATACTCGAACTTCTTCCCACGTAATATCTCCTTCAGTGGGCCAAACAAATGAAAATCAGTCGGTGCTAAATCGGAGCTATAAGGTGGATGAGGCAGTACCTCCCAACCCATTTTGTCGACGGTTACACAGCTTTGTTGAGCAGTGTGAGGACGTGCGTTGTCTTGCTGGAAAATCACACCTCTCCTCTGAGATCCGCGACGTTTCTGTCTTATGGCTAGCTTGTTCAAAAGCATATCTGTATAGTATTGGCTGTTTATTGTACGCTGTTTGAGATAATCACAAAAAAACACCTACAGCATCCCCACACACCGTCAACATGACTTTTCCTGCTGATGCGGCCAGAACGGTGTTCGTCAGTCACTGTTCTACTCACTTGTAAAAATTACCGCGGTTAATACTACTTTCACCATACACTTTAGTCATTGTAGAGAATATATTACCTGTTTTTTCACATTCAGCAAGTAAAAAACGAATCACAGAACGTTGTTCAACCAATGTGGAATTTTCAGGTTGACTCGCCATCATTCAACTTAATTTTGAGGTTATGAACACAATAATTCTGATCACCCACATGGTCAGGGCTCATCCCAGTGATGCCAACGTTACGTCATAAAATTACCAAACTTTTCCTATCAACTGTTTTTTCTCTATATCAATTTGTCTCTTTAATTATTGAATGACCTACGTGTTAGAGGCTTTCCACTAGCTTCAAACATGCAGAATGTGAAGCGTATACCTTCTAGTAGCGAAGTGTAGAACGAAGGTAATTGATTTCTTTGATAATTTTCCCTTTGTTTTACATTTAAAAAATAAGATTAATATTTTATTAATATTGGTGTTGCGATAATGTAATTTGAACCAGTGTTTTGGGGCTGATTTGGTCTCAATCACTTTCAGGAAAAAAAGATATCGACTAAACATTACTGAGCCGAGTGTCTGACCACTACCATGGCCACCTTCAGAACTGAAGGTGGCCATGCCACTACCAAAATTTGGCAATTTTCAATTGGCCACTACTGAAACAAAATGAAGGGGAGAAATTAATAAGAATAGAACAAATTTAAAATTTGCCAGCTGTAAGCGAGAGATCTATTCAGAAAGAGGCACGCCAATCCCCTATTTAGTTTCATAAAACGAATTTAGTATTTTTACCCAAGAGTTTTGAAAAAACTACGAAAATGTTAAGTATGGCCACTATTAGAGCTCTCACTCTAATTCCGGCTTAGTTGTAGGTTTTGTTTTAAGCGCATTTGCTACATACATTTTATGCTACATTCATTTTTTGCTATTTACATTGTAAATGTGAGCCGGCTGATTTTAGCTCATTGCCGCTTCTCTGCAGCAAACATGACCGGAAGGTCCTAGAGTTCGAGCCCGAACGGTGAGTATTCTAGCGGCAGACTGCAATGAACGGTACTTTTCCGTGGTTTCTCTAATCAACACCAGGCGAATGCCGAAGCAGTACCCCCAACAAACGGGCTACGGACCGCACGTGATCTTTCCTTCCTCTCTATTTACCCCTTCCCTTCCCAATCCTTTATTCTCTTTAACCTACCCCTTCCCAACCCTTCATTCCTTCTCTCTCCCTCCCTCTGTTTCTGTCTCCTCTGTCTTTCTCTTTGTCTCTCTGTCTCTGTCTGTCTGTCTCTGTCTGTCTGTCTCTGTCTGTCTGTCTCTGTCTGTCTGTCTGTCTGTCTCTCTCTCTCTCTCTCTCTCTCTCTCTCTCTCTCTCTCTCTCTCTCTCTCTCTCTCTCTCTCTCTCGTCCTTTCCTTACCCCCTACCCTTACACTTCACTTACAAGCACTGCATTACCACAAAGGTGGCAAGACCAGTCGGGAGCTTAGGGCTTGTCGAGGCTGGGGCAGAACTCTGCTGGGGTACCTGGAGGGGATGTCCCTTACAAGTCGACGTGGAGGTCGGCGCTGGATCTTCCTATCCAGCGGAGAAGGGAATCCGCCACCTCCCAAGAAAAATAACACGTAACGGGACTACTGGTCCTAGCCATTGACGTGCCCGGAAGCAATGAATGTAAATGTGAGCGTGTTTGTGTGTCCTGCTGCAGCCAACTGCGGCGGGCTGCTGGGGCTGGGGCTGGGGACCAGCGTGCTCAGTCTGGTCGAGCTGCTCTTCTGGCTGGTGCCACGCGCCCTCTGTCGCCTCCGCCGCCATCGCCGCTGCCAGCACCCGCCGCCTCCGCCGCCGCCGTCCGATCCCGACCCCGCACCTGCCCCCGACGCCTGCACTCACTATTAAGAACGAACATCGCCAGGCCGACGAGTGTCGCTGGCAAGGAATCGAGGAGGCGGAAGGGGGCTATCAATATTTTCGAGTACATACATTTTTCTGATTTCATTTTTTCACTAGACACATTCATTATAACTCATTACAACGATGATATTTATTCGTTTTATAATATTCAGTCAGCGAAACGATTCTAGCATGGTGAATATAAAATTGTTCTGCCGTTCTTAGTTAAAAATTGAAAAATGACTGGGAAGGGAATATTATGGAGAAAAAAATCCCAAAACTATTTTCCCGAATGGATTGGTTTCTGAAGTCAGAAAATTATACTTGAAAAATTCTGCTTTATATATAAATCCCTTGCTTATTTTAATAGGAATCAGTTATTTAGTTGTTATTTAGTTTTCATTTGTTACTATTTTGTTTGAACTAGGTTTCATTTGTTACTGTGCTGTTTCAACTGTTATTGTTTTACTTTCAATTTTCTCGTTTAATTTCTTTCTTCTAAGTTTTATGGCGCAGTTGGCGCTTCGCAGCACTTGACGAAGCTGATGACGAGACTCCGACCTTCAGCCTATGCGCTTAACAGAAAACATCCTTGAGTCCGTCGATGACACATTTTCTAAAGCATTCTATGCCGAAATTCTTTTTTCTTCGAATTCTTAAGATAAAAGAAAAAACAGAAAACGAATTTACAACGATTTATTTAAGAAAATCAATTACGATCGATAAAATCTATATTGAGCAATCGCTTCTAAAATAGCTTGAAAAGAATCCTTTTCCAATTTCTTTGAGAGTTCACGGTACATTCGGAAAAGTGGTCATTTCTTGAACTGGCTATTCGATAAAATAGCTTTCGGGAAAAAGGATTCGAGAAAATGACCGATCACGGGTGGATAAATGTAGGAATCACCTGGTGAGTCTGCATTTTCATATCTAACGAATATGTTTGTAAGTATATTTATTGCTTCCCTCCATTACTGCTCTATCCACCGCCGACGCCATCTCCCTTGTGGCTGCTGTCGTTCTTTTAATTTATTGTCAGAATATCTTCTGTAAATTAATATGTGAAGAGAAATATATGTACCCCTTTTTAAGCATATTGCGTGGAGGAGTTTGAGAATTGGCATAGTTAAAATGTATACGGAGAAGGAGTGCAAAACTATAATTTTCAAATAATGTGTATTGCAAATACAGTAAATTAAATTAAATTAAATTTAACATTCATTGTTTACGTTCGAACTGCCAAACTACTTTACGTGGAGAAAACGTGCAGAAAGCCAAAATTTCTATATTATGTGTTGCATTGTTTACATTTCATGAAGTAATAGAATAATCTTTTAATGCAATGAATACATAGGTATATTCTTTGACAAAACAACCTCTATAAAGTTTTTTTTTATTTAATGAATTTTGATCACTGGGTAACAACTAGTGTAATTTCATAAATTGCTGCTACATAACTTGACCTTTGGTTGAAGTCCAGAACACGGTACACTCTAAGGAAGTCGCTTAAACCCGCACTTTGCGCCGCTGTGGCGAGGGGAAAATCCACGGTGGAGGGGACAAGGGTTGGTTAGGCGCTTATAATTGGTCACCAACGTGACGTCATAAGTTAAGGGAGGCAATTTCACCCTAGAGTCTAGTCGGAGCTCCATTAGGAAATAGTACTGCCTGCGATCGTTGTGTGTCTGTGATAAACAAAGCTTTCATCGTTCGAATTCGTTGCAGCAGTTTGAATTCGAGGTTTTCTTATAAAGTGCTTTCGTATAAAAGTGAATTGGTAATTGTGCGGTGAATAGACTCAAGGATGTTTATAGTAAACGCGAGTGCCGAAGGCACGAGCCTCGCCGTGACTTGGATCCGGGCGAGCGAAGCGAGAAAACTTGCCTTTTAAAGCAATTTGGGCATTAAAATGCAGCGGAGACAAAGTGTCTTAAGGGCGAGATATGAAAATTGCCTATAGGTAAGTTTTTTATATTTCTATCAGAGCGCTCAGCGTAATTTGAGGGATGGCTTAAGGAGACTCCCTCCTCTGACCCCCTCCCCCTCCCCTTCCCCTTCCCATCCCTCTCCGCCCCCCGTTTCACTAAGGGTCTACCGTGTTACGAACTTTAACCTGACCTTTTTTAATCTACTGCATGTCATTTAAATAAATTCAAAAAATGTCCGACTTTAACGGGAATTCCGAGGTGTACACACTTCCTTTCATCCCTCCACCATCACCTCACCCCAACTCCCATTTTATGTGCTGTCAGTATTTAGCGATGTCAATGGCCTGGGCTGGGAAACATGTCTTTGTTGTAAAAGGATCTTCGGGAAAGATCATGAAAACAGCTCCAAGCAAAATCAAATAAACATTTTTAAAAATGATTCTGACCTACAATTTTAAAAGAATCAACTAGTTTCCAACTCCTAAATTCTACCTACCCTTCTTACATAACAAACAAAACTATATTTTACATTTTAATGTTGTAATGCTTTCTTATTTTTATGTTTTGAAGAAATTTTGCTGATTAAAAACAGATCTCCTCCGGGCAGCTTTTGATCTACATTTCTCAAAATTTTCCATTCCAAATTTGTATTTGATTTTCTATTCCAAATTTGTTAAATCTACAGAAAAATATTAATACTTAAAATGTTTTTTGAAAACAATTTTGGGGGAGGATTTAGGAAGTTGAAAACCATTTTTAAAATGTTTATTTTGTGTCAGAATCAGTGTTGAAAATGTTCTTCGTTTCGCTTGGGGAAGTTTTTGCCATCTGTATTTTGATCATCGTCTTTTGAAATGTGTCGTGGTGGATATAAGTAAAATGGAAAATGTGCTTTTAAGTGTTTCATGCTGTACCCATGTGTGGGTCATGGTTCTATCATTAGTTAAGAGTTGAAATAAATAAAGCGTAAGACATAACATGCTTATATTTAATGAATATTGTTTCAATGAGAAAAAATTAAAATATAATCAAGCTCATCTAAATTTGAAGATAACATAATTAGTCGAAAGATATGCAAATACAGGTGTGCAAAACTCTGCCTGGAAGAGCTTGGTCTTTGAGAAACTTTCTTGGGTGTGAATTCACCAGTATTGAAACACTCCTTTTATGTTCACTCAAAAAACATCAAATTCATGATAATATCAGCCACAGAATAGTTCACTTTTGATAAAATGTAGATTATTGTAAGAACGCATAGTACCAAATTTCATTTTTATTTCATAAGTGCTGAATATGTGAATTTATTTTGATAATTATCAAAAAATTTATACTATAAAAGGTGAATAACTTTTTAAATTTTATTCATTCATTCACTCACTCATAAGCTCACTCATTCATTCATTCATTTACTTAAATAAGAGTCAAGTCATCTATCAACAATTCCAATGCATCATTGTAAATACAAGTAATGTTCAGTGCTTCGAACTCTTCCTGAAAGTATTCTTGTTCATCTTTGAATAATGCTTTTCTCTTTGTAGATTATGATATGCTAATGAATCTATCAATCTTAATATTAAAAATGTTCAATACTAATCTAACTGAATGATTAGAGTTAACTAGCCAGTAAATGAGTACCTATATTTCATTTTAAGTTTTATTCTGTGTTAAGCTTCTTTTTTAAATAAGACACAAACATAAAATGTATGGTCATTCTCTCCTAATGAAAAATATTGCTCCAATACTACATTAAATATTTTTCAATCTTAACTCAGGTTTAAAAAATATCTATTGAGGGTACTACATATCTATTAGTGGTGGTCCATTGGTGTTCCATAATTTGCTGCCCATTGTATCAATTTAACATAACATATTCTTCTTTCTTATGTGAACATTTTAATAAATGATTATGTACACAATATTAAATAAGTTACTATTCTGATAGAAGCCAGTAGTTTTAAATTTAAGAGGTAAAATTGATGTTGAAAATTGACCTTGTGGACCCCCAATCATTCAGTTTATATGTATCATGGTTTCATAATTTCAGATTTATTGCCATTGTAAGCTATTACGAAGCAGAGAACTAAGTGGAAACGTTTGTATTTGGGATTTAAAGTTGTGTTGCCATTCTTGAACTCCCTGACCTCCACTTGTGAAGAATATTGATAGAGAGATTTTTCAGAAATTTCAGAATATAAATTGATCAATGCCTTATTGCAAGTTTCAGTTCCAAAGTTTCATGATAAAAAATCTATGTATTTCCTTTGTTTTTATATCACTAGCCCAAATTTTCCATACAATTTTCTAAATATCACTGACATTATTCAAATGTTCAAAATTCAATAAGAAAATTAAAATGATGGGTAATATTTTATTAAAATATAATATTCCCAATAGAAAAGTATTACTTTGGAACATTAACTTTAAGCCTGTTTGTCAACATCCCACTTTTTTTTAATTTCAAGCAAAAAAATATATATATAATATATATTTATATATATATTTATATATATATGTATATTTATATTTATATGTAGGCATTACCTGTTACCATAGTGACATTTGGTTTTTCAATTGCGTGAAGTGAAATTATTATCTTGAAAAACATTGTCTGTTAAATTGTATTCCCTTTCAAAAACTCCGTTGTTCTTGTTTTTTTATATCAGTGATGATATTTTTTTAAATTCGGTGTGTGTGGTAATGAATATGTAATTTGTTTGGATTGATATATTGTATCCATTAATTGTTGTAATATTATAAGACATCTTTTGGATTATAAATCTTTATTGTTAGATTTGTTATGGTTATTTATTTTTAATGTTTAACAATACTTTGTTTTAATATTTTGCCTTTGTTATTTTGTCATAATGCAACACTTAATCCAGCCAGGGGTAGATTTTATAATGATGATGATGATGATGATGATGATGATGATTAATAAATTGTACTTTTTAGTGGCAAGGCTCAGGTCGTTAAGCCTGCTCTTCCGCCTAACCACAGAATCAATTTTATGTGGAATAAAATCTAACTAAATTTGTCAATATATACGGACTAAAACTGTGCAAAATGTGGAGTAAAGTGTGGCCTAAAAATTTGACAGAAAGATAAAAAAAATAATGTATTCTTTTAGATCAATGAATAAAAAGGCCAAATAACTTATTTTCAATATGAGTTATAGAACAAGATTTAGTAATTTCTAGTACAAAAAAAAGCTAGATGATTTTGTGTTGCTAGAAGTACAATTGAGCAACTACCAACAAGTGAGTTAAAAGGCTGCATTATATGTCAAATATGAAATTGTGGCTTTTGTTTCTTAATATTGCTTTATTCCAATTAAAATTCCATTCCACTTTGGAAGTAATGGCCACCTTTTAGAACCATGCAATATATTATGGAGTTAAAACTGGATCTACTTTTAAGTTACTTAAAATTGCAATATATGTTGGAAATGATTTCCCAATAATAAATTCAAAAGAATATAATATGGAACCTCCCGGAAGTAAAATTTTGAAAATGCTTTGATAGGAGCGTTTTCCTTAAACATGAATGAAACATTCTACAAGGAGAATTAATTTATAACTTTCATCTTACAATTTATAAATAGGTACAACTGATTTTATGTTGAACTATTTAGTGTTGTGAGATGTGTTGGAGAACCTCTGCAGAAATTGAATATATTAACAGAAATAAAAGGTTTTATAATGTAAGGCTGGTCAAACTTTTCAAGGTAGACACAGTCATCTGTCCCTCTTTGTGCATGCTTATTATTGATATCAAAATATAACAACTTCTCTTTAAAAGTTAATAATCATAGGAGTGCACACAGAGAGGGCCACAGGGGCCATGGGCTTCTTGAAATTGGAATTACGTATTGTAGTCTTTCATATAAAACCTTTTATTTATATATAATAATATTTTTATTCCTATTTTTTTTCCTCTTTTTAAAACCTGCTAATTTGAGGAATTGTACAACATTTGGGGAAGAGACTCTCCAACCATCTGGCCATGTAAATGGTTGTACTTATTAATTGTAACATTTAAATTATTATTAAAATTACATGTTTCCCTTGAGATTTTTTAATTTCTGTGTAAACTATAAAGTTTTCCAGGTAAGGGGGCCCAGAAATGCAACCCCTTCTTGTAAGCTGCACAGATTTTAATAATAGAAGTGAGAAAAGAATATTGTCAACAGTCATAATGAGTCACTTTATTTTTACTGTGAAAATTTATCATTAATGTACCTGAACAACTTTTGTTACTAATAATTTTCTTCTAGTGCTTCTTTTTATTAATTTTTATACAATGACATTCTTTCAAAATGCATTTTAAAAGTTTATAAATAAGAATAATTAGTCAATGTTCACTTATAAATAATTAGAAACACCACTACCCTACACACATTCAAAATAGAATTATGAAAACATTTAAACAACTACTAGGAAAACATTTCTCTATTATTTCCTTTTTCAATTATTTTGATTTTTCAGAATTTCCAAATTGTAATTAGAGATTGTAATTCAGCTTTTGTAACAAAAAGGGCTTATCAACATTAGCCTAAATTTACATTCGGGAAATCTATGCGGCATGAATACTTAATTTGTTGAAATCTTTTACCAACTTAACAATTGTAACTTTGGTCGCTTTGACAACCGTATGTCGATAGAGGTGCTGCACAACAATGGCGATGAATTGTATGAATTTAGCAGAAATTGTGTAAGACAAAAAGATGTGTGGAGTGGTGCCGGGAAAAAAAATGTTATCTCTAGCCTGCTTACGATATATACGATGTTTCATGTAAATTCAGAAGACCGCAGTCTCCGAATGACTATGTGGAGCAACGCTCTCACGAGTTTGGGTCGAGAGCGATTCTCGCCAATGGACACAGTTTTGAGAGTAGGCAACGAGGAGCACGAAGAGTGACGTGATGCTCGCGGACAGCGGTCACCATCTGAACCAGTCTATAACTAGTCCCATTTTACTTCCGCCCAGCCCGCCAGATTCCGCCCGACATGCACCACGAACCACGGACCCACCCAAAGAGTATATCTCAGGACCCACCCACCCCATGCCCCGCTCAGCGCCCTCTATAATATGTATTCCAGAGGGCGCTGGTATAGCAGTCTAGCACTAGCAGACTGATATGCTTACAAATTCTACCGCGAGGTGCCTCTGCTATCACAAAATGCCACGCGTGAATCAAGGAGAGCTTGATAAAATGTTGTGATCATGCAACACCTAGCGGCACGGCTAAGAAACACGTAAAAAGCCGTGACATATGCTACCGCCGAAACAGGCCGTAACCCACGTCGCGTGACCCACACGTGATATCTGCACCTGATCTGCGCGGCAAGTGAGCGGTTGGTTTGTGAGCATTGCGAGCTGCGAATGCGAATGCTGGTCGGGTTGCATTGATCACGGTACTGATCGGTGGAGAAATTTGTCTAAAGTGATGTGACATTTCCGTATTAGTTTTGGTGTAGGTGTGTGTGTGCTGGTCGGAATATAAATAAAATTTGTGGAGTATTGGTTTATCAACCTCCAATTTGTCAAATCGTGTCGGTTCATTGCAATGTATGTGTTGGCGAAGAAGAGAACGAAGAATGATTGTTGATTACAACACGAAGAGTTGATTGTACAACTACTAACGTGCCCCGAATAAATGATTTGAAAACCTTCCCTTCTTGTCTTCTGGAGCAGTAAATATTGATGTTTGTATGAGTGTCGACATACTCAGGCTTGGCACTACATGGACAATGTTTTTATTTTATACAGAAGGAATTACAATGAATTGCAAAACCCGCTCGCTTATAGTTAGAGATGTCGGTCGATCGCAAATTTTGAAAATCGGGTATTGGAAACCAAAGGTCATATCGTTGAGGTTGCTGACTGTACCATTCACAGTTTCCTGAGAGGGTGCAAACAGAAATGTTAGAAAGGAAGAGTTGTCGTAAAAATATGTGTGCCAGAAACGGGTGAAGTTGAGGTACCTGCAGGTTTTTGGAGTAAAAGTTCACTTCAGTAATGGTGCTTGTGGAATTATTCTCCAAGAAAGTCATTGTGTGAAGTTTACTTTGTGTGGAAGAGCTATGAAGAGAAAGTAAGTGTAAGTGAAGTGTATGTTGTGATTCCACTAAGTGTATCTGTGCAGTTTTTAACACAATCTTACAAGAGGTCATCACCATTATAAAACAGTTAAGAAGAATTGTCATCACCAGAAAGCAGATCCAAAACCTGGTAAGATGGATTCAGCAACAGTTTTGAAAGGTGTAATGGAACATCTTTCTCTTCGGAAGCTTCTCTTTCTTTCAATGTTTGCACTAACACATTCTTGTTTTCTTTCAGATTCTGTAAACCAACTGCAGTATGGCCTTGCAGTAACATTCTTGAAAAATATTAACTTTCTTAACTTAAGGCTAAAAATTAATTAAGGCTTAAGAATTTTGGCACAAGAAATGATTTGTTTAGTGTTTTGAGGTTTGTAGTAAAAATAGCATGTTTATTAAATAATATATACGATTTCTTTTAAACCTTCATTGTGGGGGAAGAGTTTTAAAGAATCATCTTGAGAAACTTTTCTTTTCACAGTCATTATTCATAGTGTTCATTTGAGTGTGCCAAGTGTGTTCATTTAAGGCTACTGTTTATTTACTAATTTGCAGAAAAAATATGCTAAAATTTGTCAAGATCTGTCCATTTCAAGTGATCCAGTGCAAGTTGCTTGACCGCTTTATAATCAAATTTTTTTTAAATTTTTGTATTATAATATTTTATAATAATTATTTTAATTTTTCATCGTTCTCCGAACTTGCATGGCAACCATTTTTAATTCAAGAGTTGCTCTAATTATTGCATCAACCTAAATTACTCCAAATTTGTCAACAATAGGTATAAGAAACAAAAGACTAATAGACGAAGTTTTTTTTGGTTCACATGACTTTAATGATATTTGTAACTGACAAAATCCACCTGAACCAAATAACTCTTGATGTTTTAATGGACAAATTGCCAATGTTTAAAGATGTATAATTGTGAAAAGGAATATATTCTGAAATTTTTTATTTTAGAGTGATGGATTTACCTCATTTTTATGAAAAGTAGTTCAACTTTCAGATTTATTTCCTTAACATGTTACAATTTTTTTAAACACAAATATTTCAAAAAAATCTTGATATATAACAGTTCTCTTGGAATAGTTAAAAAATCTGAAATGTTTACAGATGATGCCAATAAAATGTATTAGTCACTGTCCACATTTTGTGATTGAGAGTTATTTACAAACCAAGTTAAAAATTGTTAAAAATTACATAAAAAATGTATTGACATTAAGTGTGTGTAATGATAGCGTGTTAATTTGATTATGAATTATTCTCATCACTCAATTATTATGTAATGGCATATATTTCTATTATATTCAATTTACCTTCTTTATAAGTAGCTTGTAGATTCTTTAAATGTTCAATGAACGTTAAGAGTTTGAAATTTTAGATTAGAATGAATTGTTCATTCAGATTTAGGTTCCTCCATACTCGAGACTTTATTATGACACATTATAAGACACTATTATGTAACGGTTGTTGTGAATACTATCGATGCACTGGAATGATTCAAACAAAATTATTGATAATTAGTACTTGTTGTTTACTCTCTTATGCAGTTTGTGGTTCTACTTTCATTTGTATCATTAAAAAGTATTTGTATTTGAATACTTAATTTGGAATTAATGTTGTATGGCTTTTCTGATGTTGAAATCCTTGTCATGATAATAGTAAACTCAATTTTAAAACTTTTTTCTTTCCTTTTCTTTTCAATAAACATGCACATTTTGTTTTATTCAATAGAATTCGCTGTAACTGGAATTAATTTTCATGTTGCATTTCTCCTTTAATGTGATCAAGCAATTCTGGAAGAAAGAAACAAAGAGGAAAAAACATAACTAAACCATTACAATCATTAACAAACCAGTTGACTCGTTAACATATTTTAAATTAAGACACTTACTTTCAAAAGAGGAAAGATATTTGGTGGAGCAAGTTCCATTCAGGAAATAGTGGCAATACCAATGATATGAAAATGACTGAAATTGAGTACAGGAGTAGTAAAATCAGTTACGAGGTAAAGGGGTAGAGTTATGAACTGAAAACTTACAATCTCACTATTTATGCTGTTGTTTACAAATTGTCATTAACAAACTTTGCCTGAGCATGTCTGACAAACCCAACTTCATAATATTATAAGCATCTAAGAATTTGTGGGCTTCTATTTGTGGAAAAGCTAAGCCCAAGTGTTATTTAGTTCACCAAATCAATTGTTTACTTCTGGAACCAGGGTTATCAAATCATATATGCTAATTCTGCTGCAACTTTTTATCAATATTATTATACTAATTGACCCCAAATGTTCTTTAAAACTTGGGAAGCAAAAGTTATTTGAAAAATGAAAATTTGGTTAAAAATGTTTACATTTTTATTTTTTAATTGCAATTAATACTGACAACAATGTTGAACTGAAATACTGTAATATTTTGTTACATGATGAATTATTTAATGTAAAAATATTCTACCCTTCAAATCACACACTTTAAATAGGCATGTCTCAATGTGAAAGTAAAAGTGCAGTTCTTGATTTCATTAAAATATGGATAGGGGAAAGGAAGATCCATTGCGCAAAAAATTGTACAGGTATAACATAAGATTTTAAATATAAAATATGATAAATGCCGTATTTGCCAGAAACAAGTAGAAGCCATTGATCATATCAGCAAACAAGCCGGATTTTTCTATCCGGGATTTGGAGAAAGAAAACTTGTCTTTGTAGATATTGTTGTGCCGTGCCATCAAAACTTAACCAAGGAGGCAGAGAAACGTCTGAAATACAAGTTTTAAAATCGAGATCAGAGGAATATGGGGCGAAAAAAATGCAGTTCGTCCCAATAGTTATCGGAGTACTGGAGTCTTTCGGCAAAATTTGTGTAAGAACTTAAGCTAAACTTTCAGGTCATGCAAAAGCAGTTCAAAAGACTGGGAAGTGCAACCCCATATTTTACGCAAAGTAAAGTCCCTAGAGCTGCTTAGGAAGCTGGATGCAACCCGGAGTAGATTTTGTACTTAACCAACTCGCAACTTTGATCGTGAATTAGAGGAATAATAGCTGTTCCAGAATTAATTTTTGGAAAGCCAACATTTTACAAAAGATGTAGTCCCTTCTATTCAAATGGCAATACGGCTCGAAATTCGTTTTATTTCAACTTTTTTTCTATCCCGATAAATGAAATGCACGAAAACGGCAACCATTTTGCCCGCCAAAAGTTATGACATCGGATAGTTGGGATCATTTGGCCGTTTGTTTTCTATGTATACTCCGTGACGCGTGAGAATTGGCTGGTGGCGCTACGCACGTGAATTTGCAGAGTTTCTCGTGGTACCATCATCAGCCAAGAGAGGGGGTGTAGACTTTGGAACAAGGCCAACGAAATTTCTGAATTCTTTAGTAGGGTGGGGATGCCATGGGTGTTGAAGGAAGTACATACGCAGTTCGCAGACCTTGTGGCTGGGAAAGTCCGTTCAGAGATCGGTGGTGGAGGCAAGCAATTATCAGTCACAATCAAGGGATAGTTTGCACACATAATGCAGTGCTTCCAATTCAAATGTAGTGACTTTGACTTCTAAAATTACATTTTTAGATTGTTTATTATCACATTTTGGGGGTGGTTAACTTAATAATGAGCTAGTTATATCAGCTTGTGCTATTTAGAAATTTTGAACATTTTGTTCATATTATTTGTTCTTCGCTCTTGAAACGTGAATTCTGTAAAATATTCAGTGTAACTCTTCGTGTACTTGTTGCATCGTTACTGGAGTATAACGGTGATCGAATTTACTTAATACGATGCAATATACTAATTTATTTTGAAATATATTGAGCCCTAAGATTTTGTTTAATTTCATGGCTGCGTCACTCAGCAAATGTGTGTGTGGGGGGAGAGGTTACCATATTCTCATAATCCACCGATGTAGATCTTTTTGATCTGTTGTTACAGGCGCCCGTTTTCTTGAGCCCCGGGAATAGCCCCACTCCTTTGCCAACATTAGTTCAAGACGAATGCCAACTCCTCCTTCGCCAACATTAGTTAAGAATACATGATAACAACGATCGTTGTACACAAAATCTGATATCCAGAAATGTTCGCTCCCGTATAATAGAAACAATTTTGCATCGAAAAACGAAGTACAAATTTGATATAAATGTACTGTTATCAAAATAATCGAACTCCCTATTCCTCTCGCAACTAGCGAAGCGATGGCGCAAGAAAACGCGACCGGATAATACATTTATGTGCAACTGCATGTGGTGCAGCTGGCATTCGTTGTGACATGAAAGGCGCGATGTGGCAACATTGGACGGGTGGGGAGCCTCGTCCGGTATAAACCGTTGCGAAGCCAGGCGTGCAAGGCCTCTCCCGGCGGTTTGCCATTTCCTGCATGTGTTGGTCCGTGGGGCGCGTGTGTGAATCCACCACTCTTGAGAGTTAAATATGAGGTTTTCTTCTTAAAGAATATTGAACTTGTTGGTTTCGAGGTTTAACAAATAAGTTTTATAATTGTATTGGGTTCCAAGACCTAAAAAAAATCGAAGCTCGATTGCCAGAACGACCACCCATGCCGCGCCTCCAATTGCGTGACAGCCCTGCTCTGCACGTGCTGCTGAATCATGCACGCGGTCTGCCATGTGCAGCTTCAGGTTCCCAAATGACGGATTGCAGACGTAAACGACTAATAAATACACATATGTATCCCAGTTGAATTGTCTGGTTCGAAGAACTAGTGGAAATTCCAATTCAAAGAATCACTAGTGATACATCGGCCCTTTTACAATGTGCATAGTCCGAAGGTAGGAAGTTGTTCATCGATACATGATTTTATGTGTAATCAGTAATCATTATGGAAATAATTCAATTTTTATTTTCTTCTGTTAACAAATTTAATTTTCTGGGTGGATTCTACATCGAATTAACAAATTTACTGTTTTCTGAGTTATCCGCGCATTGACTTCAGCGTTTCTTAGATTCTGGTCGGCTTTGTGGCATGAAACAAGACTAATCTTATCTATACGTAGAAAAAGTATTCTAAGTATTTTCACTTGGAAGTCGTCCGTAAATTACTTAATGCTAAAGAAGGGGAGCAGCCTTACGCTAGTTTAGGGAGGTATTAGTTTAGTGTTGCGTTACACCGATTAATATTTTCTTTATTTCAACATTTTATGAAATAATTCCTTTTATTCAATCTTGTACTAAAACATTAAAATAATAAGAAAATAAACTTAAAATTAATTAAATTTATTTATAAATTATTACAATAAATATAAATATATTTCCAACAATGGTATATTGCTTGCATTTATATTACAAAGAAAACATTCAAAGCCGATCTATTTTAGAATAAAAAAAATTGGCACCGTAGAATCTCGCCCTTGCATTCACGAAGGCGTGTGCACGTCTTGTTTAAAGTTCTCAAGTACTATGTACTTCCGTAGAACTAAGTACTTCCGGCACTCAAAATTGCCCCTTATCTTGTTAGGCGCAGTCATCGCCAACTAATTCTGACTTTCATTAATACACATTTTAATGTATAACACAATTTAATTCAAATGGTTTTACTGCTGTCTTAAATATTTATACTTGCTGTAAATGTGAGATGACAGCTACTTTCATAATTATTGTTTCGGGGGTTATTGGGGAGAGTGGTGGGAGATTGGGAGAGAGTGGGTATTACATGCGAGAGTTATTGGGGGAGAGGGTGTATTCAAAATACTCAAAATTTGCGTTTCATAATTTATGGGCGGCTCCTACGTAATAATGAATAGTGCCGTAATGAACGAAACTGCTTTTATTCCAATCCAGCTTTAAATATTCCCCGAGCGAATTTTTTACTTTCTCGCCCTTCGTACGATGTAAATATTGTAATTGTGCGCCGGAAAACTGCAAAATTTGTGACAAAAAGTTATTGCCAGACCCTAGTAACGAAAAAGTGGATAAATTTGGTTCTTACATACACACTTTTGAAAGACATCCTCTCTTCATTATTTATTACAGTAAAATCTGTCTAAGCCGGAATAGATCGGGACACAAAATTGCAGTTTAGGGAGGTTTCCGTTTTATGCAAGGTTGTCCATGTTATGACACTTGTGTTGATATTTCAGCCCTGAAAGTATTAAATTATAGGACTTTATTATAATTATCAAAATACATTAACATATAACGTAATTATGGAAGAAATCACCAATAAATGAATATTAAACACTCTTCATTGACAGCTTCTGAGTTGAAAAATACACATCTTATTGCGTAGTGCCTGTACTCGGATTGCTATCGGACTCTTTCAACGCACAATGTGTCACAACCCAGAACTATGACTTTCTGATACCCTCTAATGGCCTT
This sequence comes from Teleogryllus occipitalis, assembly GCA_011170035.1. Lineage (NCBI taxonomy): Eukaryota > Metazoa > Arthropoda > Insecta > Orthoptera > Gryllidae > Teleogryllus > Teleogryllus occipitalis. The sequence continues at coordinate 133,582 of BLKR01000518.1, forward strand.
GAGCAATGCATATCTACCCGAGGAGTTATGATTTTTGACGTGGGGCAGGGAGACGCTTGAATAGAAGCCATATCCTTACACCTTCCCACTCAGAGAGTCAGGAGAGAGAGAATTCCCCTACGGCCTACGCCGTGAGAGAATCGACCCCAAAGGTCGAATTTTACGCTGACAGCTGAAGCCCCTCTCCTTCAGGGTCCGGCTGCCACGATTAAATAGCATGTCCCAGGATAGTGAATTTAAAATAGCCTTGCATATGCATTCATTTCATTAATAACTGGCGTCTCTCTGCCCATTGCATTCAATTCACAATTCCGTTACATAAAGTTTTCTGTTATATAAAATTTTCCCTTGTATAAAATTTTTCTTGCAGGACATGAGAAACCGCTCCGCATCGAAGAGGTTCCGTTTTTAAAATGCTATTTAACTTCATGAGCCGGAGAAATCTGGTTAATGCAGGTTTCCGGTTTATACAGGAACCTGTTTAGTCAGATTTTACTGTTTTATATTTTTAATATGAATCCTATTTCCTTGTTCTTATGTCTTTACTTGATTTGAATTTTGGCTAGCTCAGTTTTTAACATATGACACAATACATATGTCAGCGTCAGAATAATATATTATTCTTGGTTTGCCTGAAAAATACGACTCATACGGTACACATTGTAATAAATAACAATTGATTCGTACTAGTTACAGCAGCGTAATGACATCCACTGTAACTGATACTTTAATTAATAAAAAAATACTGCTGATTTTAGCTATTAATTGGTGAACTACGCTTTAACTTTATAATAACTTCTGTAAATCATCTTTTTTCACCTTTTCTATGTTCATTTGCGCTCTGAAGGCTCACTCCATACAGTCGCATCTTCCTAACCCTTAAATACTCAGGTAGTTTGCGTGAAACAATAAAAAATCACATCGAAGAACTCAGAAGTGTGGAGAGAACACGCACAGGCTAAAAATGTGTTTTTCATGAAATTCATTCATCATTAAGTCAGTATAGAAATGATTAATTCACACTGACCATTCTCCATATGTCTTATTTTTACTGCATTATTCAGGTTTCACCCAAAATTATTTCGACAAGTAATGCCCTCTTTGGTCTTTCTCTTAATTGTATTACAGAAAATCAGTGTAAACCGAAACTTTAACAAGCCGAAAACCTTCCTTAACCGGAAAATTTCTCCTGCCAGTGACATTAAATGGCATTTTACACAGCATAAAACAGAACCCGTCCAACGTTTGTTAATGAAATAAATGCATCTGAAAGTCTGTTTTAAAGTCTCTATCTCTGTGACACGTGATTTAGTCGTGGCAGCCGCACAGTGAAGAGGGCTTCAGCTGTCAGCGTAGAATCCGGCTTTGGGATCGCTTGTCTCTCACGGCTTAGGCCACACAGGAATTCTCTTCCTCCCGACTTTCTGAGCACGGGAAAGTGTACGGGCATGGCTTCTATTCACACATCTCCCTGCCTGCATTGTAAATCATAACCCCTCGGTCAGAGACACTCTGCTCAAGACCATGCAAGGGTAACAGAAATTCATAGTTATAAAGGCTGTTACGCATTTTGCGTTGAAAGAGTCAGCAAGCAGTCAGACTGCTACCATTAGGCCGTGAGGAAGGGTGTATATTTTTGAGTTTCAGGACCCGTTTAGAATGGTTGAAAAAAAAATTCTAACCTTGAAAAGGTCAAACTTATAGAAGCAAGAAAAACTCAAAGCTTTCAATGAAGAATGTTTAATATTCATTTGTTGCTGATTGCCATCTATCAATAAATAACCATAAATATGTTAATGTTAATTATAATTAAGTCATGTAATTTACTAGTCTAAGGTCAAAAATATCAGTATTAAAAATGTCATGGACATCTCTGCATAAAACGAAAGTCTCCGTAAAACGGAAGTTTTTTTGACCCGATCGATTCCAGCTTAGATTTTACTGTGTATTTAAAAAATATTTTCTTCAAATTATTGCAAATTTCGCCTTTTTACGGCCAGCCACATTTTCCATTAATAAAATGCACGAATTATTTACAACTGCTTCATAACAATTTATAATAAGTGCACATTTGAAAAACGAAATAGCTTTGGAGGTGGTTTTTTTTTTTTTTTTTTTTTTTCAAATTAAATAAAGAGTCCCAAATTGATTAAAGACAGTTGTTAAAGAAACGGTATATTGTATATATCACACAAAAAGTTTATTTGTTGAAGCACATTTTAGTCACATCGATTCGACAATCGTTCCATTATCATCATTAGGTGCTCAAGGTTACATGCATCTTTAAAGAAAAAATATTTTTTTTAAACAAATAGATCTTCAAAATTAGTTAAGTGCACATTATAAGAAAATTGGGCCCACCTGTTTTCGTGTGAGAAAAAAACAACTGAGAAGTGAAAGTACATCTCACTCGCACTATGTGAGATGGCTATCTCAGATCCATTTGGAAGTCGTCAGAGGACTCTCTGAACTTTTGCGAGTGAAAATATCACACTAAAAACGAGTGCACTACTGTTTCACGCTTATACGAGTGAAATTAACCATCATTTCGTTCGGTTTCATTACAAGAGAGTGATATGAAAAACTCTTTCCGTGTGAGTAATGAAGTTGACTCCTAGCTGACGAGTGAGTTAGTCCCTCCACTCTCGTTTGAGTCAGTTCAGCGGACCGTACTCTGAAGTTCAGAGTCGGAACGACACATATACTCTGAGTCATTTTTATAGATGCTCTCTGCGACAAGTAGAGCAGAGCACTACGAGATATTGCGCGGGTATTCATTCCACATGTGCATGTGATGTTAAAAGATGTACTTAAATTAAAACTCGGTATTTGCAATTTGCGTGTACTTGCCGTTCTAATGATTATGAATACGTGCGAAAATATATTCCACTGTTAAGAATGTAGTTACATCTGCGGGGTATATGAGCTCGATTTTGAGGAGATATTCTTGCTTTAATGTAATGAATCAAGAGTGTGGATGCTTGACAAATAAAAGATTGTCAGAAAAGATATTTATCAAATATAAAGATTAGTGTATATTGATGTTATTAGTAGAAAGTATAGTTACTTTGAAGGTTATGTGTATTGTAGTAATAACCCCCAGAAAGGTTTTTTTAAAGAAAGTACTCCAGTAGCATAATGATTCCATCAAATCTTAATATGATTTAAGTGAATTAAGATTATTTCAATAAAGTAGTGACAATTCTGTGTATGCCTTTTATGCACCCTGCAGGAGGTGCATATGGCCATATCTGAAACTGAAAAATGATAGTGTATTATTTGTAAACAATGAGACAAAACACAATTCTCTCAAGGTAAGAGATAACAGAACAAAATATTTTAATAGATATGTAGGCCCTAGTTATGAATTTTAGCATTTATAATTTATGCAGTAATCATAAATAGAAAAGAGATATATTTGTTCTGAACAATATAATGAGTGATAATTTTGTCAGAAAGCCAGCAAGTAACAATTCTGTATTAATTGTTGATGGTCTTTCTTGAAGGAGGTATCCAATTTTCATCATGGCTGACCCATTTTTTCATCATATGACATCTAAATATTGACAAATTTAAACAGATATACACAAGGAATATATTATATTTATGTGGGAACACGCATTCATGTGATACAGCCTAGCCATTTGTTTAGCCTTGTGTATATTTTGATGATAATGATCAAAAATTGATTAATTAATACCGTAAACCGGGGCTACTTTGCACCACAGGTGGTTACTTTGCCCCAAAGACGAAAAAAGTTGCCACGCAACATGACAGCAAACCAATGAACTGCAAACGCACTGTTTTGAGTTTATCCGATAGGTAGCACCACTAGGAGGGTGACACAGCATTTTCAAGACATCCGCCATATTGGACAGTTGATTTGTTTGGCTTGTAAAGTTGAGTCACATTTTGCTGATATTTTACTTTAAAAAAAGTGGTATTTTCAACCCGTTTGCAGACATCTAAAGGTAAGCATAAGTGTTTATTTATGGAGTACAACTATTTGTTAACAAAATTACATTGCTAAGATCAACCTATTAAGTGTTTTTCACAACTTATACATTTTTTAGTTTCATAGGTTATGTTTCTGGTGAAAATGGGGTAACTTTGCCCCAGCAACAAAAGTGGGGCAAAGTTACCCCACATTAAAATCTTGCTTATTTTCAGCAATATTAGCTTGTTTGTTTTAGGATTTTACTAAATAACTGTATGTAGGTATGTCTCTTACAGCACAGGACTGTGCGTGTATGTGAAGGTTAGAGTTTTAATAACATATACACTTGGCGCATACTATTTTTTTTTTTTTTTAGATGGTTCGAGCTTACAAACGAAAACTTGGTGCTCGACGCTATGCCGATTATTCACCAGAACAATTAGAGGAATGTTTACAAGCAATAAGGAGTGGTTCATACAGCCATCGTCGAGCTGCAGAACACTTTAATATACCAAGACGAACTATTTTAAATAAACTTAAAGAGAAGCATACTAATAAAGTAGGGAAACCTACAATATTTTCCAGAGATGAGGAAGAATCTTTTGTTTCGTACATAGAAACATTGAGTGATTTTGGGTTTCCGATAACTACGGAAGATCTCAGAAATGTCATTAAAATTTACTTAGAGAGAACTAGCCGTGTAGTAAAAGAATTTCAAGGGAACAAGCCTGGTCTTGAGTGGCTAAAACATTTCTTGAAACGTCATGGAAGATTGAAAGAACGTATGGCATCCAACATTAAAAGAAGCCGAGCTGCAGTCACCGAAGATATCCTGCAGGATTATATTAAAAACTTGCAAGAAGTTATCAAAGACGTCCCACCTGAAAATATTTGGAATCTAGACGAAACCAATTTAGCAGATGATCCTTCAAAGAAGAAAGTTATTTGTCGCCGTGGGACAAAATATCCTGAAAAACTTTGTAATTTTTCCAAATCAAGCACTTCTGTAATGATTTGTGGCAGTGCGGCTGGTGAAATATTGCCGCCCTTTGTTGTTTACAAGGGTACCCAGATGTGGGACGTTTGGACTGGAGGTGGCCCAAAGAACACTCGCTATTTTAGCACAAAGTCTGGGTGGTTTGATGGTCCAGCTTTTAATGAATGGTTTGAGAGCTTGTGCCTGCCCCGACTTAAGAAATCTGAAGGAAAAACAGTTGTGATTGCGGATAACCTATCCAGTCATCTAAATATGAGTATTTTTGAAAAGTGTAGAGAAAACAATATCAGTTTTGTATGTCTCCCTCCAAACAGCACCCATCTAACGCAACCACTGGACGTTGCTTTTTTTAGACCCATGAAGGTTGCTTGGAGACACATCTTACGTAACTGGAAAGATACCCCAAGCGGTATGAGAGCAGGGGTCTTGCCCAAACACGTCTTCCCCTCATTGCTTAAAAAACTTCTGGAAGACTTGGAGCCCAATATGAAAAAAAATCTTGAAAGCGGATTTAGAAAAACTGGGATATTTCCATGTGACATACAGCCTCTACTAGACAGAATAGGCCAAAAAGCAGTTGAACCCTCAGCTGTGAGCTCAGCATTTTTAGAGCTTGTGCAAACAACCAAATCTCTAATAGGCGATAAGCCCACAAACCCTACAAGAAGGAAGAAAGTACAACTTCCAGCAGGTAAAAGCCTGTCCAATGAAGAAATGCTAGATAACACTCTGATTTCTCTCCCTAGCACAAGTAAAACCTCTAATGAAAGTGTCAAATCTAAGATTAAGAAGCCTCCCAAAACGAAAAGCCGCAGATGTTATGAGGACAGTGATGAGGATGATGACATTTTAAGTGAAATGGAATTAAATCTTAATGAAAGTTCAGATGAAGACTGGGATTCGTTCAGTAGACAACAAATTGAAATGATGGAAGAAGAAAACAAGGAACCAAATAAACCAACCATTCAATCAATAAAAAAGGAAGTGGGCACCTTCGTTGTCGTGATTTATCAAGATGAATACTATCCTGGCGTCATTGAAAGTCTGAATGAAGAAGGTGCTGTAGTGAGTGCTATGTTTAAGACTGCGAAAGGAAATTGGAAATGGCCAGAAAAAAAAGGACTCAATCCATTACTCTTGGGAAGAGATTGTTGGTAGTATAAATCCGCCAAAAAAAGTCAACAGAAGGGGCATGTTCAGCATCCCAGAACTTATAAATGACATTAACTAACCTTTGATGTTCTTAACAAATATAATTCATGATTTAATAACCTGTTTTTGTATTCTTCACATGAGGTTTAATATAAACATTTCTACAGATGATACCTATGATTTTTGTTTTTCTTCCCAAAATGCATTTATTTAAAGAGTACACTTCTAAAGAGTTGTACTACTCAAATCAAGTGTGTTACTTTACCCCAGTCCATTTTTACTATGAGAAATCATCTATTTTTCCATGTGGGGCAAAGTTACCCAACCACTGGGTAACTTTGCTCCGCTTTTCAGATAATAAAAAATGATTAGAAAACATTGTAAACTGGTCATTAAGGTACATAAACGTGTTCTTTAGATAGTTTTTAGTTGATCGAAAACGATCCCGATCATTTCTCTCTGACAACTGTCGTAACAATTATGATTTTGTTAAAAAAGGGCCAAAAAGTGGAGCAAAGTAGCCCCGGTTTACATAATTGAAAAAGCTTACAAATAGTAATATTTGTTGTAAATTCTATGGTCTTTTTAAAAAGTACCTATATAATATTATTAATAAATATTTTTCCTAATTTATAATTTTGATCATTATTTGACTTTCCTTTAAAACAAAACTAATTGTAATTGAGAATAAGTTCATCTTGGTGTTAGACGCTACACTGGCTAATATAAAAATAGTTTATAAAAAATGTAAAATAAATAAATTCAGCATTTTCTTTATTTTTCGCGTTTAAAACTGCCATTAATAATAAATTGTTACAACGTTATTTGTTTTAATAATCAAGTGTAATTCATGATTTTCAATCACTGTACATTTTAGTTGAAAATAGCTTCAAAGTAACATGATTACTGCCTGTCACAACTTATCCCTAATGTGGAAAAAAAGCCATATTTTGCGTAAGTTTACAATTAAAAAAAAAATACTTTGAGATTAATCTAAAAGTGGAAGTTTTTACTGAAGTTTGCTGTCATAGCGATCTAGTACGTGTGCAATTTTCAGAGTTTTATCTGGTGCCCCAACAGATATTACAGTTCGAAAATTGGAAAAAATTGAAAATTTTAATTTTTAAGAGGATATAATATTCAAGGGATAGGTAGCCTACTATTCATATTTTACAGAAAGTAACTATACTGTTATGTGTACAAGCACAGAAAACGTTACGGCTCTGATTCTATTCCTTCTTTGAAAAATGATTCTCTGAAAATCGAAATAGGTTCATTCGCGTTCAATAAATTTGGTTGCAAATATTTCCCAAATAAAAACAAGTGAGTTAGGTAAATACTACATCGATTGGTAGGCCAGAGTATACTGAATTCCGTGCCATTTATTCTCAAATGCTAGAACAACCCAGCGCTGAGTAATTTAGAAAAGAGTAAATGTCTACAAACGCGAAAAATGGCGCACGAAACAAAAATGGCTGCCATTTCTAAACCAGCTTCGAGAAAAAAAATTAAAAATGTTTTTGAACAGCCAAAACATAAGGGGATTTATGTACAAGGTATGAATTTTTTTCGAGATGGTCGAGCGACCAATTTATTAAATTCTGGACCACTTAAAATGGATTGACCGGTTCGTGTGTATGCGTGTTCCTCAGATCCTGTGAGGTTTCCTATAGGCAAGAATATATAGCAGTTTATTTATGTGAATTCTATTGGTGGTTGCAAGGTGTGTAACTCATGTATATTTTTTTTAAATGTGTTCAACTGTATCAAGATAGTGTAATTGTAACTGACACATTTTTGGTGGCTTTCTGTAATTGTGTTTACTTCTTTCTCATTTTGTATAGCTCTGAGAATGGAAATACATTTTCTGAAATGATGGCAATGTTTTAAAAATAGTTTTTCTCCTACTGACCAAGCCACATTGACGTGCCTTCAGAGTATTATTTATGGACGTTAAAGATTCTCCATTATTCTATGTTTCCATAAATTTAGGGAAACTAATATGGAAAGTCGATATAATTATTATTATTATTTATTATTATTATTATTATTATTATTATTATTATTATTATTATTATTATTTGAGGACACTGTTGTATATTATATTTTGTTTTTCCAATTAAGTTTGGGTGTTCACAATTTTGTTTTAAGTAATATAATGTAGTTGAACACGTTTCATTATGTTTTACTTGGCTAAATAAAATAAGTGAATATGTAATTCTGTGTAATACTGTTGGGATCAACTTCATTCACAGGCATGTGCTGCATTAGTATGATATTAATACTATTTAAGCAGCATATAGTATAATGTTTTATTCAATGTCAGTGCAGTTGTTGTTGATAAATGTACTATTTATTTTGATGTTCACAAGTTTGCAAGATTTATTTATAAGCTTTGGAGTCTTTTTTATTTACAGTGTAATTGAATAAAAAATTGCAATTTATTTAATTGCTAGCCATTTCAGCCAAACATGCTGGACCTCTCCAGAATTCTTTTTAGAAAGAGAACTATTCCAAGTGAATATTAGAACCTCTAACCTCCCTAGTGTATGTATTTATCCCCTTGCTGTTTCTTAGGTCACCATATGATAATTTAAGATACAATAATCATCGTTTTTATGTTATGTATTGTCAGTTGAAACTCACAATTTTCCACTAGGTTATAGTCTCTGATTATAAAATAATCAGCTTTTAAAATAATGCATATTCCCCATAACCAGAAATATCTTTTTGACCATTTTAATTAGAGGTTGGAAACTATTTCTCTCTAAATGGATGCCATGAATACTGGATATTGAGTACAAATCCAATCACTGAGAGAGATCGTCTAAGTCTCTCGAATCGAGGGAACGGTCAGTCTAGCGTAAAGTGAATTATTTCACTTTAAAAACCGAGTGTATTCCACTCGTTTCGCGAGGTTCAATTCTGGCTCGAAGGGTAAGTGAAAATTCAGTGGAATCGAGTTAAAATTCACTCCAGCAAGTTAAGAGAGAATTGAATTGAGCTGAACTTGCTGTGAGCAAGGGTTGGGTCTTGGGACTTTCAGTTGGAAAAATGCGGGAAGAGTGACGATTGTGTCAGTTGCCAATTATGAAGTTGGATTCCATTGGCGGAGTATTTCTTTAAATCACACTTTTTTAAAGTGGGACAGGATAAAATAGTGAATTTATTACATTCCAGGACAGAGTTACCTGCATTTTGGAGTTTTATATTTAAAATTTTGCATTAATGAAAAGCGGAAAGTCCAGTGAATATAGTGAAAACGGTGGAAATCAAGGAAATGACAATTTCAGCTCTTCAGATAGATAGTTCGTAAAGTGTCAGCGAAATGAACGTAGAGAAGATAAACAAGAGTGTAATTGCAATAGGAGAAACCGAGGTCAAGAAAAGAAAATTGCTACAAAAACTGTATCCCCATGAGAAATTTCAGAAAGTACAAAGTGCTATTACAGATAAACTTTCTCACATTGAAGATCCTTTGACGTCCATTGAAAAATCAGACAATAAAGATATTATTAAAAAACGTATCGATTCCTTCACTCAACAGATGACAAGTAGTTGAAAATTCAAATTTTGACAATTTTTGAAGTTGACATCAATAAAATTAAACAATTCGCAACAACCGAACTCGCGATAAAAAATATTTACAGAAGAATAAAATACCCAATTCAAAGTAATAAATGAAACAAACCAGGAATTTTTATATTAAGTACATTCGGAGCAAAAATTGGTCATACGCGAAGTACGCGTAAATTCCAAAATTTAATATAGGCTTAACTACACAAATAATCTATTTTCAGGCAAATAAAAAACACGTGTCTTTTTTTGGCTAAAATGTTGGCTGAAGAAAATATAATTCTGTCCGGACTTGAAAGTAAATTCGGTAAGGCATTAGAACTGTGCATTATGACGACAGTTCAGGAATTCTAAGGTAAGCAATTACATATATTTGAAGTGAGTAGTGAGGGGCCAGAAAATTTCAAAATCAGTCAAAACGAGAGTCAAGAAGCCGTCATTTAGTAACCAAATACAATCGTGAAGCTGCACCACCTCAAGAAATTCTTAAATTACTGCTTTATCCAAAGAAACCGACGGCCAGTAACGCCAGAAACACGTCTGTTGCAGCAATTTACTGCACTGGTTCGTAAAGAATTAATATTTTTTAAAGTTACCGAGATCCCGCCAGATTTTTTCTGGATTTGTCAATAATATTCTAATGCGTTTATAAATATATTTTTTAAAATTTAGCCCATTCAGTTTACAAAATTATTCAATTTCCAAATTTAATTTTTTTCAAAAAATTTAAAATTTAGATAATTTAATAATTTGCAAAATCCCAAATATTAAATATATTTTTAAGTTTCCAAGTAATTTGAACGGAGTTACTATAATTAGTGTATTCAGCTATGTGATCTTTAAGTTAGTGATGCGTGTCATTTTTAGCAAATTTCAATACGCAATCTTTCCGAAAATAATACAGTTAGAAAAAAATAAAAATACATGTGTTAACTATTTGATCCATATAATAAATATAATATAATTAAAAATATGAAGGTCAAATTTTGTTATTTTTTGTGCGGTTTGACGTGGAATGGCTTGCATGTTCATTGATTGATCCTTTCCGGGATTTTCCTTCTGGTTTGCCCCATACATTGTAATGGACAATCGGAACATGAAATTAAATAAACGCTATTTTGTTTAATTTGTGTACAGTCTTTCACATGTTTAATTAAAGATTCTTTATTAATAATCATATTTCGGAACCTAATATTAAAATCTTGTTCAAATATTATTTCAATTTATTATTAATAGATCGACTGTAGGAAAGCTGGAAGAAACTATCGGACTTATTCTGTTCTTGAATGTAATTATATGATTTAAATTTGTTATGAGAGCTTTTGATATATCGAATCTCAGTCAACCTTTGACACAGTTTTTTAGAAGAATTTTATGGAGTTGTCGTTATCAGTTAAGAATAATGGAACACCTTTCCTAAATTCGAATTGTAAAAACTCTTCACATACAAATCTGTGATTTTATATATCAAATTGAATATTATTGCTTTCTTCTTGTTTATTGGATGCATCGAATTACAATTGATTGATGATTTTCAATTCTTTAGTTGAGAAGGAAACGTGTTGTTTTGTTCCCTTTTTCGTTAACCGGGCCCGGCAGTAACAGTTTTTCTGACAGAAGTTGCGTTTTCCGGCGCACGATTACAGTATACTACCTTCTCTTCTTGCAGAGTACGGTGAAAAAGTAAAAAAGTGGAAATTGCAAAATATTGCAGAAAGAATTATGTTCATTACTCTCACTTAGAAGTTTAAGTTAAGAGAAGTTTAAGAAACTGTAAACAGAATCGATTATTTCAATGAAATCATAAGACGGGTAACATCATTTTCAGCGCGTCTGAAGTGTTCTTAAAATGTTGATTGTAGATAGAATGTAACAAATGAAATAAAAATATAATCTATTTTATTACCTAATTGTGTTAAATACTTTTTTACAACCAGTTTCCCTCATTGTCATTTTCAAATAATTTAACTTAAAAGCGAATCCCATTTCCACACACGTTTGTCGTTGTCAAAGAAATACACCGTTCGATTTCTGAGCAATGAAAATGCAAGGGGTTCCCCTGACACGTGACCTCGGTCGATAGTCTGGCAAGTGTGTCCCGCTCAATATTCTCTGACATCAACCTGTCTTTCAGGATAAAAACCATGGCTCGGGCACAAATTCGAGGGGAAAAATATTTGCTAGAAACCATTAAAACTCTTCCCGATGAATAATGTTGAAGTAATTTGAGATCTGCCGATATAACGCTCGGTGCTGAACTTCAATGAACCAGTATTTTTTCTTCATCATACAAATCAAAAGATTTGCCCGGACTGTAGTTCGTGTTCACATTGGGCAGATTTCTGTATTATACACGTTCCGAATTTAGCAAGTTTTACGTACTATTTTTAAATTTACTGTCTTTTTTTCGATTCTTCAGTCTTACAAAGATTTTAACATGATACAATAATCATATGAACGTTGTCCGAAAATAAGTAGAGCTAAATCTTAACAATTTTGTTGCTTTTTGTCAGAGATTGAATTTGATTTTGTAATTTTCGTAAATATGTGAAATATACCAGTGAAAAGAGTTTAATTTCTTGAATGTGCTCATTGTGTTTTATATATACCTTTGAGGAAAAGTGATGTGTAGGATAGTTACCTTCAACTTGACCCAAATTAAAGAGACGTGCCGAGACATATTAAGTGCATATTATACCTATATATTACATTTCCTCGAAAAATCGAAGAAATGTTATTGATGAATTTTTTAACATGAAATTTGATCTCTGTATGAGTTTTGTGTGTTTCGACTAAACCAGGTCACTGTAACTGCAGGTAACGTGTTACATGTTTACTGGAGTTGGGAAAATATGCAGTATGAAATGGCAAAATATGTAATGAAAACTTAAAAATATGAAGCAAATATGTAAAAAGTATTTTAATATGTAATCTCAAAATTCACTATTTTAAACATATATAAACAAAATTAGTACACAGAGTTTCCCATTACTTAAATAAAAAAAATATTAAACTAATTTTAAAAATAAATAGTGCTAGATATACTGGATTAGTTTTCTTACGGGTAAATATTTATAATTAAGATCAACAATATCCATCGTATAAACATGGGAACTCAATGACAGACAACCATTGTAGCATTGTCTCTTAGTAGCACTAGGGAATACTTGTTTATGACAGTAGAAGTTTCTCCGAAATTGGGACAAATATCAAGAAAAAGAGAGCCCTCATCTAATAGTAATATTCGCGCGCCTGCGTGATCTTGTCGTGACGCAGTGCAGACGGAGGTTGACCTATCCAGAGACAGACCTCGCATTACAGCATGCAATTCTGAATACATGAATACATGAAACAGTTGATTTTTTACAATAAACTATTTCTGAAAATTCATTACTAAGGAACGTGTATATATATATATATATATATATATATATATATATATATATATATATATATATATATAATATATTCTAAAATATGTAGGAAAAAATATGAAGTATGTGAAAGAAAAATTCGTTATGTTTAAAATTCCATTTTTGAAGCCTTTTCCGAGCACACTACGTTGTCGATCAGATCTTATTACTTTGGATTCAGAGTGGCTGAAAGAAAATTGTACATCAACAGAAGCAATTATTCGCTAGTTTCATCCGAAATATATAATACTTTCGTAGTATATACAATGTTGTTTACATGGAGCCTGCGCTCAATTGAATAGTACCGTGTAGCCTGTAATAGAAAGAGGGGGGTAAAGAGGAGCACACGCGTTCCCCGACTCCAGAAAAGTAATAAGACAATGATCTGAAAAATATTTGTTTTATCGAGTAACACATGGGGTCTTTGAAACTTTAGTAAGCACGTGGTTAAAGTTCCTTCTGCTTCACATTCATCCGCTCCTCCTTCATCCCGAGTACGCGGTTTCCAAGAAGCAGAAGGCGCGGGGGGGGGGAGGTAAGTTTGATAATTAATAGCGAGGGTCCGGCGTTAATACAAGCGTATTGCATGGCTTTGCAAGTATTTCAGTAACAAAGTTAAAGAGACATATTTCAAACGCGCATGTGAAATGTTTATTTTCGGCTTATAAATGTATTAAAATGTTACGAAATGTGTAGCAACAGATAGAATACGTAAAATATATGGAATAAAAGATATTAGTGAATGACCATGTAATCTTGCCTCCCTGTAAAAATATGTATTTATTATTTATGAAAATTCGTTCCCTATTCATCATATATATATATATATATATATATATATATATATATATATATATATATATATATATATATATATATATATGTATGTATGTAGGAAAAAATATGAAGTATGTGAAAGAAAAATTCGTTATTTTGTTTTTTTATTTTGTGAAATAATTTGCAAAAAAATTGGTAGAATAATAAAAGAGTTTGCAAAGTGGGTAAACTTTAAGCAAAATAAGTAATATAGTACAAAATATGTAAACATGTTATGAAACATTTCGATATATTGTGGTCGCATTGCCATGATTCACCAAGAAAACAATTTTGAGAACTGAACGTAGAAAGACAAAAAAATATGTAATTACTAGACCTCGGAATTTTAGGCACAAAAAGTGATGATATAGGCACCTAAAATAGTTAACAAAACTATGAAATTCGAAATAAGTGATGTTTTTGGCCCTTTAAATACATTGCAAAATGATTAAATGAGGCATTTAAAAATCATTAGACCCGAAAAGTTAGGTTTCTGGCCTCTAAAATTGATCGCAAAACGATTAATTTAGGCACTTTTATTATTCAGGAAAGTCCAATAATTTTACATTTATGAGAGTGCCTACAAGTACATTATTTTATTCACTTACATAATTAAATGGTACAGTATACAATCAAGATTCGATTCAAACCACACACACACACGGACGGACGGACGGACGGATGGACGGACACACACACCGTGCGACGGACACACACACCGTGCGACGGACACACACACCGAAATTATTATAGGCTTCATTATGTAGATTTTTTTCATTAAAAATAAAATATCAAGCACGTCAGAACATGGATGTTGAGAAAACATCGGTTTCAAAAAATTGATGTTAAATGCATCGATGATTTTATAAAAACATCGAAGATATCGATATCGCTCTTACCTGAAGGTGAGAATGTCTCCGGACCTCATTGTCGCCTTTTTTGTCCGTTTCCCTACACCGCCTCAAAAAATGTAACTCTCGACCAGAGACATTACTCAATCCCATGCGAAGGTCAGATCTAAATGAAACAATTCGTCTGCGCATGCCTATTCTGAAACCATCCAATTTGTTCTACATCTACAAAAGTTTGTCCTCGCTGTTAGCAATCGTGAACACTACAGAGTTTTTCAACATCAAAGAACAATTGAAACTGCGATAAGTGGAAAAATTAAAAAGTAGAAAACACTGATGAATGTTGGAAACAGTGTAGTGTGCGAATTGTGATGTTTGTTCGTTTTATTTTCAGAAAATATTGATATTTAATTATTGATGTTTTCCTCCCTAAATGCGTTAATAAGTGCATGTATTTTAATCATAATGTTGTGTAATATCTGAGTTTCGGTACAGCATATTAATATCACAAAAGTGTCGAAAACAATCAACAAACGTAAAATAAAGGGTCTTCCCCTAATGGCCATTTCCCAGAAAAACCCTGCGGTCTCTCCAATCTCTTTTGAGAGCTGTCTTTTAAATAGCGGACAATACCATGGCCACCTTCAGTGAAGGTGGCCATGACAATACCCTTCACCCTCGCTGTCTTGTTTGGACCGAGGCCCCCAAGTCGCCTGAGAATAGGTATGTCAGTTTGCTCTCAATTTATTTAAATTTAAAAAATTATTTATTCACTAATATATTTGTCTACATTATTTGTATTTCATTTAATTTTCTTCACTTTAGAATAGTACATCTTTCATTAGTACTCTCTATTCAAAATTATGTTTATTATACATGTTCCAAATTTTCTATTTCACTTAAATTCTAATTTCATTCATAATAATATCATATATTTGATTATTATATTATTTATTATTATTGTTATTATTATTATTATTATTATTATTATTATTATTATTATTATTTGTAGTACTGAAGATGGCCACAATGCGGCCGAAAAAGCTTTATGCTAAAATAAATATATAAGACAAAACAACGCCTCAAATTCATTTACAAATAAAATAAAACGAAAGTATACTTAAATCGGATTTTTATGGTCCCGAGCGATTCCGGCCTAGAGTGTAACAGTTTTTATTTTCGATTGTAATTTACTTCAGAATTAACATTTATTTCATTGACGCACATTCGGAAAAAGCTCTTATAAAATTGGAATTTCCTTTTTGGATAGGACGGAAGAGGAACAGATGAAGGCATGTGGGTGAGCAATATGGAGTAGAATCGATTTTGCCGTTGTAGCTTTACACCAGCGCTCTCTACAGCTCACTTAGCCACTTCGTAGAAGAATATTTTAGTAGAATCTTCCGCCAGAGGAGCAAACGTTTTTATTGTGTGGGGAGGGAAATTAAGTCAACCAACTTTCTTTACGAATGGAAAAATGTTGGTAATTAGAAAATTGTCTGCAATGTAATACATAATTCCTTTTTTTTGTAATTTGTTAATATAAACATTGTTTATTAGGTTAACTTTTTTCTTTGCCTATATTTTAATTTCTTTAACTAGCATGCCTATCATGCACTAAACTACGAATTTATTACATTGAGAATATTACGATGTGTTATGTTATGTTGTGTCATATTATGAAAGGTTGCACTCAGAAAGGGATTGAACCGAAGTATTAGGAAGGAGGGAGGTTGAATTTCCATGATCACTACGGCTTACGTCACTTCTAAAAATGAAACGGTGTTTTTTTTATTCCCGAATTTCCTATAATTGCAAATCGAATGTGAATTACGAGGTTATTGTTGGGGGACGGAAACATTGAAATGACATTATGCAAATTAATAGATTGCATTTATTTGCATTTGTTCTTTCACCGACCGCGAAAAAAACTGCAAATAACCATGATATTTTAATGTGGTTGTATCATTATAATGTGACTTTTAACATGACATTATAAAATGAAATAACGAAGCACAATGTGGACTTCGATTTTCTCTCGGACTAACCTCCGTAATTATTTTCCATGGTGAGGCTTCACACAATTTTCTTCCATCAATTAAAGAGCAATCTTATCGATAGGACTCGGATAGTTGTGCATTGATAAATGTAAAATATGTATGTAATTATGAGATTTAAAACGTATATATGTATTAACAACGCAGAAAATATGTTCTATACAAAACCTCATAAAAATGATGAGATTATCATAATTTCTTTTCATCCGTTGTATTTATCACTAAAAATTTAAATAACGTGCTATTTTTCTTGCCATACACTTATTTGTGCGTAGACTAGTCTCCAGAGGCCCCTACAGCCTGCTTGTGAGACTTGTCCTGGGCAAGTATACCTAGGATTATTTGCCATTGCTTTCCCCAGGGGCATTAGTGCACTAATTTTGACGTTTGATTTGAATACCAGATAGCGCAGGCCTAGATACAATATCTGCAATCTTATCCGGAAATTCAAATCGAAATTCTGATTGGTGCTAAATAGCTAAAGGATTTAATTTTGCCAGGATCGACCAAGTGCGTTTGACAAGTTTGATATACCAACAAGCGTCCGCGTGCATGCCGTCGATTTTTGGCACCTCAAAAATTTGAGCTTTGACCAAGGATCAGTAGCCCGGCGTGATAACCACTACCATCAAGGCCGGTGAAGTAGCATATAGTCTACCAAAACAATGCAAATTATGACAAAACGCACATGAATTATGGACTGGAACTGTTGCTGAAGGCCATTAAATTTTTTTTCAGTACAGTGTATAACACACATCATGCTAAGATTTGAAAACAAAAACGATTCTCTGATGCTTCTCAAAATTGATTTGAACTGGGAAAAACAACGTTCGGCTACCACAGATGTTATTGGCGCATATTTAAAGTTTGCTTTATCTTCCAGCGACAATATTTCTTCAATGTCTCACAATTTGCTCTCCATTATACCGAACATGATATTGGCAAACGTTGTAATGCACGGTAACCAGAATTTTTTTCTAGTACGTGGTTAAATTTTTCTACTACAACCTTTGCAATTCTACCTGGCGCAGATTTAAGTTCTAGTAAGACACTTTCAATTAAATTTATGTGTGGACAAGTGGCACGTCATTTTGTTCGAGCGCTGTGATGGCTATGGAAATGAAGTTGAAGTGTGTCTTAATGTAAATGAAGTCCTCCTTTATTCATCTCTACATATAGCAACCTTCGCTTCAACAATGCTTTCTGCTTCATTTTTATTCAAGTTTTTTCAATACATTTCAATAATGTCAAAATGTTGACAATAATATATGGCAGTCTCTAAGCAGGCTCCCCATCTCTTAATGATCGGTTCTGTAAGAGGAGCTTCTGGAGCCAATAAGGCAGACAAATTGATTTTTTCGGACGACAGTGCGCTCTAGCGGCAGCAGTCCACAATAATCCGGTGATACAATTTGAAGCCTGATTTACAAAAGGGTCAATCCATTTTAAGTGGTCCAGAATATAATAAATTGGTCTCCCGACCATCTCGAAAAAAATTCATATTTTGTACATAAATTTTCTTATGTCTTGAGCCGTTCAAAAATCGCTTCGATTTTTTTTATTGTATCTGGTTTACAAATGGCGACCATTTTTGTTTTACGTTGTGCGCCATTTTTCGCGTTTGTGGACATTTACTCTTCTAAATTATTCAACTGTGGGTTGTTCTAGCATTCTAGAACAAAAGGCATTGGATTCAGTATACTCTGACCTACAAATCGAAATTTTATTTACCAACCTTCTATGTTTTTATTTGAGAAATATTGGCAACCAAATCAATGGAACGCGAATGAACCAATTTCGATTTTCAGGGAGTAATTTCTCGAAGAAGGAATGGAATCTCAGCCTTAATTTTTCTGTGTTTTTACATATAACAGAGTAGTTACTTTTTGTAAAATATCATTGGTAAGTAACTTACCCTTTGAAAAATAAACACTCCTAAAAATTGGAATTTTGGATTTTTTCCAAATTTTCAACTGTAATATCACTGTTGGGGACCAGATAAAAATCTGAAATTTTCACACATACTAGATCTATATAATACCAAACTTCATTAAAATTTTCAACTTTAAGATTTATTCAATTTTTAACTCGAAGTATTTTTTTA
The DNA here is from genome assembly GCA_011170035.1 of Teleogryllus occipitalis. Taxonomy (NCBI): domain Eukaryota; kingdom Metazoa; phylum Arthropoda; class Insecta; order Orthoptera; family Gryllidae; genus Teleogryllus; species Teleogryllus occipitalis. The sequence goes on from BLKR01000518.1 coordinate 152,485, forward strand.
AAATTGTAAACTTTCGCTAAAGCAGGCTTCATTTTCACATTAAGGATACGTTGTGACAAGAAGTAATCATATTATTTTGAAGCTTTTTTAAACTAAAATCTTAGATTAAAATAATTAATTTTACTTTATTATTAATAAACATAAAAGTTGTCTAATATTTTGAATATTACTTTAAAACAAACTTACATCTTGAAATATACGTTTGTAATTGGTAATGTGGTCATTTTGACGTTAAAAGCTAAACCGAATAATGTAAAAATTGTTTATAAAAGATAATCAAATAAATTCAACGTTGTTTATTTTTTCGCGTTTAAATTTGCCACGCTTCTTATTCTTCTCATTATTTCAGAGATACGAACAGGTTCACAGTATTCCTTAATTCGAAGATCGCGAATGAATTTTAGAATAACATGTTACGCAATGATTTTTCTGATAAAAGATCGATCGAAACATTTTTATTCGTGTAATAACGAGTCAGTTATTTCTTTCAATATGTAGAAAATGTGATTTTTTTATACAAGATGGTCGAGCGACCAGAGCTGGACCACTTAAAATGTATTGACCCCAAAACAACGATTTTCTTAAAAACAGCTCTAATTTTTTTCTTTAAAGTTTTGGTAGGGATAGTGCTAAATGCACTCTATAACATGATATAAACCCCATATTGCTATACCCCTTTTTTTATTACAAAAAATTAATTTTTTGACTTGTCACTCGCGTTGTTAATATTTACATTAGCGGCAATTTGTTCACATTATTGTATTGATGAGTACATGTGCTTTAAATAATGTCAGATAAAATTTCTCGAAAACTGTTGTTTCTCGAAAAAAGTTTTCTGTTGAAATGAATCCAAAAGTTCCGCATTTACAGAAACGCTTAAACGCTTTTTTCATAAAAACGGCTGCAAATTTTTAAATGAAAATTGCTATTCAGGACGTGGTTTTACTCTTTTTTAACATTCTTAAAGTATTATTTCGCTTCTACTACTAGGAAACCGAAAAATTGAGAAAATATCAAAAATTTATTCTTTGGTCGGCGGTTGATGGCAGCTGGCAAGAAGATGGGGACAAGAGTAATGCTAATTTACAGGGAAAATTTCCATTCGTGGATTCACTCATTGTCGTTTTCCTTTCTACCCACAGATTCACTCAAATACACTCCAACATTATGGAGAATACAATTGCGGTCACCCGACAAATTATGCCACAAGATGTCTCTTCAAGCGTTACTTGTCTGCCCCATTATTTAAACAAATTGATTCTGCTTGGAGATTTAAGGAAAAACTTTTTAACGCTTGATATTAATGAATTAACAGTCGGAAAATTTAAGCTCAGTTTCACTTAGGCATGCCAAGCATGCATCACATATTGTTACATGAATCATTATATTAGATTAAAGAAGTTTTGGCCCCCTTCCCGCTTTAATGATATATGGGGCCGCATCCGATTTGAACAAAACTACATTTTCATATCTAATTCCTTCCGCCTACAACAACAACGTTGCATTATTGAACACTTTAGCTATTGTATGATTTGTTGCTGCAATTTCTTCATTCCAAGGAGGCTTTGCCTATCAGTGTGCCGATTCTAAAGACAAGGATACAAAAATCATTGATAATTGAAATAAACACAAAGAGTGGTGTGACAATTTCTTACTGTTCTGAAGTCTAACAGACTATATTATTGACTGAAATAATAATTGTACGATAATACGGTGTTAAAAATGTTAATGAACATTTCAAGTTGCCCTGCGGGACAACTTAGTGCGCAATCCCTGCAAGAAGTTGGTTATATTTCAATTAATTAAGATCCAACTTATGTTCTTCCTTCATCAAAAAGTACATTTCAAACAATGGAATACCAAAAGCTTCAACGACATCCACAAGAATTACATTCTAGTCTTCAAAATATATCAGAAATTCCATCGATTCAACCGGATGCCAATCTACTGGACATATCTGACAACATTCTTCACCCATCGCAAGTTAATGATCTTCATGCTAGTGAATGTACTTCATACCATCAAGATGATAATCAATCAAAACGAAAACAAGGGATGGAGAGTGATGCTACTCCTCAAGTAAAGTACAATTACTAGATTGTACAAGATACTACTCCTCAAGTAAATAAATACAACTACTTCTAATCCCTTTCAACCACTAGAAGAAGTTCATGATGAACGTGTATTGTGAGGTATCAAAATGACGAACCATTTTTATTATGGAAATGTCATTTTATTTGACATTGAATATAGGGATGTCAATAGACGATCGCGAGGGGTCGCTGTGACAAATAAACAACCGGCGTTAAGGATCATTTTTGTTATGTTGAAATGACAGAGCAGAGGCGGAATAAGCATTGTTTTGAGAGGCAAAAGAAAAAGATATAGGATTCGGATGCTTCCAATTCATTCGCTAGAGCAACGCGGTGATGAGCGGCTCGGCTCTTGATATATTTTACTAGATCGAGGAAAGACTGTAATTGACAGTTGTATAAAGTTAACTATCGTTTCTTATATTAGGATAGAGCGTTCTTGTAAGAAGAGAAATTCGTGTCTAGGCGTCCACCCGAGACGCAAGTGAGGGAAGTCACGGATTATAATAGTATCGCCGGGAGAATTTTGAACCAGATCTAGGACATTCGGCGTGGACTTTATCCAGAAGCAAGATTCTGCTGCGTCGACGGAGAAGGTTCTACGGGGCGCCATCGAACAAAGAAGTGAAGAGCGCGCGAAGACTCACGAATGAATAAAAAGGTTTTATAACTATTGTAATAAAGAGAAAAATGGTCATGACCAAAGATGAATTCATTTTGATTATCAATATAATAAATTCAAATTTGTTAAGTTGAAAGAAAGCTGATTATCATTGTTCGTTACGTGCAATCCAGCATTTTTATAAGAATTTCAGATTCCTCGCCACTCCGTATGGATGGCAGATTGAATAATTAATTGGTTGCAGAGTAAATAGCAACAGTTATGAACTTCGAACCCCAATTAACTGAGCTAGCACAACATAATTTTGGAAGGAGAGATATTTAAATTATGTAGGAATCATTAGGTTTCAAGTGTAACCTTTTCCTGGCGCCCAAATTTACATTTATCAGTAACTAGCTGACCCGGCGAACTCTGTTCCGCCTTAACAGCCAGTCCCATATTTTTCTCGCGTCGCACTTACTGTGATAAACTGTACTATCCTTGTTGCACTGCGTACGTGCAAAAACGTGCGTTCTCACACAGGAATGCTGTCGAACGGGATAAACAGTATCCTATGTCCGTCTCCTGGCTCTAAGCTTCCTGCTCACCAATTTTCAGCCAAATCGGTACAGCCGTTCTTGCGTTATAAATAGTGTAACTAACACGACTTTCTTTTATATATATACTAGCTGACCCGGCGAACTCTGTTCCGCCTTAACAGCCGGTCCCATATTTTTCTCGCGTCGCACTCACTGTGAGAAACTGTACTATCCTTGTTGCACTGCGTACGTGCAAAAACGTGCGTTCTCACACAGGAACACTGTCGAACGGGATAAACAGTATCCTATGTCCGTCTCCTGGCTCTAAGCTTCCTGCTCACCAAATCGGTACAGCCGTTCCTGAGTTATAAATAGTGTAACTAACACGACTATATATAGATATAACGGCGAACGAAAGGCGGCTATCATTATCGTCTTCTGTTATCAGTGCGGCGTTACAACAATGGGTTACAACAGGCAACAATGACTGCTAGCATGCGAAATCACGCGAAAACGTGCGAAAACGTGCGTTCTCACACAGGAATGCTGTCGAACTGGATAAACAGTATCCTATGTCCGTCTCCTGGCTCTAAGCTACCTGCTCACCAATTTTCAGCCAAATCGGTACAGCCGTTCTTGAGTTATAAATAGTGTAACTAACACGACTTTCTTTTATATATATAGATAGATAATTATGTTTCAAATTGGCACCAGTCAACGTCGGGCATGTTTCAGTATTGTGAAATTGATAAGTTCTCTAAGGAATTCTAACATTAATACATTCAACTTCCGGGTCAATGACCCCCATTGCGATAAGGTTTCTGTCCAGTTCTCTGATCCATTGAGCAAATACTGAGATGGCCCCTTGTTTTGCTTCTGGACATAAATGTAGCTTCACTATGCGCACGTTTTGTTGAGGTTGATAATCTCCAGCTTTTCTAAATTTTATTATTATTATTATTATTATTATTATTATTATTATTATTATTATTATTATTATTATTATTATTATTGCTGTTGTTGTTTTAACTTCTAACTATTTATCGTTAAAATGTTGGGATGGGATTCAGGTACTGAAGCGCAAATATTCTTCTCCCCCATACGTCGTATACAGTTTCTACTGGTTTTGATCAAATAATTCTGAAAGTTGTTTAAAAATTTCTCCTATTATCTCTAAATCTACAAACATTCTTCAAAAATTCAACTCCTTCACGTCTGAAATAAAACAAATAGTTAAAAATGATTTTAGTACTAAAATTAAATCTGGTCGCATTTCAATATTTTTCAACCTATTGATGATTTTAGAAATTAAAGAAATTACTGTGATTTAAATAAAACTCAATATTTCACATATGAATGACCTAACACGGAAATCTTTCACAGCAATTATATATGATATTCCCATATCTTACTCCAATGAAGAAATTAAAACTGATCTTGCTAAATCCTTTCAAATCTTATCAGTTTATCGTCTATACAACGATATCGTCTATAGACGACGTTCAGGAATAGATATGTGTGCTATTGAATTAACAGACAATGAACAAAGCAGAGAAATAATTAAAATAACGAAGTTATTTAACAGTATTATTTAAATAAAATTTCGTATGAAAACAATACCCATTCAATGAAAAATTGCCAAAATTGTAATCACACACAAGCAAAGTGTAAATTAAATCCTCGATGAGTACGTTGTTTAGATAAACATCATTATACCAATTGTAACAAACCTAAAAATTCTATTCCTCAATGTGTAAACTGTTTACAGTTTCATACTGCTAATTATAGAGGTATATTTAAAAAAAATATTATTAATAAATCAAATAGAACTTCTAATCCTAGGATTTCTTTAACTACAAATAATCCAATTCTGAAAAATAACTCTTACCCTAGACCCAACTCTTCAATTACATCCACAACAAACCCCCCTTTCTTCACAACATAACTTACACAATTTTCCGCCTCTACCATCTCTTTCCAAGCTTTCACAAAATGTGCTCCAAAATACATATGCTTCTTTCCTTATTAATCACATTGACATTAATTCAATTCTTCCTATTATTACAAATCAAATAATTAACCTACTAATTCCTAGGAGTCATCAATTAATCAAGGAGGTATTGCCGAAAATATTTAATAATAGATTACCATGATCTAAAATCGTTAAATTGGAATGCCAATGGTCATCTTCGTCAATTACAAGAAATCAAAAATTTTGTACACGTTCACCAAATAGACATTGCTTATATCACAGAAACACATTTAAATCCTACAAATAGAATTCACATTCCAAACTATTTATTTTGAAGAGAAGGTCGTTTATCATTTAAATCAGGAGTTGCAATTTTAATAAGAAAGAAAATTAAATATTCACAAATATATGTTCCAACTAATAATAATTTAGAAATATCATCTTTGAAAATTAACTTTCTTAATGGTCCTGTAACATTAACATGTGCTTACAAGTCCCCCCACCCACCCAAAAATTCCCTTCAAATATACTTTCTCAAATACTTAATACTTATTACAAAACATTATTAATACGTGACTTAAATGCGAAACGTCAAGCATGGGGTTGTAACTCTTCATCCCCTCAAGATATATCCTTATTTAAACTAATTATAAAAAATAATTGGATAATATATGCACCTAATCAACCAACATATTATTCATATAATCACGTTATACAACCTGACATTAGATGTCATAATATCTAATAATTTTATTCACCTATATTTCAATAATGTATTTTAGCGCTTCATTTTGATCATAATCCAGTATTAATAAAATTTGACATGTTCCCACAAATAGAATATCCAAATTCAGCACTTACTTGTAATATAAACCGGAAACTTTTTCATTTCAATGTGATTAAATTAAACAAATATGCGCCTTGTTTGCTACTTCAGACAAAGGTACAGAAATACTACACTTTCAAAATAATATTACACATGCAATTAGATTATCTTCCTAACTGAAACATTTTCGCAGCAATAACAAATTAAAGTCAATTCGGAACGAAATTTTAAATTTAATTTAACTATAACATATAACTCGTAGACAATGGCAAATATCAAGAAACCCTCATATAAAAATTGCCCTTAATCGTCTAATACATGAAGTTAAAAATAAATTATATGAATGCCGTTATTCGCAATTCAATAAATTCCTATCTCAACTTCAACATAACTCCACAGAACTTTGGTTAGCCATTAGAAATATCATCGGTGAAAAATCTCGTATTCTTCCATTAACATCAGAATCAACTAAAGCAATTTCCGATTCGTAAGAGGCTGAACTATTAGCCAAACAATTACGCAAGTAGTACTTTCCTTTACTACAAATCCTATAATTAGTTTTAGTATTATAATATTTTTTTAAATATGTATTCTCCCTATTATACAGTACGTGAAGAATTAAATTTATTTCCCCATCAGAAACTAAATTTATTTCTAAGATAAAATCTAAAAGAATTCCCTGGTATTGTTTGTATTCCAAATATAATCATAAAACATCTTCCAAATTCAAGTATTAATTCATTAAGTGCAATATTTAATGGGTGTTTCAAAATAAATGATTTTCCACAAATTCGGAAAACAACATTAATATTACCAATATCAAAACCCAACAAAAATTATTCTAATCCTGAAAATAACCATCCCATAAGTTTACTTACTAACTTTTCAAAAATATTTGAAAAATATATTTTAATTAATTTAAATAAAATTATTACAAATAATAATATACCCAAAAGTTAATTTGGTTTCAGACAAAATCATTCACCAGTGAATCAACTTCATTATATCGTCACTAATTTCCAAAAGAAAAATCATATTTCTGCAATATTCTTATGTATAGATAAAGCATTCGACAAAGTTTGGCAACAATGCTTCCCTGACTATCTTCAAAATATTATTAAAAGTTTTCTCGTAAATCGGAAATTTAAAGTCAAATTAAATAACACTCAATTCATCTGAACAATTTACTTAATGCAGGAGTTTCGCAAGGTTCTCTTCTCTCTCCCACTCTTTTTAATATTTTTATCTCTGACATCTCTAAATTAACATATTCAGACAAGGTCTTTTTTTACAGATGATACTATACTATTTACTGCACACTCGGGTCTCATACAAGGTCGAGATAACTTACAAAAATATTTAAATACCCTATATACCCGGTTCACGAATGGGAACATTAAAATCAACACTCAAAAATCTCAACACAATTATTTTTAATTAAAACATATTCACCCTACTTATCCATTAATGATTAATCATAAAGCTATTAATTGGCTCGCCATTTCTACCCCAGTTAAATATTTAGGTTTACAAATAGACACAAAATTAGCATGGAAACAACACATTTCATCAATATCTAATAATTCACATATTAAAATTCTCAAATTAGAATTCAAAAATTAGAAGTTCTTCAAAATAAGTTTTTACGACAAATATTAAAAGCTCCCTGGTTCATTCGAAATGACCAAATTGTAAATGAACTAGCTTTAGATCCAATAAGTACGAATATTTCAAAATTATCAAATCGTTTTTGTTCTTCTCTTCCATCTTGTTCAGCAACTAATGAATTTACATTAGGCAAATCATGTAATAATTTTTCCCGCATTAAGACGTGATATTCAAAAGATTTCTTTCAACCTCCTTAAATAGCAGTATGAAATTCAAACTAAAAGAAAAATATTAAATTAATTGTAAATAAGTAATTATGTAGAAGCCTTCCTGGGTAACATTAGGAATTATATATCAATGTTAATTGTTATAGTTTACTGAATTGTGAAAATATTGAAATTGTACACAACCTTGAAAGACATTTGTATGTCAAACAAGTAGAATAAAAAATATTTTTAAAAAAATTCTTCAACCGCTAGAAGGCCTTTAGCCTCGTACACACCAAGCAACAAAGTCGCAGGACTTTGTATGGGAACAGTCGCGAGACACTGTCCCACTGTCACTATTCCCATGATCTGTTGCGATACAATGTCGCGCGTCCACACCTAGAGAGCCAGTTGACCACAGAAATCGGCGAGAAATGTCGCAACAAACTGCTTTATGTGCTTTTAATTTGTGCTGAAGCAAGTTAATGTTATTTACAAAGAAAAAAATAAGCCGTACTGGAGGGGAAACCTTTTGTCGGAAGTCATTGCCGTCAGCATTAATGTTCTTAACAGTATAAAATTAGAAGATGGCAAGGGATTCCGTAATTTTTTAAGGATGGACTCAACCGATTTTGAAATCCGTTTGCAATGGTTGGAGGAAAGATTTCAAAGAAACAAACTGTATTTCGGCATACTTCCAGCATCTATCAGGCTAGTTGTCACTCTCTGGTTCCTTGCCAGTGGTGAATCTTAGCTTAACGTACTACGTATCGCTTTCGAATTTCAAAACAATCTATTTCACATATCGTTTTAGAAGTATGTGAGGCCCTAATTATTTCGCTAAATGGATTTGTAAAGGTAATATATAAGAAAAATCTCTGTAAAAAATTACTAAAAAACAGTTTTTTGTACACCAGCAAACGACCTCCTCTGTTGCAAGAAATCGTTCATAAAATCGCACAAATGGCGCGTAAGCCATTTACGGAACGAATGATTGCCTTATCACACATTCAGCCAACCGTAGCGAGAGAATCGCGGGCTGCAATGCAGACTGACTGTTTTCCTTTCTTGTAGGCTAGTTTATACGTACTATAGAGAAAATTATGGAATGCTGCAGTTAAATGGTATCGATATTTAACGGTTATTGACTTTGTGGGGGGTCCCTGATATCGGAAAAGGTGGTGTTGTGTGTTTTTCCCTTCTTTTTCGAAAAAGGTCTGTCTAGTTGCTTGTGAAAAGCACTAGCAGACGCTAATGCTTTTCACACGCAACGTAAGACTTCCACCGCACGTAAGATTTCTTCCAAAAATACTTTTCTCCTATCGCTCCGGTTCAACTTGAAGCTATGCGAATGTGAAATGTTTCTTTAAAGCTCAGGAGGTTATTTTTTTACTCTAATAGAAGCCAATGCACTTTTAAAGTATGTTCGTTTTTCACACTAAACTTTTAAATTCTTGAAAATTGCAAAACTGAAACTTTCTCGAACTTGCCTTACACCATTAAGGAAGCTACAAATTTGTCCATTAAGCATTCTTTTCTTCAAACTATATTAACCGTTCAACTGTGAAACAAAATTTAAATTTTGAAATACCTGCTTTAGTCGTTGAGCTTGCAGGCAGGAAGGAATAAGCGGGATATTTTGGGCAGTTGCAAATATCATGCAGCCGCAAGGAGGAAAACCAGATTTCCTTGTTGTTTCAATTTTCGTGCTGACTCAAGAGTAAACATTTTCCGCATATGACGTAAAGCCAGGTCTCCGCAGTTTATTACTTGATGTTACAACTAGCATTTATACAGGGAGACCTTTCTTAACAATAGACTTAAAATGAGAACATGTTTTTTATATTAATGACAAACCTATAAAGTCAATATTTCCATCTAGTGTTGTCGGTTAAACTTAGAGGACAGATCTTTCCAGTAGCGTCGGCTCAATGGATGCGAGTGATGTGTCGCTTCCCCATGTTTTTCGACTCTTTTAAAACCTTTGTTAAAAATATTCTTCTATTCCTGTAAGTATTTCTCTCTGTTCCGTACATACCTTTTAATTTTACTTTCTCGCTACGAAGTAGAGACAAAATTACATAATGCTGCGTGAAAAAACGGCGAATTTTCGTCAGAAAAACTCTTATTGTCAAGTACTGGTAACGAAAAAGTTGATAAATTCAGTTTCTAAATTTAGAAAAATATCCTCTAACACGTGGTGTAACCAAAATCCATGTTTTGTGGATCCTTGATAGCGAAAAATCGATTGACCGCAAACGCCAATTTTGTCCAAAATTGATATTACCCAATCGATTCTTGCTTATCTCGCGGGCCTTTGAATTTGAAACCGATATTTTAATTTTGAGGGTACTTTACATGAAGCCCCTAGGACATTTTCCAAATTTAAAAAAATGGCTCAATCGTTTGTGATTGAAATTTGTTGTTGGATAGTGAAAAGGACGCGTAAGAGAACGGCGCAGGTCTCATGATCGTTGAAAACCCTGATTTTTCGAAAATTGCAAAAGTTCAAATTTTTTCGACATCTTCCTTCAATTACAATTATAAAGATAGAGATTTTTTCCTTAATGAAATCTATTCCTTAAAGATAGATTTTGAAGTAAGGTCATGTATAATTTTTCGAAAATTTGGTTACTTTTCGTGTAATTATGCGTGAAAATTCGGGCGAGAAAGTACGTGCTGTTTTAGCACCACCAGTTTTCCATGTGCTATCCGGCGCGCGTCTGTCATCTCCGTAGATGTGACAGGCCGAGAAACGTCCATTCGCGTCGCTAGTTTCGGCCCTCGGTGATGCGAAGCTGACTGTTGCTTCTCGGAGTTTTCATTGGTGCTTCTGTATCCCCTCTCAAAACTTCGCTATACCCTCCCCCCCTGTTAGAAGAAGGACTGGGAAACCCAGTGGTCAGTGTCACATGCTAACGACTGCTGATCCCGACGCACGTTGGGGGGGAAGGACGTCTTGACCCCACTACATACGCATGCATGTTTGCCAACAGTCGTGATCCAGAACATAATTTACGAAACATGGGTGATCAGAACTGACACAGAACTTACCGTACGCGACCGGTTTGGGTCAGGTTTTCCACGTGTATTGCGTGTTGCTGCGAAAATGCCGCCGTGTATCTTGAAACTGCGATATAACATGTACTTATACAGCGAAAAATCATAATTTCAGAACTGTAATGCGATAATTAGAATCCAACAGTTTTCGTGTGTAAAGATTTGACATGGTGAGCACATGGTTTGCAGAAGTGGATGAGTTACACGAGGCAGGAAATTATGAGTGAAAGTTCACAATGTCCTATGGAAGGTTTCAAAAACTCAATTTGGTTCTCAAGTTCGATAACTAGAAGATAGCTGCAAATCGACCTCTAAAAAACAATTAGGTTTATTGGTCATATTTCAATGTACTTTTGTAAATTATTGTCGTGTTTGTTATTGCCAGTATAAGCAGTGCAAAATTTGCAATTCTCAAAGATTTTGGCGATGCCAATTGTGGATTCTCAAAGATTCTGAAGATGCGATGATGGCGTGCGAAAAGTTATGAATTATTTGAAATGAAATAAAAAATGTGAGAGAAACGATGTTTCCACTCGAGATGACGTTTCTTTCATTTTCATGTACAGTTTTAGTGTTAGAAATGCGTGTTACTGATTTAATTAATATATAAAACCGAGAGTCGATTGTGATTTGGTGGGAGAGTGGACCTAATGGCTTGTAACATACGTACCATATAAATAAAGCAATTATCAAATATTATTATTATGATTTATAAAGTCTCCTTGTCTTGCCTTTCCGTTTGCATATCACTATTACTGGTATCTCGTAAAACAGGATGAGTTTATCAAGTACAGGATACGAAATGTATGTGGAAGTCGCAATTGTGCTTCAAATAAAGCAAACTAGTTTTGAGCACTGAAAGTCTGTTTGCATGTTTTCAAACATGTAAAATAAAATTATTATTATTAATATTAATATTATTATTGAATAAGTTCCATACAAGAACTACGAGGAGCATTCAATAATTAAAGAGACAAATTGGTCTGAAGAAATAAACGTTTATGTTTACAAAACAGGACCTTTCCTACTTTTCAATATAATCCCCACGAACATTTATGCACTTGTCCCAACGGGTTACCACCTTTTTTCCACCGGCTGCTAAGAACTCTTTATCTTGGCGTTTGAACCAATTTCCCATAAATGTTTTGACATCCTCGTTATCCTATAACTTCTTCCCACGTAATGACTCCTTCAGTGGACCAATTAATGGAATTCAGATGGAGCTAAATCGGGGCTGTAAGACGGATGAGGCAATACCTCCCAACCCGTTTTGTCGATGGTTTCGCAGCTTTTTTCCCATAGACCAGCAAAACTGCTTTACAGGGATTATTTACATTTAATTAACAAATTAAATCACAAACATACAAAAATTAATAACAGCGAAATTCATTTCAATCAACACTGGAACAAAAGGTCATAAAATAGTCATTCTTTAGATAAATAGATATAAGGGAAGCCCAACTAATTCCTCATTATTGAATGTTTTCCAGAAAAGTTGATGTTGATTCCTTGCATTGTTTATTCCAATTCTGAAAGATTATGGGGGATCAGCAAATTGGATTAAACATTTGTCATATGGAAATTTGTTTTTGATTAGGAATGTTGTTTCTGATGACCCAATGTTGTAATGGTCAGTAGCTGGTGTATTATGTTAATTTGTGAAGGTTTTGGCAGGTTTGTATTTTCGTTATATTAGTAACAGAAGTGTTGTACAATATTGGGCATTCATACATTATAATAGGAAAAACTATTACTTAGTAAAGGACTAGTGTTTTTTGGTAACCAATCGAGTGTTTTATTAAATACTTGTAGAGGCTTGGGAATAGTGGTTATTGGACATAGTGTGAATATTTTTGCTAAACATTTGTTAGGGTTAAATTTTATCTTCCATTTGTATGCCCATAATGATACTTTGTTTAGTTCTTCTTGTAGATTTTCTGCAGCTGTTTTTAGACATTTGTTAGAAGTTAATATAGTAATATCATCAGCAAATAATGTTATTGTAATGTTTTGAGTTGTTGGAAAATCTGCTGTGAATATGTTGAACAACGTTCCCGATGATGGGTTGCCTTGTGGTACACCTGCTGTGATTTCTTTTTGTGTAGAGTATGTTGAATTTATTCTTACTGCAAAAACTCTTTCTTTTAAGAAGATTTGTACTATTTTCACCAAGTAAAGGGGTAGGCCTGATTCTTGTAATTTAAATATCAATCCCTCGTGCCAAACTCTGTCAAATGCTTCGCTTACGTCCAAGAATACTGCTAGAGAATGGTTTTTTTGTTCGAAATTGTTACATATTAGTTCTGTAATTCTTAAAAGTTGGTGTGTTGTGGAGTGTTTTTCTTTACATCCAAATTGGAAAAGTGATATGTATGATATTTCATTATTTATAGACGTATTGTATATGTATTTTAGACGTAGTTTTAGAATTAGTTTTTCCATTACTTTGGCTATGATGGGAATTAGACTGTTAGGTCTATAGTTTTCTATGAATGCTGGGTTTTTACCTGGTTTTGGTATTGGAATTACTATAGTGTGTTTCCATTTTGTGGGGTAGTACCAATTCTTAACATGGAGTTAAATATTGCAGTTAAGTAGTTAATTGCTTTCTTATTTAGTTTTTGTAATAGTATGGTTGATATTTGGTCTATTTCAGCTTATTTTTTTCCTAGGTAGGCGTTTAATTGTTTGATATGTTTCATTTGGTGATATATATTTTACTGGATGTGGGACTGTTGTTAATTCACAGTTATTGATTTCATTTGTATTGTTATTGTTTGAAGTTGTATTTTGAGCAAAAGTTTCTTGAAAATGTTCAGTCAATATTTCAAATTTTTCTTTTGTTGTTGCAGCTGTTTTATCTAATTTCTTCTATTCTGATATGGTTGTTTGTTCTTTCAATATTTATTTTGTAGCCTGCCATAAGTTGCTGCCTTTAGGGTTTATTTTTATGTAATTTTAAATTGTTGGGTTCTGTGTTCATCTAATGCTGTTTTTACTTGGTGTGTTAGTTTAATTCAGCATTTTCTTTAAGTCTTGGTTTCTGGATTGTTGCCATTTGCGTCGTATTTTGTGTCTTTTGAATTAATTTTTCAATGCTAATAGGTATGGTTTGTTGTGTTAATTTTGGTTTATGATTAGGGTTAGTATTTGCTTGTTTTGCTACTTTTTTTATATAATTTTAGTGAAAGAATCTACGGCAAAATCAATTTCTTATTTTTCATAAATCAGTCTGTGGGAAGAGTGTTATCTACATTTGTTTGGAATTTTATCCAATCTAAGTTTTTTGTGTCTATACCATAGGGTAATTCTGTTTTAATATAGTTAAAATCTGAAGTATTACAGGACAGTGGTCAGAATCTAATTCAGGTAAAGAGTGAGCATAGAGGGTATGTGTTAAATTTTTAATGATGGCAATGTCAAGGATATCTAGTTGAGCATTACGGTTTTTGGGGGTAGTGAGTAGGATTTGCTGGTGGTATGATTTGAAAGTTTAAAGTTGTTGATGCTTTCAGTAATTTCCTCCCGTTTGGAGTATTCACTTTGCAGCCCCAATTGATATGTTTGCTATTCAAATCTCTCATTAGAATGGTAGGTTCTGTACTGTGTAATATTTGCTTTCATTCATTTATATTAATTTGATTTTTAGGTGGTTTATATGCTGTTATGATATTTAAGTATCCATTTTTTAATGTTATTTTAACTGTAATCAGTTCAAGATCATTCGATTTTGTAACAGAAATTAATGTGTGGTCCAGTTTCTTTTTGATTAGGATAGTTACTCCCCCTGCTGTGTTTTGACGTACTCTATCTTCTCTATAACAAATATATCTGGGTATTTTAAATGTTTGTCGTGGTACAAAGTGTATTTTTATTTTCACAGCATTGTTGAGCATTGCGAGGACGTGCGTTGTCTTGCTGGAAAATCACACCCCTCTTCTGAGTTGCACGATTTTTCTCTCTTACGGCCGCCTTCACCTTGTTCAAACGCATATCTGGGTAGTATTGGTTGTTTATTGTACGCTGTTCATAGAGATAATCACAAATAAACGCACCTACAGCGTTCATAAACAATGAAAAGTCAACATGACTTTTCCTGCTGTTGCGGCCACAACGGTATTCGTCGGTCTGAGTCTCGTCTACTTTTCAACTGATCTACCCACTTGTAAAAATTTCTGCGGTTTAGACAACTTTCACCATACACTTAAGTCATTCTAGAGTATATAATATCTGTTTTTCACATTCAGCGAGTAAAAAACGTACCTCAGAACGTTGTTCAACTAATGTGAAATTTTCAAGTCGACTCGCCATCGTTCAACTTAATTTTGAGGTTATGAACACAACAATGTTGATCATCCAGACGGCCACGGCTCATCTCAGTGAAGCCAACTGAAAGTCCTAAAACTTCAAAACTTATTTTACCAACTGTTTTTTCTCCAGACCAATTTGTCTCTTTAATTATTGAATGACCTACGTAAATGGAAAACTGACCCCCCCCCTAAAAAATTGTGTCATGTCGTTCAGTACTTATTCTTCCAAAACTAGTGGAAATATGGAAGTTAAATTCGGAAATAATACATACAATCACTATTCTCTCTCTGTAAAAAGAGTTAAACATGTTCCCGAAAATGTATTTGTTTCATATTTACCAAGATCTGTTCATGTATATTGTAGTGGACTATAATGGCATTAAATCCTGCTAACCCCCTGGCTTAAAAACGCCATGCATCAGTTAATAATTGATTTTTTTTGTAATGGGACAAGTGTCAGACAATTGTTGGACATTAAGTTCACAAACATCTTAGCATTTAAAAATACTTATTTGTTTCGTTAGATTTCATGTGGCGTTTCTGTATTTCGTTTCTTTGTCTCTCGGGACGGTGAGGTTACAGCTAGCGAAGTGAAGACACTGAATTTTTCGAATTCGAAGATCGAGGCTTTTTAAATGCAAAGATGAAAGTTTGTGAATTCAATGTCTAAC
This sequence comes from Teleogryllus occipitalis, assembly GCA_011170035.1. Classification (NCBI taxonomy): domain Eukaryota; kingdom Metazoa; phylum Arthropoda; class Insecta; order Orthoptera; family Gryllidae; genus Teleogryllus; species Teleogryllus occipitalis. Next base: position 168,371 of record BLKR01000518.1, read on the forward strand.
AAGTGTCTGACATGTGCCCCATCACCAAAAATCGGTTATTAACTGATGCATTACGGTTTTAAGTTAGGGCAGTTATTAGGATTTTGTGCCATATGTTTCGGATTACTTGTAACTTTTACAATATTCAAATGGCACCTGCGCCATTTTTAGAAGCGTACTTTGTTCTATTACAGAAAAAATCTCGGAAACTTTTTGAGAAATTCTTGTTTTAAAATAAACTATTTCATGCAAAATTTCGCGAAAACTATTCATATTTTCGAAAAATTGTACATTCTCTTATTTAAAGATTATGTTTATATAAAAGATTTTATGAAGAAAAAATTGCCTTTCTTTGTCGTGGCATTACAATACTTTCTCTGTACTCAGGGTCGAATTCAGCTTGACGTAAGCCGTAGGCACATTATTTTCTTAGGCCTCAAAAAAAAAAATTAGGACCGTATTAAACTATAATTATTAGAAGTATTTTGAAATAAAAAACTGTTATTTAGAGGAATATAGACAGAGCAATATAGCAAAGAATGGTAAATAAAGTGGTACTGATCGCATTTTCGTTCAACTCTCTGAATTTTCGAAAATTGAAAAAGTTTAAAATTTTGTGGTCGTATTCCTACAATTAGAAGACTTTTTTAATGAAATCTATTAATCAAAAGTTGATCTTGAAATAAGACTATGTCAATTTTTTTGAAAATATGGGTAGTTTTTGCGTAATTGTGCGTGAAACAGGCAATTTTGTAACAATTTTTAATAATGTTTTCTCAAAAACTGGTCCAATTTTCCCCCTCGTATGTAGGAAAGAACGGCAAAGAAAGCTGTGCTGCCATTTTTGAGAACTTTGTATGTTCGAAAACTCGTAAAACTACACAAAAACATTAACGTTGCAAAAGTGCCATATTGGTGATCTTTTTTTGTTTCATGAAATCTGTTCTAAAAAATTAGTTCTAGAGAAAGCACAAGTATATTTTTTTTAAAAAAAAGGTTCTGTAATTTCGCAAATTTCCTAATTTACATATTCTAATTTCCTGCGCTCTGTTTGCCAGTCTTTCAGGAGAAATCAGATTGGAAAAACGCTTCGGCAGTTTCAAATCATGCGAATCTCGATTGTTGGTAGATGTGATGCAGTACGAAACCAGATTTAATTGTTGAATTTGTCGCAGTTTAGGTATCTGAATTGTGTTATTGTGATGTGGAAAATAGTAGTAACATTATTGTGACTGTCCTTTAAAATGTCATCTTTATATATATAAAATAAATAGATATATAGGGAAACCATGACAGTAATCATTAGGGAACGGATTTCCATGTAATTACATGCTTTTACTGGAACTAGATACCTGCATTGAATAATATTTTTTGAGTTTACAAGACATTCTGAATGAATTGAAACTATTTTTAATTGGCATACTTTTACATATTTTGGTATAATTACATATTTTACCTACTACTACATATTTCGTTGTATTTTAATATATTTATACGTCGAAACGGAACATTTCAGATGCGCGTTTGCATTATATGTTACGGAATTATCTTTCTTAAAAAACAAATGTAATGCTGCTGGGCTTCTATTACCACCACATCTTCGCCATAACCCCCCCCCCGCTTACTGTGTACTCGGAGTCAAGAATGAGCGGATTTCTGAGAACAAAAGTAATTTCCAGTACCACTTATTTATTAATTTCGGGGATGGGCAAAATTCTTTTAAATACTTTGCCAAAATACTTTGTAAATATGTATTTAAATACATACCCAAAATACATTAGATTTTGATTTGCTAAATACGTACTTGAAATACTCTAAATACTAAATACAATTATATTATATATTTTTAATTAAATACTCCTCTTTAAGTTTTTAAATATATCTCCAAAATATCAAAAACACAAATAAAGAAAATAGACAAATATGCTTGACCCCTAACGGCTTTTTAGCCACAGCGAGAGTTGAAGAGGGCCGACGCGGCCCAGTCTTGTGAAGCCTCACTGGCAGTGAGCCACAATGAGGCGATGTGTTCGTTTGATATGAGATGTATGGATGGAAAAAAGGCCCAGTTTATGCTAATACAAGGAAATATTGCGCTTAAAATAATAATAATAATAATAATAATAATAATAATAATAATAATAATAATAATTAATAGTTATTGAAACAATTAAATAGGAATCTTTTTAATTTTACCATTCTGGATAAAATAACATATTGACGAGCTTCTGTTCAAATGAAAGAGTGAAAAATGTTTTTCTGGTACCACTTAATAATTAGAAACGTTTCTGAATTAAATTAAAATAATACTTTATTCAACAAATTTGTGCAAATTAATTCTAGGGCAGGGCTAATCTGCCCTAATTCCGTTGCAGATTGCAAACGTTATTACGTTTATTTATGGAGGTCAATAATAAAAATATTACTACGATTTTTTTTCGAATTCCTCTTTACTTTTCGCGGTTACTCGTTTTCCAATATTTCAGAAACTAACGTTTCGTCGATATAAGAAGTGAAGTTTGCAAAAAGATCTGAAAATGTAATGTTTTCTTGTTTTCTTTTCGTAAAATGATGCTCATTTACATAAAAACTTCTCAAACCTGAAGAAAGCCTTTAGGATTTCACAATATGTGAAGCATGTTCCTCCTGTCCTTATTCTTTCCAGAGTTCTTGTCTATCTTCTTAGATTTCTTCTTCTGTGTTAGGGCGCCATTCCAAGACAAATGAAAGCTTTCATTGTCCTCTTAATTTGCTCCGAATGTACGGCACACTGTAAACGCGCAGAACGCCTTGCGTAGACCGGGGCTCCGATACGTGGAATCGCCTGCCTGCCCGCTTGGAGTTTGAGCGATAAACGGTGGTGAGAGATTCGGTTGCGTCTCCAGCATTCATTCGACGCGGTCTGGGCACCCCGATAACGGCCAAGTCTCGGTATCGTTCGTTCTCGATAATGGCAGGGTCGGAACTGGGGTTATCGGAACCAGCAGTATCGGCGCGCCTGGTCTCGCCGCCGACAACGAACGGAACTCAAGGCGTTTTTGCCCGGCCCTAATTGGTAATTTCTCACTATGTACTTGAAACAGTCACCTTCCTTATTACCTTTACGAATTGTTTCATTAAGCCAAACTTTATGTGTCGAGGTGGCAGCATAATTTTAAAAGGACACACGAGGCAGGTTGCACAACATTTTTACCACCAACTTCCAAACGTTCGTGAGGTGGCCAGTCTTTCTTTTTACAGTGATCAACTTGTGCCTTGCTATACCACAAGCAAAGAAAGCGCGGACATTCGGTAAACCCAGATTGTTGACCCAGCAGCATTGTAAGAACTTGAAAATCGCCACAAACTTGCGAGTTATTTTGTAAATCAATTAATGTCTCTCACGAACTGTAATACTGTTTTTTTAAGTGTATGTATTGTGTGTATTACCATAACATGTGAAATATTTCCAACCACTGGTGCAATGTAAACTGTAATGTAATTCACTGAACAAAAATGTAAAAAAATGTCAAGAAGTATGTAACCATGCTATAAAACAACCCTTATTGTAACTTACTGAATAGTCGCTAATAACCTCGCAGTTGATGCGACTATAAATAAATTAAAAAAAAAAAAAAAAAAAACTTGCGAGTTGTGTTCACTCAAGTTTACTCCCAATAACATCAGCTGCAAATTTGCGTGTGATTCTTTGAGGATCACTGAATAGTCAACAGGCTCTGAACCAAAAACGTTTCCATTATGAAGGAAAACATCCTTTAAGCTTCACTTGGATCTTCAATGCTTACTCTACATACTTTGTCGGTTGCCCAATGTTTACTTTAGTCTAGAAGTTTGATTTCAAAATAGGCAAGATATTATTTTGTTCATAAAATTTGTAAAATCATGCCTCTGATTAGACAATGTGTGTTTCCTACATATATAACAAAAATGCTCTGGATCATATAAACATGAGCGATGAGACATTGTAAATATACTTTCGTACTGAATTACAAATTCACAACATTCTACTCCACAATACAGCTTGAAATTGATTTCTTTTCCAGATGACTTGTACTAATGCAATGTGAGAGAAATTAAGACTACTAATGTAAGTTTTCTTAAAGATAAGGTAAGATAAGGATGTGTCTATCACCAAGGATTGGCTGTCTACATAGGATAATCACCAGGATGCACGTTATTTCGCTCCAACTTCCTCAGGACTCGCACAATTCACTCCGATTTTAAAATACCAAGAGTTAACGAAGAAATAAAAAAATTATAGTTGTGAATCTATTAAAAAATTAGAATGTCATACAAATACTTTAGCAATAAATTTGTTAGATAACAGTTTGGAAGTGAGGCGTCTTAAGAAATTCAAACTTTTAGATTTACCTCACAGGTTTTGAAGTAAAGTTTTATGTGTACAATTAACTATATTAATGGAGAGATACTACTGAGTATCTTCTTCAACCATTGTTAATTACCTAGTCAAAAAATTTACTTATTGTTCTGATGTACGAACAGATTGTAAATAAACGTTTAAATAAAAAAAAAATTCCTGAGACGTTCGCACCCCGTTTCAGATCTGCTGTCCTCGGTGTTTACTATAAACACAATAAAAGCAATCTAAATACATTTGGTTTTCAAATAAAATTACACATGGTAAAGTATTACAGTTCGTATGATTACTCATTGGGCATACGAAAATTACGCTGTAAGGAAACTAATTTTTTTTTAATGGTACGTGATGGGAACTTTCTGACTTAGAATTTGATTTGAATTTCATTTCAGCAAAACACAAAAATATCAAAACTTTGGAGGCAGCATTTTCATCACAGATCATAGTTATTGATATCGCCTTCTATAGCTTACTGCTCAGAGGTAAACTATTGTGGTGTATTCCTTTCATTTTAAACTAGTTTTTATAGGAATATGTTATCGAGCCGTATTTGAATTGAACAGACCGTCGAAGGGCAAGAAAGATATTGACGGGTAAAGAAATTGACGTTAAGAAATGGCTCTAAGCAAAATAATTTATTACGTTTTCAACAATGATTCTGGCGTACCACAAAATGTGTTTTACTGAACATTAAACTTCCTAATCCTTTCATAAAATATCACTATACAATCACCACAATACCACTATACAATCACCACAAAAAGAGGTTTTAGATATGTTTCTTTGCCTTGATGCTTAGAATTGTTTTAAATAAATGAATTAAGGATTACACTTATCTTCGCTGTTTTTTTTTAAATTTTTAGTCAATATTTCATTTAAAGGTAATTTTCGAAAAAAATCTCTGCAAATTATTGAAATATATTACTATTTCATTGTATTTATATGAAAATGTTTCTTTAAGTTGAAATTTGAGTTTTAAATGTTGAGTTTTTAAAGAATTTTCGAAGGCGTGGCAGAAGTCGAAAAACCAAATGGTTACTACCTCAAATAATATTTTATTAGCAAAACCAGAATTTATATCATATAAATAATGTTTTCAAAATCTGTTTCTATTATTAATAGTAATAAGATTGGTAAACGAACTGATCAGAAGAAATAAGAGGTCATCTTCAACATACTAGTATGTTGACGAAGATGATCTCTTTTATTTCTTCAGATAAGAACGTCAACAACACCAAATCAGAATTTCCACAATTAAACGAACTGAGCTGACTGCTTGAATTGATAAACTAGACGACCAACCGACTACTGATACTGCCAGGAAATTCGCTACTTGCACGGGGAGCTCGAACTACCAAGGCCTTTACTACGATGACAATGATTAAACGGTGGGCACGATGGGTCACTCTGTGAAGGATTTAGTAACGGAGAGGAATTATTGTTACGAGAAATGACAATCAGTGCTTCAGCAAAATGCATTGGGCCGAGATCACTAAGGCAATGGTGTCGTAGCTATCTCGGGCCGAAGAGTCGCGGGTTCGAGTCCCACCTCGGGCATGGTTGTATTTGTGTTCGTCCTTTCACACCTTATCATCAGCATATCGTTTCTTCTTCACAGTTACCATAACTTTAACTCCAATAGTGATCGCTAATGACCTAGCTGTTGATGCTACCTTAAATAACGAAATAAAAAATGCATTGGCTTCTGTCAAATGAAATGCAAGAGTTTGAGTGTTGTGGGACATGATAGATGGTACTCTTCACCACGTTAACATGTAGGATTGGAGTATGGGAACTTTCTACGAAGTTTTGACTCTTGCACTGTTTACGTTCACGTTCATTGTTAATGGTTCTCTTGAAATACGTTTGCATTCGCGTTAAAGTGTTCATTTCTTGCGAATGAAACACTGGCTTTCGACCATGAGCTCTGATGTAATTGCGTCTTCCCGACTGTATTTCGGGCAGAGCGGCAAGCCGCGGCGTGCCGGTGGGTGCGTGTGGAGGGGAATGCCTTCGCCCAAGGCCATCTTCACGTTGTAAAGGAGAGCTTGCTTCGACCTAGTAAACAAAGCACACTTCGACCTTGGAGACGGCCCATGACGTCACAGCGTTGAAGTATAGGGATCGGCGCTGTGTCCCTCCGACTCATCGCCGTTTACCTGGCGTCGCGTTATATTCCTTAACTGAAATCATCTCTCATCTCTCATCTCTCTGACGTAGAGAGCCTCCGTATCATTCCCTATCTGTACATCGCGGTTCGATAAGGTCAGGGAGTCATTAATGCTGCGACAAGACCCAGTCGTGATGTGCCAAAATATTGACTAAAAAAACGAGACTTATCGGTCAGTGTTCGACGCTTGAGGTTGATTCAGTTTTGGACGCTTCGAACTTGATTCATATTTCGCGCCAAATCGCCAGGGACAATAGGGAATTTGTGCACCCTTCAACGTTAATTCACTATCGCTCTTCTGCGCATGCGTAGTTCAAGTTTCGCACCACTTTTGTGCATCTGCGCATGCGCAGAAGTTCGATAGTACTGTCCGCTTTGGCGTGCACAAACTCCCTATTCTCTAGTGCCGGAGCCGATCGAGAAGCCTATAGACATCTCGATCAGCTGATTGTGGGACGGCGTGAGCTGTGCTATACCGTTTCTATGTAGAGATTGTAAAGTTTTATTATTGTGAATTATTAAGGAAGAGTGGTGCAATATTGCGTTACGTATGGGTGCAAGGAGAAAGCTGCAAAAGGAACGTCTGTTTCCATTCGTAAGTTCTCCTAGATTGAAGATAGTTAACAGTAATTAACGAAACGAGTGGATAAAGAGGGCTATAATTGTGTGGCGTTGTGGCAGTGAAATAACAGCATAGACACGAACTCTATTTACAAATCTGTTTATTTACAAGATTTACACCATGAGCAGCCCTGGGGTTACGTTCGCAATCTACCTCCATGACTCCCACGCACACTGCTCCTCCCCCTCGTTTAGTGCATCCTCCTGCATCTTTAGTGCACCCAGACGCTTTACCGCGCGGGTGTGCGGACACAGTGCTATGCATTCGCAGTATCCTGAGGATTACACGTCCGCCTTCCGGGCGAGCAGTTGCGTCCGCCCGCGAGGCACACTCGAAACGAACTCCTCTCCCTCTGCCTTTCCGCTAACTTATCTTGGAGGTCACGTGATCCCCCACCCCCAGCCTCTCTGAAGGTGCGGGTGGGTACTCGGCCAACACATGCCGGCTCACCGAGGGGTCAGTTTCCACTGCCCTGCTCGCTAGCTGACTAATGTTGTACCATTAGTCAGCTAGCTTAAAGTATAATTCACGAATATCGTTATACTAGCGTACCCGTGCGAGAACTCTCGCACGTTAAACTCCTTCCTCTCCGCTATCCTACCATTTCTATATTAAGAGTTATATTAAGGGTTGTTTCTATATTAGTAGTTGTTAACGAAACGTTTTTATTTGTTTAAAATATTATAAAAGTAACTTCCAATGTACTTACAGAATATCAAATAAAATTGATGTTTGAAACAAATTTTCAATAAAGAATTATTCAGTGTTATTGACATATTGTCTTGGAATGATTCACAGCAATTCCTTAAAAACAACATTTGAAGTCATTAGACAACCTTGCTTGACAGTTGTAACTTATAAGTCTAACTCAAATAAGCGGAATTTCCTTTTAAAGCCACCAGTTTTTCAAACAAATCATCAGACAATAAACCCCTATTTGACGAATCTATAAAACTCGCAACTGGTGCGGATGAACGTTAACTGGTGTTATAAGAGCAGCTCGGACATGTAGGCACTAAAACGGTCGAAAATGGGACGACAAATAGGCACTTAAAAACTTTTTTTTTAAATAGGCAGGGAAATAGGCATATAGTTGATAATACTTGACGTAGGTTAGTATGTAGATAATATTTCCTAAGAGTTGACTGATCTGGCATGCTCCAAACTTCGAAATCAATATAAAATTATCGAAGAAAAACCTTGCGTAATTCTACCTTATAAAAGCGAAAGATGCTGGAGCGCTATTAAGACAATTTGTTATTGGAAAGGAACACATAGCTCACTAATCATTGCGAAGATTAGAAAGACGGAAAGCAATTTCTTCTTCCCTCTAGCGCCCTGATTGGCTTCGGCGAAGTACTAAAGAGCGTTCAAGCATTTGATTGCAGTACAGAGCCTAAAGGCGGTCTTTAGCCGAATATTCTTTCTCGTTCTCGTAAGCGAGAAAGGCTGAATGAGAATGAGGCCCACGAGAATCTCGTGCAACGAGAACGCATTCTCAAGAGCGAGACGACTCGATAATCTAGTAGCCAGGGTCATCGGACGGAGGGCCCAGCCAACGGTCATTCGCAGACATCACGAGCTTGTTCGCTGACCGTGAACCTCACGTCCGGGCGCAAAGCTTGGCGACACGTGATGAAAATGTGAAGTGTTGAAAATTTATCGAATTTCCTCTTTTCCCCTTGTCCTTTCTAGTAGCGATAAAGAATGGAGAAACGTGTCTTCTTACCCATAAATGAGTGTTCCCCGCATAACAAACTTCCTTCTTGCACGACTGTGTTTATCACTAAATACGATTATTTGCTTAAATTTGACCGTATCACTAACATTCGCGAAAATAATAGCCCAGTTTCCTTATTCTGCACCATAATTATAACTAAAACGGTATTAAAAATATAATAGACTTATTAACTATTCTTACGCTGGAAATAGAAGCGTAATGTTTCATTCAAAATTAATGATTGAAACATGTTTAATTTGCACCCATGTATTGTTTAAGAAATTTCATTAAGAAAAAATATTAAGAGTACTATATAATATTAATTAATATTAATAAATATTTTAAAATATTAATACTAATTAAATTTTAAATATTTGCATTAAATTTTTGAAATTTAATTTATTATTTGATTATTTTGTTTGTTAATTTATAAATTTAAATGTTAATTTTAATTAAAAAGTAAAAATGTTAATATTAAAAAACTCTTTTATTAATTAATAATGTTAGTATATTTTTTTTAATATTAATTAAGAAACACTCTTCACGTAGTGGGCTTCTCCAGATGCTTTTTACAATGTAAGCTACCTGCCTAGCAGGGAACCCTTACCCACATGCTATGTTAATGGCTAATAATAATTTACTTTTAATACAAATTTTCTCAATGTTTGTAGTAAATAATGTCAAAATATATTAAACCCTTAATATAAACTTTGAAAATAACATTTTAATTTAGCACTATTTATTAATGTATTGTTAAGATTTAATTGTGAAATAAAGTAAAAGAACATCATTTTTTAACAATTAACAAAACTGGGCCTGAAAACCTGAACGTTCGGGATCATCTCAAGGTTCAAAGCTCAGTTCGCCGAAGGAGGGGGCGGGGAAGGAAGAAACGGTCCTACGCCTACGGCGCGGCGCATACGTTGACAGCCTCTCCACGTGCGAAATACCAAGATAGGCTTAGGTCATCTCTCAGGTCAGATGGGAGATAGCTCGATCAAGGTCACAAAGAAAAGGTTCTCTTCAATGGAATCAATAATTATTATTTCATATTTCAATTTTTAGGAAGTTTAAATTATGTGAGGTTTTCATTTACATGCAAAGTATGCAAAACGTAAACACCCGAACACAAAACATTTACAATAATGAGAATAGATTTTAATACAGTTGTTGCTGTGAGCCATCTCCTTTTATTTTTTATTAATGAATTTATTTATTTATTTATTTTTACTTTTCTTGTGTACAACGAAATGTAATACTTGAATAGTATCAGCATGACGAGTGTTGCGCGTAAGCGCTGCGTGAGAAGTGACAACACTGTCCTCCATAAGCGCTGTACTGCAATAAAATGCTTAAACGCTCTATAGATAAGGTAATCTGCCCGGTGTCAAATTCTCATACGTCTCTAAGCGGTGTCGCTGGTCAATGCGTTACAGGAAAGAACGTGCACGACATAAAGTTTTTAAAACGAGAACTGAAGAATGGGAAAAGCGTCAAGTATGCCTTTTTAAATACTATAAAATGTATTCCAATCTTTGCAATAAAAAGTACAACATCATCATTGTTGTTATTTTGCGACTATCTTTCCCTCATTCTCCCAACATTATAATTTAAAATACATAAGGATTTTGTTTACATAATTCTATTTTACTCTAAATATGTAAGCGAAAAGAGTAGTGTGGGGGTTAACACTTTCCTTCATTGCCAACACCCTAGGTGCAGAGTGAGGAGACGCCACTGTTCATGAATTTGACAAATGATTGATTTGATTTGATTTATTCATGTTTCCGAGCGCGTCAACTACTCAGGTCATTAGTCCCGTTAGTGTAGTGCGTGTTTTTTCTCGGGAGATGGCGGTGAACTTCCCCCGCTGGATGGCGAGATCCGGCTCCGACCTAGCGTCGGCCAGTGGGGTTTCCCCCTAACCAGGACTCTCCCACCAGCGGGGCACCGCCCCAGCCGTGACAAGCTCTCAGCTCCCGACCGGTCTCCCGGGATGTGTGGTAGTGTAGTGCATGTTAGTGTAAGTGTGTGTGTGTGTGTGTGTGTGTGTGTGTGTGTGTGTGTGTGTGTGTGTGTGTGTGTGTGTGCAATGGGAGAGGATAGGACAAGGAAGAGGAAGGACAGATCGCGCGCGGTCCGCGGCCCGTTTGATAGGGTACTGCTCCGGCATTCGCCTGGTGTTGATCGGAGAAACCACGGAAAACTACCGATCAGAGCAGCCGGCCGCTAGAATTCTCCTCCAGACAGCGACTGAATTCGACCTAGCTGAAAAGCTAGTGCCGAAAATCCTGCCGCCGTCAGGACTCGAACCTAGGACCTCCCGGTCAAATTTTACAAATGTATACTAATAATTTTAAATAAAGTATTCAATAATCAATAAATGAAGTCATGGATGTATAACAATCATTTAAATATAGTATTAATTCATAATGTTAGAAGACCTATGAAAACGAAACTTTCTCTGGGGTCCGTTTTTCCCCCCAGGCGATCAGTGTCATTCATAGATAAGACACCAGATCTCCCGGTTTTGCAGGAGAAAGGCGCGCCGCGCACTCTCTTGCTCCCGCCGGTGACGTCACACGAAGAAGCGTGCGGGAGGGGGAGGGAACGAGGCCGGAGGGTGGGGGTTGAGAGCGTTCGGAGCTGGTGGGGCGTGTGAGACTGCGCCCAACCTCTTGGCACCGCCCCAACCATGCAATGACGTGCTTGCCTTTGCATCGTGGCAGTAACCAAGGCCGCCTCGAACTACGGGCTAGTAGATGGAGAAGGAACTGGCCCCAACAGTGTCAACAGTTCCCCTCATCTTCTCTACGTCGCGACCGGGTGGCACGGCACACACACGAACGTCATTGGTGTCCCAGCAAGTTCACGAGCTGGAAGGAGATGCTCATCCAATCGGGTGCTTCGTTACGACTTAAATTTTTGTTATGAAACTCTCGGTTGAATGACAGCTGTGACTCGGTACCATTGCCATTTGCTGTACTACTTTGCTAAACATTGAGGCCGTTGACATCCAATCGAGAGCTTGAACGTCAACATAGTAAAGTCACTATAGTGACCCCCAAGTTCGCGATTGGATATCAGCGACACAGCTGATGAAGTGTCAACGGACTCAACGTTTTATTCGAAGTATTGCAGTCGAGGACGAAGCCAGGGGATATTCGGAGATGTTTGTGTGCGTGTGCACGTGCGCGTGCGCGGGTGTGTGTACGCGCGCCCGACGCGATCGAGTTCCGGTTCCCTTTTAAATAATTTGCTATAACTTTGTAACCTGGACCAGTGGACGACTGTTTTCAGATTTATTCGTCTTATCTGGAATGGATCTCTTGTATTATGTCCAGTTTCTCAGTTTGCCTCTCCAATAAGACGACAGGATGGTGACAATTGAGTATCATCCATTATTATTATTATTATTATTATTATTATTATTATTATTATTATTATTATTATTATTATTATTATTATTATCTTATTAAAATGTCAAATATCTAATTTATATTGTAAATTGAAATTCAAATTTCCACTGCACATTGAGACTGATTTAAATCTGGTTTATAAGGTTAAATATACTGTCTCAATGCTTCTGTTTTATTTTCATACAAATGATCATTCCCGAATACGTGAGTTGCAAGTTGCACCTATTACTAATATATCTAAGATTTTGTGTCATTACAGAATTTTTTTGTATATTCGAGAAGGGTGTAATTGTAGTACAGATTTACACAGAATGTCCATTCTGCTGCAATTCTATAATAACACAAGTATATACCCATTAATCACAGAACTATGTTATCTCATAAATATATGTGCTATATAATAAATGTGTATTTACTCCGTAATTACAAACTAATGTATCATCTTGTAACTGTGACTACAGTCCAATAATTGTTGTCAGAATACAGTACAACTCATTGATGAGCTTTAAAGCAGAAGTTTTCTTATCCCTTCAGTCTCGGGTAATCTTTTTAATTTTGCCCCTTCCTCTTCTTAACTGCCATCTATTGGCCCCTATAACACGTTTGTTCATGTTTCTTCAACTTTTCAGATGCCTAATTGTAGAATTGAAATACGACTTTAAGAATATTATGGAAGAGTAAAATATGGTCCTACACGCACATTTTCATTAAAAAGTTTGAAACAGTTTTGACGAACAATTTTAAGGTTTCTGAAAATACATTTTGAAGCTCATTTTCACCTAAAATTTTCGTTTCCCTGAAACTTCATAAGAAACTATTAGAAGAAATTTTACTCACAAATACGATAATGTATAAGAAATGGCCATAATGTAAATATGTATATGTATATATGTAAATATTAATGATGTGAGAGTTATGACAAAAATATTACATTTGTATATTTTTTAAAAAGAAAACTATACTGCAAAATGACGTATATGAACAGTTACAGTGCAATTAGTACTATCCGTACGAAAAGTTTAAAGAAAAAAATTGGAGCCGTTTATGAGAAAATCATGTTTTCAATAATTTTTTAGTATTGCCCATATTGAAACATGCCCACAAACTGCTCACAATTATTGGGCGTTTCGTCGTAACCCGTTTCCGAATTTATGTTAACATGGGCGCCAGGAAAAAAAAGGTTATGATATTTTTTAGCTATTATTGCTTCAAAGAAAACTAAATATTGTCTCGCTAGCTGGGTCGATGGGTTGCGTCTGAAATAATCGCTATTACCTATTGATAGACGATTACCCGATCGGCTATCCATACAGAGTGGCGAGGAATCTGAAAACAAATATTTTTATCTAGCTACTTATTAGCTCGAATTGGCCAATGAAATTCGTTTTTTTTCTTTCAAAAAGAAACTTAGGATTTATTGCTTATTGCAATGTAAAAAAAATTAAATGGAAATTTACAACAGAAAGACTGTTCTTTGGTGACTGTCCATGACCTTGTTCGAACTTATATGCACTATACTTCGCACGCTCTTGATCGACGTCGCCACGAAGGACCATCTTCTCTTCTCCCTGCGAATTCCAGAGTCGAAGTTCCGCGTTCTTCTCTCCTGTTCTTCCACGCGAACGTTGCTGAGCCACTGATCCGCACTACTTCAAATATTCGTAGTTCTAGTTCGATTAAACTTGCAAAAATAATACCCAGTTCTTTACGATTACACAGCGGAAATGTTTTAAGGTTCCACAAATTAATTACTTGTCCAGAATATTTCCGAGTCGTATCATATATGACTTCTCACAAGTTCTAATTTCCGTAAAAATAATTAAAGTCCAAACTGTTCGTGAACGTTCGAAATTCTATCAGTTCAATAATTAGTAGAGCTCCCTCGCGAAAAATAACAAGTTATATTTTTAACACACTGTAAATTATTCGGAGTCCAACGTTCCTCAATCTCATGAAAAATTACAAGTTCCAATTACGCAAATTATCTAACCGCGAGCGACCCGCACAGCGTCACGACATATGACAGAATGTCCATCTTTTTATTACCGGTCAGCCCTCCAGACCTCAGCTTCCCTTTTCTACTGTTTTGTCTCAAAAAATCAGACATACTTCCGCAGTAGTAGACTATCGTTGCTCTCTCCAACCAATCCCCAAATCGTTTTCAAATCTGACTTGCCACGCCGTCACTTTCAATGCCAGATGAATATTTATTTATCTTGACAACGACTTAGGCGCCGTTGCTAAGGCGCCATATTCCTATTTAATTACACTAGCATTTCCACCCATTTACGACAAATAACGTGTAATAAAAGTGATCCACGTATTGGTATGTCACAATATATTATTCAAAATTTTTCGAAAAAAATAAAATTTTCAAATAAATGTACGTAACGTTAATGGAAAAACTAATTGTGTAGAATACATCTCACTTGAAGAAATAATCGCAATCGTTAATATTGTAGTTGTAGGAAGACGCAGAAAAAATCAAACTTTTGCCTTTTTCGCAAATTCAGAGTTAACAGTGAAAATCTAACATATGCATTTGTTATGTGTATTTCACTCTATTCTTACAAGAAATGTAAAGAAAGAAATAGAAGCCATTTTTGAAAAAGTTTGAAAATGTTTCAGGGACATCATGTAAAGTAACCCCAAAATTTAGACTTTTTCAAAATCGCAGAACTTCGAGTCGGGCGAGTTCAACAGCTGAATACTCATTTTGGAAACAAGCCCACGTATAGACTAGTTCATGCTTTAGTGTTGTTCACAGACAGACGGACATTTTGCCTTAAATCAATTTTTCGGAAATTGATTCGGAAATCCCACAAATCATGAAATTTGACTACACAACGTAATAGAGGAAGTAATTTACTACATATTGGAACAAGATTTGTTCACTTTTTATCCAATATACGAGAAAAATCTCCGTTTTTTGCTCCATCATTACAGAACTTTCTCCATACTTGGTAAATGACTTAGTACATACGTACTACGAGATAGAAATAAAATGTGTGATGGTAAATTATGAAAATTGTAGCAATCAAATTATTTAAAATATTCCTACTAATATTAGTTATAAACTATTATTTGTGCAAAATGAAAGAGAGAATTCAAATTTTGATATCATTAACAATGAAATACAATAACATTGTGAAACAATGTCACACAGACGATTGAAGAGTGTCGTTTGTCGATGATGTTCACATTTATTTAGAAAGCGGTTTATCTGTTAGGTCAGCTTGTCAGTAGGCGTGCGCATGAAAGCGAAGTTGCCCGTTAAGGGAAAGCCACGAGCAAAACATATGGTGTTGAGTCACGTTTTCAAAAGAATACTTGTTTATCAAAAGTCCATGGATCACATCCAGTTCCATTTAAGAAAGCAGCCACGGATGCATTTTATGCTTGATGTACAAATGACCCAAGCCCAAAGTTCTCAACTACAGTCAGCGTTCTTATGTAATTACATATTCTTTGTCTTTATATGTCCAGCTAGGCTGATGCACTAATCTGCGATGGAGTTACTGCCTCCGAAGTCTGAATGTTTTTGGGGTATTTATAGCAAGCTGAAATCTTTAAAGCCAGAAAGTTCTTATCGGATACCATTTAAATTTATTAAATTTTATTTTATTTTCCTTATAGCATAATTTTCATACGCCCAAAATGTAATTATATAAACAGTAATACTTTACCATGTGTAGTTTTACAATGTCAAGATTTGAAAACCATTCGCGTTTAGACTAAAGCTAGCAGCGCCCACTCAGAAAATCCATCTAAAAATAAATTCAAAAATTTAAGAATAATTATGGGCTCTAAGAGAAAAATTACTCCCGCATTTATATTCCAAAATTCAGGGCTGTATAAAGAGAAACAATTAACATTGGTTCTCACGGGTGAATAAACACAAAAGTCAAAAAAACACATAAAAATCTGAAATCCTACCCACAATGTAAGAACAATTGTGGACCCTAGGGAAAAAAATTACTCCCGCATTTACATTCCAAAATTCAGGGCTGTACAAAGAGAAAGATTAACATTGGGTCTTATGGGCGAATAAACATAAAAATTAAAAAAAAAAAACACAGAAAATATCTGCAAACCTACCCAAAATGCAAGAATAATTATGGGCTCTTGGAAAAGAATTACTCCCGTATTTACTTTCCAAAATTCAGAGCTGTACAAAGAGAAACAATTAACATTGGTTCTTACGGGCGAATAAACACAAAAATTAAAAAACAAAAAATCTGAAACTCTACTCAAAATTTAAGAATAATTATGGGTTCTAGGGAAAAAATTACTCCCTCATTTATTGTGGGAATTCTGATGTGGTGGTGTTGACGTTCTTATGAGAAGAAATAAAAGAGGTCATCTTCGTCAACATATTAGTTATATAGTTAATATGTTGACGAATATGACCTCTTTTATTTCTTCTCCCTCATTTATATTCCAAAATTCAGGGCTGTACAAAGAGAAACTATTAACATTGGTTCTTACGGAACGTCTGTAAAGCTAGCACTCCCACTTTCGAAAAACTGAAATATTCTTGCGCCATAATTTGTAGCCCCCCTCTATCTCCAAACACCAAGGTATCAAATTGGGGCCGGTAAATCTAGCATCCCCACTTACTCCAAATTAACTTATTTTTGTACGGTCGAGACAAGTGAATTTTGGGCTCCGGTGCGCCACTTTTCAACATTTTGAAATTCACCCCTAAATAAGAAAACCAAAAATCAAAACCACCCCATTTTCTGGAAGCTCAAAAATTCTTACCCCATAAATTTGGGCTAATTTTGAGCTCTTCAGTGACACAAAGAAAATTATTTTTGATTCCCACAACACACCGAAAATAAGGTTTCAAAATAGGGGAGAGTTGCAAAAATTCAAACAAAAACAAATGTTGGCGTCTTCGCATAACTACAGTTATAAAGATAAACATTTTTTCTTCATGAAATGTGTTCATCAAAATTTTATTTGAAGAGCTTCAAATAAGATCATGTCCAATTTTTCGAAAATATGAATATTTTGCAAAATGTCTCAAACATAGGCATTTGTTCCTTTCTTTAAAGCATTTTTCTTCAAAATCGAGCCTTAGATAGAGTGAAGGACGCTTAAGATTGGCTCAGGTCTCATATTCGTTGAAATGCCTGATTTTTCGAAAATTTAAAAAAACACAATAAAAATGTTCGTTGTCTTCCTACAACTACATTTGTGAAGATACACTTTTCTTAATGGAATGTGTTCATCTAAAACATCAAGTAAGGTTATGTTGAATTTCTCGAAAATATGAGTATATTTTGTGTAATTTGGCATCAAACAGTCGCCTGCTCCGAATTTCCTGCGCTTGGTGAATATAATAGTAGCGATTCCAGGTAATTGGATGCTACGTAAGTTGTTCCAAATGTTCTACGATTGTAATGAGTTTTACAAAAAAATGATGACTGAGATGCGTTAATTCGGAGAGAATTAGTGTATAAATAGTAATACATAACCATTACGAAGGACGAGAAACAACGTGCTGTTTTAGCTCCACCTGTTTTAGATCGTTGATCTTGTGTTCTTTAATGGTAACGAGAATGTCTTGATCTTGAAATGGGAACTCCGCTCGATATATTAATAGAAACAAGAGCCGCGACTGTTGCCATGTTTACATTAGAATCAAAAGACAGGTATGTAAAAAATATAGGGAATTATGGAAGTGGCGATATGAGAGAGGGGTAAGAAGTGTCCCAAAAAACGTACTTCTCGCATTCTTTTCCGAAATGAATGGGAAGTACCGTCAAAGAGCTATTTAATAGATTGTTCAATTACGATTGATGTAAATAGTTCCAAATAAAATATCAATTGATAAGTGCAGGTTTTGAATATACTGAAAGCTAACTCAATATATTTTGGCATGGAATCTCTGCTGTAGAGCTTACTTTAGTTTGTTTCTTAGCTAGATGAAGGCGTGCCTTGTCACAAGTGAAAGCGCTATATGTGTTGACAAACGAGATCTATAAAAGGTTAACCAACACTACGTCACGAACTTACATTATAGTGCAAGGCTTCTTGGTTCTTCGTGGGCAGCAGTTTCATGGTGAGGTGAGCGGTTTCAATTTGTTGACAGTGAAGTCAGGGAAAACTCATTACAGGACGTTTTTATCAGAACCGTCCTGTGATGAATAACTTTTATGCCGAAAAATACAGTCGACTCCGGTTACAGTGAGACTAACGTTTTTGGTTCACTATATCCGATGATGATGATGAGATGAAACATTTCTCAATAATGATTGATTTTATTAATATAGTGTAACCGCTATCTCGCGTTTACAAGCTACGGGTTCAGTGACTTAAGTTCACTATAACCGAGGGGTCACTACATCCGAGTTCACTACAACGGAGTCCACTGTAGTAATGAATATGAATATACTGTAGTACTGTGTAACTGAAGTGTGAACTGTAGTACTGATTATACTGAAAATGAACTACTTTCCAGACAGTCTCGAAAAAAATATTGAGTAATAACAAAAGAGGAGGTGAAGTTTCGGTGTGCCGCACATTCCCACTAGTTTTACGAGAATACTTGTGCAAAATAAATATAATAAATCTTTTTTGTGAACTTTGATACTTGATACATCCGATTTTACATATTTGTTACGTGTTCTTATGGTTTAATTTACATATTTATGTGCATATTTTATCATTTTATGCTACATATTTTTTCCGAAGTACTTATCAAGGACTTCCTGGCATCACTCTCTCTGTTAGTGACAGTGAGTCATGGCGATCCTCCATATGGCAGGGTGGCTTCTTGGATTAGTCACTGGATACATATACAGTATCTCGCCATGCTGGTGCTGAACTAGTTCAAAACCCCTTTATTACACAAAAAGCTGTCGTGGCTGGCCAGCAGTTTCCTGTATTTTACACATCTACCAACACTTGACAATAGTTTCGATAAGTGGCTATAGAAGTACCGCGTAATGAAAAACTCTTGTGAGCGTGGCTTTCCCCGGGAGACGTAAGAGAATCGCCTCTGCGCAAGGTCTTTTCACCGCCAGTCAATGATCTAGCGAGTGCGAGAGAGATTTTTTAAAATTTGTTGCGGCTTAATCAACTTAATTATTCACTTCCACGCAACGCGTCTCTTAGCCCCTGATCGAGCATTGAGCACCTTTTCCGGAGAAATCCTCCATTATCAGCGCCCTCTGAATTCCAGAGGGAGCGGTATATATAAATATCTCGTCTCGTCTGTCAGTTGTCAAGTGGACCGCCAGATAGAATATCCGCGTACACCTATTTCACCACGTTTCCCTGCGTCACTACCTAGAGGCCGGAATTTGGAAGAAATGAAAAAGATAGGGTTTAGGGTAGAGACCAGATTTTTATGACATAAATTAGGACATTTCACGTTCATTATAAAGAATTTTAAAATGTATTATTTGCCCTCAAATTATACCTTTTCTATTCCAGACCTGAAACTAGTGTCACAGTATTTCATGTGTTAGTTTCCTTCCTGTTTAATAGGACGTAAAGTTCATTTTCGTGCATTCTTTTGTTTCTCAAAAATTACACAAATGTAATTTTTTTTTCAATATCTCTCACGATGTTAATATGCACATTTCTATCGATTTGTGTACATTATTACATTTGTTAGTGAAAGTGTTTCAAAAGACGTTTTCGAAAATTCAATGGATTCCTGTGAAAAAGAGCTTCAAATTTCGCACATACAGTACTGCTTCATGGCCATTTTCTTAAAATCGGCTTCAAATTTTTCAAGGAAAATTTCGATTTAGGACGAGGTAGTACTCTTCTGTAATATTCTTGAAGTCATATTTCGGATTATTATTAAGAAAGCAAAAAGTTGAGAAAATGTCAAAAAATCTACTTAGGGCGACGATAGGTGGCAGCTGGCCAGAGAATGGAGCAAGACCTTAAAGCTAGACTACACCAAGGAAATTAGAAAAAATTGCTACGAGAAAGTCTGTGCCATTGAGTAGCACGTCTAATTACTTTCTCGTATACTTACGTATATACGGAGTGATATACGTAGTATAAAGTTATGAAATGCTGCGGAATATTGATTTCGAAATTTCAACGGAAATACACGTTTTGTGTTCCCTGAAAAAGTGATTTTTTTAAAAATGTCCATCCGTCCGTCCGTCTGGTGTATGTGAACAACACTATCGCCTAAACCATTCGTACGATCTTTTCCAAATTGAAGACACCATATTGCCGCATAAACGCCATATTGCTCTATACTTTTGTTTTTCAAAAATTACAAAAATGTAATTGACTTGTCTCGCACGTCGGTAATATTTACGTTAGCGGCAATTTATTCATATTATATTTATGAGTACATGTGCTTTAAATAATGTCAAATAAAGTTTCTCGAAAACACAACAGTTTTCTGTAAAAAGGAGTTCAAAATTCCACATTTTCAGAAACGTTCAAACGCCGTTTTCTCAAAAATGACTTCAATTTAGGTTCCACTATTACGAAAGCGAAAAGTTGAGGAAATATCCCCAAAAAATGTACTTTGAGCGACGTTAGATGGCAGCTGGCCAGAGACTGGAGGAAGACCACACCAAGGTAATTTAAAAAAATTGCGAAATGGGCGATATGAAAGTCCGCCAATTTTTCGTTGTACAAAAGACGATTCTCTAATAATCGCTATTGAATACCCTCACTATCAACAGACAAACTTCGCGAAGTTTTCTGTGACATTTTTTCATAATATCTTACCAAATTGGCAATAAATAACTCTGACTCTATCACATACTTAACATGTTGCAATTTTAACACTTAAAACACGTTTAATATGGTCTATTATGTATTTGTACACACCACAAATCGTGTATGCCTTGCACAAAAGTGCAGATATAATTTAATCGGTCCGTTCACTGCTTCCGAACTGCTCGACCTGGCTCCGACTCCGAGCCGGAGCGGAGGCTCGGAGCCTCCGAGCGTGTCAAGAAACCGCTGGGGAATTCGGCAACCTGAGACCCTGGACTGGCCCATATCTTACCAGTAGGAGGGGGGAGTGAATCATGCAACGAACTCACGCTGTGAGAATGCCGCTAGGTGTCAGTGGTATCTTCGCTGTTGCCAACTCGTAAAAGAACTGATGCGCCTACCGGCGATCGATGAAATACAGACCTCAACAGAGAATATTATACATGAAAATGTATGTCATTTAAAAAAAATGTGGCCTATAATTATTTTTAATAACATTTATCTTGACAAATTTTTGTTCTCGTAATTTTTTCGGGCTACCGCCGGTAGCCCCGTTAGTCCGCAGTATACGCCACAGTGGCGGCTCGTAGTCACGCCATTAGGGTGTGCAAAGTTTCTCTTCTCCCCCTCTCCCCCTTTCTCTCCTTCTCTCTCTCTCCCCCTCTCTCCCTCTCCCCCTTTCTCTCCTTCTCTCTCTCTCTCTCTCTCTCTCTCTCTCTCTCACACATACACACACACACATTCACACATTGCATGCATGCATTTACATACACACAATTACATTAAAAATGACAAACACAAATCATCTTATGAAGTCTGATAGCATGCCAAACAATTCCATTCCATTGTTTCTTTTCAGCAAATTTTTTTCTGTGGCTTTTTCATTGAAATCATTGATTTCCTTAGTTTCATATTTTCAACGCTGTTCATTGTTAGTTGCACAAACACCTCTGACAGAAAAACGAACTCTCTGATTTCGGTTCCTCAAAACACATTGAAACGTAGCCTAATACCTACGTTTACAAAATACACTTGGGGTTTGAATACTTCGGAATGGTTTTGTAATTGCAACTCACTATAAAACACAAGAGAATACAAATATTATATACAATTAACATTTTTATGAATGCAACACTGCACAGCAATGCGTTCGCGTTTCGCGCGCTAGTGTGAAAGCTCATTTAAGTGGGAAGATATCTCATACTTTCTTCGTTCAATGTCACACTTCTGTTAAAAACTTATGCTACTCGAGTGCTATATCTTCGAGACACGTCAAGGCATTTCCCGAGATCACCACTGCGCCGGCGCCGTAGAAGGAGCACCGCGGCGGGATTGCTCCAACCCACCATAAGCCACCGTTGTTCCCCCTCCTTCCCCTGCAGCCCCGCAGCAGCCAAGGACGCCGTTTCCTCGGTCGCATTCTCCCGAATGTGTTCCGCAGGCTTTCACGAAAGAAAGGCGGACGGACCGGCAATCGCAGCTTCCGAACGGCGCGTGTTTTGAAATACCATATTTTGCAGATGGCTCTGAGAGGACTTGTGTTCCCCTCTTGTTAAGAGATGTTTAAGAGAAATGGCACTGAATTAATTTGGGTGTGTTTATTTATTTATTTATTTATTTATTTATTTATTTATTTATTTATTTAGTCAAAAACTGTATGTGACGTATGGGGGAGAAATCATCTGCGCACGCTTTCTTGAGTTTCAGAATCCCTTCCCAACAATTTAACTATTAATAGTTGAAAGATTAATAATAATAATAATAATAATAATAATATAATAATAACAAATTTAAAAAAGCGAGAGATTAACCTTTTCAAAAACTAGATATTTTCGTTGCCAAATTATAGAAAACTTATTTTTAACGGTAGAGAAACGAACAGACTTGATTTTTCTGTATTGTTAACAAAATAGAAACTCACCCTAAGCTCTACTACCACTACAACCAAAGGAAAGTTCAACAAAACGTGCGCATAGTGAAGCTACATTTACGTCCAGAAGCAAATCAAGGGGCCATCTCAGCATTTGCTCAATGGATCAGGGAAACTGGACAAAAACCTGAGCGAGATGGGGGTCATTGACCCGGAAGTACATTATTTGTTACAGGCATATTGAGTCTTTCTTTTGTGCACATGCGAACGTGCAAATACCCACGAGCATGTCAATAAAGCTGGCAGATCACACTATAGCAGAACACAAAAAAAATAGTTCATAATTTTAGGCTTATTATAGGCTAATTAAATGCTATATTCCCAAATTTTAGGCTCTTGTAGTTTTCTCGAAAATTAATGTTCTGCCAGCTTTAGAATAATGCCAGCAGACACAAAATCAAATATTAAAGTTAGAACAAACTTACTTATACACAAATTATAGGCTACTTTTAGGCTCACCAAAAAAATTAATATTATTAATAAATATTCATATTTACTAATGCAAAATAATAATAATAATAATATGCAATACCATTCAATTGGCGAAAGACCATTCAACAATATTAAAATACAACAAAACCGCTCAAGTACGGATATCCACACAGCATTCAGAGCTTCATAATTTTTAAACTAGAGAGCAGAACACAGCTGTCTTTTAACATATTATACGTATTGTTATGTAGTATTTGTTGATATAGCCCTTGAATTAAGTGCTTGACAACTTTGGCGAAAAATGTTGCTACAATGCAACAAAACCGCTCAAGTACGGACATCCACAGAGCTTTTTGCTTTAATGAAAGTCAGTTGGAAAAAATATGCTCTTTAAAAATGTTATATACAATTTTTTGAAAAAAACATCTGGTTTCGCTTAATTCGTGTCAGAAATTTAGGCAATTTCTAAAAAACCCTATTTTCTCAAAACTCTCTAGAAATTTTGTCATTAAAGTTTCTCCTAAAGTGAAAGTATGTAACAAGGAATGCTATATAAATAAATAAACTAGTGCTGTAGAATGGCAAAATGGAAGATTTCGAGCCATTTATATACATTATTGCATCTGGGAAAGGAAGTGCTTAAAATGAGTTCCAATAAAGTTTTTCGAAAACTCAAAAGGTTTCTGTGAGCTTCAAATTTCGCATTTACAGTAATGCCTAATCGTCATTTTTTTAAAACGGCTTCAAAATTTTCAATGAAAATTTCTATTTAGGACGAGGTTTTACTGTTGCTTAATGTTCTTAAAGCAATATTTCGGTTCTATTATTAAGAAACCGAAAAGTTGAGAAAATATTTTAAAAAATCTTTCCCCAACGATAGATGGCAGCTGACCAGAGAATGGAGCAAGACCTTAAATCCAGTCCACACCAAGGAAATAAGAAAAATTGCTTCTAGAAAGTCTGTGCCATTCTGTAGCATTTCTAGTTTCCAGTTATTAGGTTGTCCACCCTAACTTAAAAACGTATTTCATAACAATTAAAATCACTGATTTTTGTTTCTTTGTGAAAAGGCACATGTGAGGCGTCTGCTAGACACTGCGTTTTCGTACAGCCTTTGTACCCAGTCTTCGAAATGACGGAAATTTCTTTATCAATTCGCCAACTATAACCTCACACTCACATGTTTGCTCGAAGGCAAAATGTGGAAAGCTTTGAATTGATTGTTTACAATCCACTCAATGAAAAAATGAATAAATGATCGCCGATAAGCGTTCATGATGTTACTTTTAAAATATTATTAAATATCATTGTTTATTTTATACTATCGGTTAATGAGAGCAAATGAAAATTTATGTTTTCAATTTAACTGAATTTATTTGTTTTGCTTACTTACATTGATCTCCTTTCTTACATACCGAGATCGTAAGTTTCTTTATTGGTTTCAAGCATTAACTAATTCTTAGTTAATTATTCTGATAGCAAGCGAATAGAATTTGTTCGATAATACTTATATAATTATACAATATAATGTCATTACACGGACATTATAAGTATACTATAATACAGTTATACATTGTATTTGTTCGTGAAGTTTTCTTTTCCTTTTCCTTGGGGTCGAATTCAACAGACTCCGCTGTGTCATGACGGTTAAAACAGCGGCTCTCTTCGTGAGTAACACGCCATTCCCGTGAGTAATACGGCATTTCCTTTTGGAGCGTGCTTGTTCCTCATTCTTTCGCTCCCCTGCTTGTACAATGTGTTGCAAGAACTTACTGACAGGAGTGGAACCAAAGAGAACTCGAAGGTTCTGAACGAAAATGTACCTAATGCTGCTAAAAATCACTAAATGCTATTGCTAAAAAACGAAAATAAATCAGTGCAAAATATTTTAATAAAAAGTGTCATTACCTAGATTTTTATATATTATACGATCAGCTTTCGACGGTTAGACGCTTCTTTCACTGAAGAAACGGTTTAACCGAAGTGGTTAAAGAATTAGGATGAAATTTGCAATTTGCCTTTAATATTAAGTACCCATTATTGATTAAACGAAAAAGTATGTGCTGTTGTAGCAACATTAGCTTACTTTTTTGCTTTAATACGTCTTACTACGAGGAAAAAATTGAACCAAATAGACGGAGACATTTTTGGAATTTAATTGTTAAAAAAAGTTTCAATATTGCGTAAGTTTGTACAATATTATGGTACTATTTTTTTTTAAATTTTTCTTTCATATTACTTTTAAATCGTATTTTTAAGAGAGATAGCCTAATTGGGCTAATTTCATTTCCGGATTGCTTAAAAGAAAATACATTAATGCATTGAGAATGCAAATACATTTCTCACATGGACAAAAATATGGATTATCAAATAAGTTTTAAAAAATTTCTAAAACATTAATTTGTAAATAGATTAGAAAATATCGAATGTAAGAAACGACCAACGAAATATGAAATAATATACAAATTCTAACTTACGTAACCTCCAACGGCCTCCAAGCATTCGCTAATTACGTTCACGAAGCGCGGGAAATTCGAAGCGGACGACTATGTTTGACGCTATATTTCAGAAAAAATACTCATATTTTTGAAGAATTGAACTTGACCTTATTTGAAGATCGGTTTTTGATGAACACATTACATTAAGAAAAAAATTGCACCTTCACAATTGTTGTTGTTGGAAGACGTCGAAAAAATTTTAATTTTCGCAAATTAAAAAAAAATCAGAATTTTCAATGAACATGAGACCTGCACCGTTCTCTTAAGCAGTGAATACACTATTCGAGGTCAAAATTTAATAAAAAATTGTTGGTGCGTTTTTGAGAAAAAAATTAAACAAAATTAAAAATTGCCCATATTTCACGCAAAATTACGCCAAAAATAGGATAAATGGTACAGTGATATATAACAACTATAATAGGAATTACCGCGTCTTCTAACACCGTGTTCTATTATTTTGCTTGCAAATGGCGCGAAGGGACGCTTTCTAAGTATTATGTGATATTTACTTTGACCGCAAGAGTGCAACTGTTGCGGTCAAAGGGGTTGGCCAATGACTGTATTTTCGATAGTGTGTGTATTGTGTTATTGGCCACTCTGCTAATAATTGTTGATACATTGTTTTTAATCGTAGTTCAGGTAAATCGTGTGTGGACCTGAAATAAGTGATCTTACAATGTCAAAAATGCCGGAGCAGGGGTAGGATGCAGGAGCCACGGCAAATACCATCAAATGTGTTAAAAATGACGAGGCATCTGTGTATTCTTCTGAATCGTTTGATGTTCCTAAAAGCAACTTTGCAGTGTCGTTTAAATAATCCAGAGCACAAAACAGTTCTGGGTCCTGATACTGTTTTATCCAAGAAGAAGACGCCAGCCTAGTTGGATACTTGAACTAGCCAGGAAAGGTTTTCCAAGGAAGAAGGAAGATTTAAAGGGTAGCGTTCAACAATTTTCAGGTGCTAAACCAAGGCCCAATTCGTCTGGGAGAAGGCTGGATCAAGGCTTTTTTAAGAAGACATCCCATAATCACTACATGGACAAGTGAAGCAGTGACCGCCGTTCGTGTGTCAGCGAACAAGATATCAGAATGTGATGTGAAGTTATAGGGCACCTTGAGGGTAGTAACTTGGATGACGAAATAAATGATCCCACAAGGGTCTATACTGAAGAACTGGTGCGTCTATACTGAAGAACAAGCGAGGTATTCTACGAATTGAAACATATTCCATCCATTTGTATTTTTTAAAAAAATATCACACTCCCTGTGATTCTATTCGTAGGTGGCCACAAGACACATCTGAATTAAGTCGAGCATGCTCAGACTTGGAAATCGATGATATTGTAATTTTCAAGCACTTACATAAAATATTAAAGCTTTTAATCTATATCTTACAAATTGTGTTTTCGTGGGTAATATAATAATTAATTAAATATATCGTTATGCTCGTTGTTTCTGTTAGAAATAATTAAGTGTCCAATCACTGTACAAAATGACACATTTTTACTAAAAAATTAATTAATAGCGTAATGTTCATTTTCCGATAGAAATTACGGTTGGGATGTCAGAGGAAGTAAGAGGGCCACTGGAGTGTAGAAAGTTCGTTGCAAATTTTCGAAATTTTTATTTTCAAATGAGTTAATGCTGTCACAACTCTTTATGTGGCCAATCACTAATGGCCGGGCCACTTAATGGCCGTTTACCCTACTCAAGTTTTCGAAAAATTGTGCATGACTGTTTCAAAATCTGCCTAGGGAACAGATTCCATTAAGGGAAAACATATATCTTTAATATTTTAGTTGTAGGAAGACGCCGAGAAAATTTCGAAAAACACTAATTTTCGAAAAATTAGTGTTTACAACGATCGTGAGCACAAGAACAGCATCTTCCAGAAGAACAGCTTTTTCCGTGTCGGTCGCTATAATATAACCCTGTTTCTAAATCAATGAAGGTAAGCAATTAATTTAGGTTTTATAAGTCTTCAATTCTTAAAAGTAAATAATAAAGACAGATTTTTCCACTATTGGTTATTAATGTTAGACTGATGAACTCAAATTTGTTAAAGGGTATTTTTATTATTTAAGGCAATAACTAGGGCTGTGATTTATATGCATTTGCAAATTTTTTTCTGTTAACTAAAACATCCCGTTGTTGCAGAAGCTGTGAGATTTCAATTCCCAAATATTAATCAGTTGATATCAACTGTCAAGAAAATATTTGTGAAGGCTCCAAGTCGTGTGAATCGTTTTAAGAGAAATTACCCTGACCTACCTCTACCTCCCTAACCAATCCTCACGAGGTGGGGTACTTGGCTGAAGACAGCTGACTATTATTCCAACTAGCCAATCCAATCCAATCCTTACCAATCCAACTTATATGCTTTTATTGCATATAAATCACAGCCCATAGAAGTAACTCTACTCGTATTTTCTTGTACACTTTTTTAAAGGGGTCTCGGTTACACGTTTTGCGCGCAGGCCCGCACTCATTTTGTTACGCACAGTGAATGGTTTGATGGTTTTATTGAATTTTAAAATTTCCCACTAAATTGTGAAAATATTGACCTGATAAAAAATTAATACTAACTTTGACAAGTTTGCCAAATCTTGCGCAATTGGGCATGGTGGAAGACTTCTTGAGGAGTACGTTGTTGATACTCTTGCACTGAACTCTGCCTCCGTTGTTGACATTTTCCAACATTTTCAGGTGACGACACCATCTCTCGTAACCCCTCTCCATCGGCCCTGACCATCAGCCGCTCTCCCACTCCTGCATAATACATCGGTCGTCGTCGTCGGTGGAGGGGGGGAGCAAGCCTGCTCACTTGTTCGTGACGTCACAAAGATGGCGGTGTAGGTAGTCATGAGGCATGGGTGGCCTGGACGCAGCCATGTTGTTTTTGTTGAATTCGTCTGGTGTTGTCCGTGTGTTCGGTGCAGTTCGTACTTGTATTATACTGCCGCTTTGGTATGCCGTTTAGATGTGTAGTTCCGAGGTGTCGAGGAAACTACGATGAAGCCTCGAAAGTACATGTTTTTTGTTTTCAAAAATATCCTGCTTTGCGGAAGAAATGGACGACTGCCATTCGCAGAGAAGATTTCGTTCCTACCAAATCTTCGAAGGTAAGGCTGTGGTTCATATGCACATGTAGAACCTACATTTATTATAATTATTATTTATTCAAAGCATAAATTATATGTAAGTTGCTAAGGGTTTCGACATTATTTAGTAATATTCCTAATGTTCTATCACGAAACCAAGTTGTTTGCAATTAGATCTTACAATTCTTCCTTGTAATATGATGCTGAACTTGCAACTATTTTCTGTATACTGTTAAATGAATAGTGATAGTTTTTACTATCAGTTAAATAATCTTAGAATAGTAGCACTTAAGTTATAGCATTCAATTGGAAGTAATGCGTAAAAAATTCATAACCTCACAAACAATCTTAGAGATTTTCTGTAACTTGTATGAATAAGTTACTAAAACAAAACCATAATTTATGTCAAAGGAATTACCTAAAGGAAGTATGAAAGCAAAAGGCTTCTCCCTTATTTGGGAGAAGGTGGTGTATAATGAACAAGGAGAGAAACTGTCATTGAGACTGAATATACAGAAGTTAAGAAGTGATGCTGTATCATCTGTGTTCCCTAACTGTCCAGCTCACCTTACCAAGGAGTGTTCCAGACGGGAAGGCCCTTGTGAAAAGCGAGAAAGACTGGAAATGGAAATTACAAAGAAAACTACCTACTTTCCAATAAATTCAGTGATGTATTGTAAATAAATAGATGTGTATTATTTTGTAAATAAATAGGTGTTGTGTAATATATTGTAAATAATTAGGTTAAATGTATTGTATTGTAAAGAAATATGTCTAATAAAAACATGTGCTCAGAACAAAGTTTTTAATCATGCATTGATATACTATTGTATTAAAAAGGGAAGAAAATTTAGTTTCCTGAAATATGCACTGAAGGAAATGTAAGAGGACAATGGGTGACTGCTCCCGATAACTCCTTGTAATAAAGAATGCTTCAAAAGTAACCAATGAAAGAAATGTTTGCTGCCCCACTATCTTAAAATATCTGAGAGAGAATTAGTTCATGATGCTTGTGTTAATGATCATTCAGTAAATAATTTAGTCAATAGTGGAAAGCTGTATTTTTGTTAAGTTTTGTCAAAAGAAAATGGTAGATTATCAAACAAATTGCCGAAGATTGGATATTTTCCAGTAAATTCATCAGTTGTATTCTCAATAAATAGGTCATAATGTACTGTATTGAAAACCAATGTTTATTAAAAATGTACTTATAAGAACTTTTATCATGAATTGATAATTTTTAATACAAAAGGAGTGAAAACTGGTTTCCTGGCGTGGAAAAGGTAAGCGAGGAGTGACCGACGCTCTCCATGACTACCTACGGTGACGTCACGAAACAGTGAGCAGGCTTTATAACTAGGAGGTGGTGAAGCGCTCTACTGGTTTCAAGAGAGGCCAGTGACCCCTCTCCCTGTAGTCACCACCTACACTCCCCTCCCCTCCCTTCCCACGCGGCGCCCTGGTCAAAATGCACCGACAGAGAAGACGCAATGACGTGATATTTACATCAGAGCTCAATGTCGGACAATTGCGGTTTATTCGGAACAAACAACAACTAATCGCAAACGCATTTCAAGCGGACCGTTCAGAATGGTGAACGCAAACGTAACCGTGTACAGGAGTCATAACCTTGAAGGATGACAAACTCCAAACCTACATGTTGACGTGTTTTAAGGGAACCAACTAACGTATACCACAACACCCAGTCTCTGGCATTTCATACTATAGAAGCCAATGCTTTTTATTGGAGCATAAATTGCCACTTTTCGCTATTATTGCTCATGAAACCCTCCTTAGAATTACTCATGTCCATTCTTTAAGAAACAATTGTCTTCCAAGCGTGATCAAATTTTCCGAACCAAATTAAATTATTCTCTCCATCAAAAGCATTGTACACCTATAAATTATGTGTACCTAAAATTTACTTCTGATTATTAAGGAACGGAATTTATTGTAATATATATATATATATATATATATATATATATATATATATATACATTTTCTAAAATAAGTAGGAAAAATATAAAATATGTGAAATAAAAATTCATTATAATGTTTAAAATTCCATTCTTCAAACGTTTTCCGAGCACAGAACGTTGTCGATCAGATCTTAACATGATTCGGAGAGTCGGAAAAAAAGTTCTACATCAACAGAAGCAATTATTCGCTAGTTTCATCCGAAATATATAATACTTTCGTAGTATATACAATGTTGTTTACATGGAGTCTGCGCTCAATTGAATAGTACCGTGTAGCCTGTGATAGAAGGAGGGGGAGCATACGCCTCCCCCGACTTCAGAAAAGCAATAAGACAACGATCTGAAAAATATTTGTTTTATCGATGGGGTCTGTGAAACATGAGTAAGCACGTGGTTGAAGTTCCTTCTGTTTCACATTCATCTGCTGCTCCTTGATCCCGAGAAAGTGGTTTCGAAGAAGCAGAAGGCGCGGGGGGAGGGGTAAGTTTGACAATTAATAGCGAAGGACCGGCATTTATACAAGCGCATGGCTTTGCAAGCATTTCAATAATAAAGTTAGTATTCAAGTAACATATTTCGAACGCGCGTGTGAAATGTTCCTTTTCGACTTAAAATGTTATGAAATATGTATCAGTAGATAGAATATGTAAACATATGTAATTACACCAAAATACGTAAAAATATGTAGATTAAAAATTGTTCCAATTCGTTCAGAATGCCGTGTTGTCTAAAAAATATTAGTGAATGCAAGTGTTTTGTCCCTGTAAAAATATGTATTTACATGAAAATTCGTTCCTACTAATAATATTTAATTATATTTCATTGTTAAACTTAACATGCTATATAGACTAATTTTATAAGAAATATGGAAAAAAATATGGTCGTTTATTTAAATATGTACCAAAACCCCAAATACGGAAAATAAAAGTAGCATTTTTCAACTCTACACAAACATAAAGATAATTCACTTGGTAATGAACTTTTCGTTAGTGAAAACTGTGAAGACATTGACTTGATACCTCGAAGATAAAATTGCAATTTGAAGTAATATTTGGACACTGGACATAGACGATATTGATGTCCAGTGTCCCACGCCCAACGTCAACAAATATTTCCGATATAATCCAAAAGGCAACATTCCTTGAACTGTTTGTAACTGTATGATTGCTCTTTCGCCAGGGGTTCCCAACGCGGTCGGAATAGACCTCTGGGGGTCGATGATATTTTTAAGGAGATCAATGATGATGAATGGGGTCATTGAGGATCAATAACCGAATATGAACCGGAGCATTTTCAGGAAAAGAAAGATCCCATTGATTACAAAATATGTTAATGAGCTTGATTATCTGTTTTCTTCTTTAAAGCAACAAAACGTATGATAATTAATTACAAATTCGTTCCTCTTCTTTCGCACCCGTCGTTCATCCAAAGAAATTAGGACGTTCAGAAAACTAGAAATTATAATTACGCATTCACGATATCTATCGCGCAAGAAAACTATCCATAACACTCAGTGGAGAAATGTAATGGTAAGTGCTTAAAAACACTCAAGATTTTACAACCATTCCATTTCCTTGAAGATTAGAAACTCCACTACTCAATAACGGAAACGTCTTCGATAATTAAAAAATCCAGATACTTACGAGAATATTGACGTACGAAATTGTTATTTTTAAGGCATTTATGTTCAATTCTTTGAATCATATTGATAGATAATATAGAGAAAACGTAAGGAGGTCGATGAAGCAAACAATTCGTTTAAAAGGGACGATGAGAAAAAAAAGTTGGAAATCCCTGATTTACGTGCTACGGTCTCATTGGTGGTTCCCGCTCTTTGGTGGTCCCCACTCCTAATCTTTGCTCAGCCTTGGAATGCTCCCGATGTAAACAAAAAAAAAAAAAAAAACATATTGGAGTATTCATCTGCGACTACTAACCTCATTGGCCGATTGCTCCAGGCCTGGCTCCTCCTTAATGCTACACGTGTTCACGAACTGTCAGAAGCGTATGCGGCAACAGCAGTGCCGCGTCTGCGATAAGAATAAAGCACCGATTTTCAGCAACGACATTTCTATTTCACAATGATCACTCCTACCCATTGCAGAGTCGTCCAGAAGCGGTTCAACGCTCAAATCGTTTCTTCCTCAACGTGTCAAGTTCTTTGTGTACTCACTTCTCTGATGATGTGCGTTCGTCAATCTAACGGCCAATGTGGGATTTTCTTCACCAACGCGAGAAAACACACATAAAATTATAGTTTTTTCTACCCATATTAATGAATTACCTGTCTTACATTTTGAAAAAGAAGACCCTGCTACAACAGCTATCAGGTACTTACAAAAATTAAAATTATTAAAACAAATAAATAAATAAATAAATAAATAAATAAATAAAATAAGCTTCGTCGATATTGCCGCACTAACCGACAAACCGACTGCTCTATTGCTCACGGAGCCCAACGAACGCTGCGTTTGTAGCTTTTATTAAGACCGCTTCTCAACCACTAATAAAGCTAATAAAGCTGACTCTAAGACCGCTACTCAACCGCTAATAAAGCTGACAGCACCTGACGACAGGTATTATAAGGTTTCTTGGCGACCATTTCTCGACGCCTTCGCCTTTGACTATTTCAGAACAGTAGTGGCCCCATTGAATGTTTCCAGTAACCGTTTTCTTTCTCTAAACCACTTGTACTTTTGAATTTGCATTTAAGCAAGGAAATTTGTAATGTCGACAAGAACTACATTCAGAAGACAAACCTTACACGTACGTACCCCCAAATCCAAGCAAACCAATAAGAGGCTGTATTTGTTTTCATTCTTATAGAAGGATTTTCCTAAGGATGATCCAAAGGAACAGTTCGTGTAACAAGTGAACCTCACAGAAGAGAAGTATAATTCAGAGAAGTATCCCTCCACCGCAACAGCTGTTCAGCCACGCTTCTTCGTTAAGTATTTGGTTACGGCTCCCGTGAAGACATCGCTAGGCAAAAGTCTAAGTTTCGCTGAGATATAGGAAAGTACGCGAGTCCGGGAAATATTTAAATTTAATTACGTATGTGGAAAATCTCTTAACATGTTCTCACTATCAGTAAAAGAAAACTGCCACGAATGTAAATAGAAAGCTCTCAGTCACAGCTCGCCACACAACAGCACAATAGCCGGAAACACGTGCACCAGTACGCATCTCGCATTCAAGTCTCGGTTTTAAAATAAACATAATATTTATCACACAAAAAGGAAATTTAATGTAATGTTTATAGAAAAAATAATTTTCACAAAAGAGCAAATAACACTGCACTTCCTAATTTCAATTATTTGTCGCGACGCACTATATTTTTGTCGGACGAGGACATCACAAAAGGAAGCGTTGAAGCCATTTACAAGTTAGCCAACTGCAAACGAACGAATGCAGGAAGGGAGTCTAATGGGCTCGAGTGCACAGCGACCACAGAACCTTCAGTTATGTTGCCAGCACTAGCTGTCACTTTGGCTCATCCTTAGGAAAATCCTTCTATAGAATGAGTCTCATCATTGCCCGCACTCGCGCGCGGCTCCCAAGGCCCGCGTTCGTGCGCTGCTCTCTATACTGCGGTTTTTACTTAGCTGGACTTCAAGGTCACTGAAGACCCGTCACCACGGTACCATTTAGGCACGGTTTTTCGCGTATTTTTCAGTACTGCCGCTAGATGTCGCATGCTCGGGACCGTATCAAGCAGTGACGCAGATGAAGCGACTCTAGCGGCACTACGGAGAAAGACGCGAAATACCGTGCTTAAAAGCTACCGTGGCGACGGACCTTCAGTGACCTTGAAGTCCAGCTTTGTAAAAACCGCAGTATATACTGCGGTTATTTCAGAGCCGCATTTGAAGTATATCAACTGTTAAGCTACGGTCACAGTGCAGTCAAAATATCGGTCGCTTGCTACCAGACGACTGCGAGCAAAATCGTCCGACCTAATTCATCCGAAATGCTCCCGAATGTTACACCCAAAATCGGCCGAAGTCTCCATAGTTTCGCAGTTCATTGTTTGAAAAATTTGCGAGAGGCACGCTCAAGACCATCTACATGTGTTGGAAGTAGCCAACAGCATATTACAGATGACCTTGATTCTCCAACTGATTTCGGACGAATGAACCGACCGAATCAAACGAAACAGATCTTCGTCGAACAGCCGATGTTTCCGGACGCCGTCGGAAGAGAACGTTCGGGTTCAATATGACCATTTCCCGTTACTAGCACATATTTGAACGTATCGGGCAGATCGGACGAAAACGCCCGACGTCGGACGACCGAAATTTCGGCCAAAATCAGCTGTACTGTGACCGCCGCCTTACGATGTCATACAATTAGAAGGCTGAACACCACCATTATGACGTCACTGTAGTGACGTGTAAGGTCCAGTTTGGACGGCACCGTATTGTAATGATTTGTGAGACTAGCCCGCAAGAATGCATGGAACACGGAACGTCTATATAAGCAAAGAGGAGCCAATAATGAAAGAAACAATAGACAACAGCGCCGCGTAATAATAATTATTAGGAAAGTAATAGGAAACAAAAGGGGGGGCAATAGGCATTGTGAACAGTGAATAAAACCCAAATTTAGGAACATTTTGAACCAAGAATCACGTTATTCGAGCCACGGGTTCCGTAAATATTATAAATTGTGTAAATCGCATGTATAACACGGCGAAGATTGAAGACATGGTGACCATTGTTGTACCTCTGAAAGTATACAACAAGACGAGTTTTATTGAATATCCAGTGAATGCCTGGGTGGATTTTGGCCAAACTTTCAGAAATTATAGAGAAAAATATTTAGATCAGGGCAAAATTAGTCACGGCGCAGGGGAATTTATGTAGGGCTCGGAATAAATTATTATCCAATTTCATAGCATAGCGGATTAAGAAAGAATTGAAGGAGCGACTGAAAATTTAAGTGACGTCATCACGAGTTGAGAAGACGAAAAATAAAGGTTTTTGGAAAAAGGAAAACAGGAAAGGGGAATTCGGTAATGTGACGACTACAAAATGAAAGCTAATAAAATTATGAAACAGAGAGTAAGACGCAAGATACCCGAAAACAGTGAAAATGTAAACGTTTTCGAACATTTCTTATGGTGATGGGCATGTGTTTAATAAAAAGACAGTCACTTGGATTGTGTGGGCCAACACTGTAAAATGTGTTAACAGACAGAAAGAGTTCGGGTTTGATGAGGATCGCACGCGTTTGGATGCTGTGTTAAATTTTTGGAGAGATTTCGCGGAAGTGTCGTGCAAAAGTTTTTGAGTTATTTTCGGTTGTATAACATCAATTGTTTAAATTAGGTCGAGCTAAAAT
Organism: Teleogryllus occipitalis; assembly: GCA_011170035.1. Lineage (NCBI taxonomy): Eukaryota > Metazoa > Arthropoda > Insecta > Orthoptera > Gryllidae > Teleogryllus > Teleogryllus occipitalis. The sequence goes on from BLKR01000518.1 coordinate 204,654, forward strand.
TCAATTTAATTTATTTAGAAATTCAAGAAAAAAAATCCGCATGGACAGTATTCACGCATGTTAGGCGCAGGAAACAGGAGCATCGCAAAATCTAAATACGTCGCGAAAGAAAAGAGAAGTAACGTTTAGGGAAGACGCGATTAATGCAAGGAACAATGATCGGAAATATATTTGGTAATTTTTTAATGAGCGAGTGTACATGGGATCTGATGGCAGCTGAACGGGAACTGCGTGCATGAAAAATGCACGTTACAACTAGCAACGACGGGCGCTGACAGGAAGTGACATCGCTGCAAAAAGGGAAGTGGTACGAATTGTGCAATTACTGTTTTTTTTTTGTTTTTGTTTGTTCACGCGCAAGTCAAAAAAAAATTTCTGTCGAAGACCAAGTCATGATATTAGGTTAAGGATAAGATAAAAAAAAAAAAAAAATAGGGGTCACGACAGAATGCGCATTCTGATGTATGCATGAGATTTTCGTATTATGTTTTCAGTGTGCCTGGTTGTATTTCTTTTTTCTGTATGTTTATGTATTTGTGTTGTCACGTTTTCGCAAGCCGGAGAGGCAGATTGTGTTTATGGATAGGATATAAGCAAACAAAAATCCGAAATTAAATGTATGAGCATCACACGTGGCCCATAATTGCCTTGAATGTATCTGTTTTTATTAATTAGTTGTATAGAATTTGACCCAGGCACGAACGAAACGGACCCTTACCTCAACTCCGTATGGAGTGAGCGCGCGGACTACGACCAGGTAGGTTGTGAATGATTATTCGAGCTAGCAGAGGTACGGGCAGCCGATAAGCGAAGGTATTGTGGCACCCAATTGCAAGTTAGAGCTAGGCAGGGCAAAGATAGTGCACGTGACGAGTAGAGAGAGAACATTAGAACCCGTTGCATAGGCGCACCAACGTGGGGGGCGTCGTGATTAAGGGCCCATTAGACCCATTGCAGTATCAGCTGATCAAATGTCAAACCCAACTCTCTAAAAAAACGCAGAATAGTTGTGATGCGACATCGGTTACAAAACGTTGCCAAACATCGATGTTAATCGACATTTTAATCATCGACCAAAAACCATCGATGTTTTAAAGCTTGTTTAGTAACATCTCACATGAAATTTGTGATCAATAAAATTGAATTTGACAGTAGCCGTGTATATTAATTTATAATGAAACTTGGATAGAAAGCAAAGTTAGAAACGTCTCTTTATACACAACGAAACAGTCAAATACAAGGAAAGAAAAAATAAAAATAACAGGGCATCTCGGGTGAGAGATAGTTTGCTCGATGAAGATAGTAGTACAAACCGCGTTCGTTTGGCTCGGAACACAATACTGACAGAGGTACGATAAGTTATTTCATATTTTGACTTTTACAAAATTGTGATTATAGTTTTTCGCCCATGAAGCAAACATCGAAAACGTAAAAACACCGTGTACAAACATTGATGTTAAAAAACACATTAGCTTCAATTCATCGATATTTTGAAAACAACCGGGAGCGGTGGCTCAGTGCATGAACTGATGTCACTGCAGTGCCACTGACCAGGAGATCCTAGGTTCGAGTCCCCATGGCGGCAGGAGTTTCGACTCTACCTTTCAGCTAGGTCGAATTCAGTCGCTGTCTGAAGAAGAATTCTAGCGGTCTGCTGCTCTGATAGGTAGTTTTCCGTGCTTTCTCCGATCAATACCAGGCGGATGCCGGAGCAGTACCCTAACAAACGGGCCACGGACCCCGCGCGATCTTTCATTCCTCTTCCTTGTCTTATCCTCATTCCTTACACACACACACACACACACACACACACATTTATAGTGTAGTACATTTTTTTTATTTTGGTACAAAATGAGTACATAATTAGTACAAAATTACAGGCTAGTAGTTTTTTAATTTCCATAAAAAGGGGGTGCCACCTTGACGGAGTTATCCTTCTCGGTGAAATTCCATTCCAATTTTATGATCGAATATTAAATTTACCCTTATATGAGACCAATCCTGTGGCTAAAAATGGCAAGAACGCCAGAAGGGAGGGGGAAGTGGGGCAACTTGCCCCAGGGTATAGGATCTCCTGTGATTAGACTTAAATTGGGCTCCGAATTTGGTTAATTGAAAACAAATGAAAATATTCTAATTCAAATTAATTAAGATACATTAAACAATTACTGTTAATTCAAATTAACAGCTTCACGTTATTTTTGGTTCGCGGAGAAATAATTTCTGATTATGTACTGTTGTGTTGTACAGTTGTTCTGTTGTACGTAAACGATATGCCCTCATCTATTAAAAATGGAAGAACAGTTCTATTTGCCGATGACACGAATGTTCTTTGCAAAAAAGAAACAATAAATAGTACAATTTCAGAAGTTTCAAATTGGTTTTGTAATAACAAATTAATAGTTGACGAAGGAAAAACTGTCTCAATGCAATTTTGCGTTTCAAATCGGCAATCGTATGCTCCATTGAAAATGAACAATATGCAATTAGTTCATGTTAAGGTAACAAAATTTCTAGGTCTCTCAATTCAATCAAACCTCTAATGGAATGTACATATAACGCAATTAAACACTAAATTAAGCTCATTATTAAAGGCGGTCATTTGCCTAATATTCTCTCTAGTTCTTGTAAGCGAGAAAGGCTGAACGAGAATTCTCTCTATGAGGCCCACGAGAATCTCGTGCAACGAGAACGCATTCTCGAGAGCTAGACGACTCGATAATCTAGTAGCCAGAGACATCAGACCGAGGGCCCAGCCAACGGTCTTTCGCAGACATCAACACGAGCTCGTTCGCTGACTTTGGACCTCACGTCCGGGCGCAGAGATTCGCGACACGTGATACAGTGTTGAAAATTTATCGAATTTCCCCTTTTCCCCTTGTCCTTTCTAGTAGTGATAAAGAATGGAGAAACGTGTCTTCTTACCTACAAATGAGTGTTCCCCGCATAAAAAACTTCCTTCTTGCACGACTGTGTTTATCACTAAATACGATTATTTGCTTAAATTTGACCGTGTCACTAACATTCGCAAAAATAATAGCCCTGTTTCCTTATTCTGCGCCATAATTATAACTAAAACTGTATTAAAAATTGACATTGAACGCTAATAGACATATTAACTACTCTTACGTGAGGAAATAGAAGCGAAATATTTCATTCAAAATTAATGATTGAAACATGTTTAATTTGCACCCATGTATTATTTCAGAAATTTCATTAAGAAAAAATATTAAGAGTACTATATAATATTAATTAATATTAATAAATATTTTAAAATATTAATACTAATTAAATTTTAATTTTTGCATTAAATTTGTGTAAGTTAATTTATTATTTTATTATTTTGTTGGTTAATTTATAAATTTATTTAAATAAATGTTAATTTTAATTAAAAAGTAAAAATGTTAATATTAATAAACTCTTTTATTAATTAATAATGTTAGTATAATTTCTTCATATTAATTAAGAAACACTCTTGTCGAAGTGGGCTTCTCCAGATGCTTTTTACAATGTAAGCTACCTGCCTAGCAGGGAACCCTTACCCACATGCGATGTTAATGGCTAATAATAATAATAATAATAATAATAATAATAATAATAATAACATAATTTACTTTTAATACAAATTTTCTCAATATTTGCAGTAAATAATGTCAAAATATATTAACCCCTTAATATAAACTAGGAAAATAATATTTTAATTTAGCCCTATTTATTAATGTATAGTTAAGATTTAATTGTGAAATGAAGTAAAAGAACATCATTTTTTAACAGTTAACAAAACCGGGCAGAAAACCTGAACGTTCGGGATCATCTCAAGGTGTCAAAGCTCCCTCAGCTCAGGTGCGTCAAGCTGGAACAGCCAAGTCAGCACACCCACACGAAACATGTCTAATCATTTATTGCTAATTAATTGCCACATTTTTAATTAATTGCCACGTATTTTCGTGGAGAAAACGGGTGTGTGCTAGCTTGACGTAAAGACAGCACACACATCAGTTAAATTCGAGCCAGAGCTCAACGGAAACCATCTAATCATTTATTGCTAATTCATTGCCAATTAATTGCCACAATTTGGAATGAATTCGCACGTATTTTCAGTCAAAAATAATAAAAGTAAATGGCAGCAGGCAAGACGCAACCGGCAACATATTTAAAAAATTGGAATATAGAGAAAAGAAACGAGCACAATCACATAAAATTAACGAGATAGTTTAAACACATATCGAACTATTATTTTACTCTATGCATAATTTAATTACCCCTCTCTTTTATGAGATAATACATTTTATAACTTCGTAGTTTTGCAAACACGTACGACATTCAAATAGATAATGTAAGAGTACCGACGAGTGCGATGTATCTATAATCTATGAAATAATTAAATACACATTTAATACTAGTTTACTATACTGAAGATAAATTAATCAATGTTGCCGTGTATTATATAAAAATTGCTGAAACTGCATCAGATTTATCGAACCAAGCCACTTTTTCAAAATCGAAAATACAGAGAACCAACGAGCACAATCACATAAAATTAAAAACATACTTAATAGATGTTTAGAACTAATCTTTTACCCTACACACTATTTAATTGCTCTTGTCATTTATTAAATAATAATTTTTTTGAACGTCGTTGTTATGAAACCTCATCCAATTTCGAACAGGAAATGGGAGAGTACCAACGAGCTCAAATATCTAAATTCTATATAATTATTGAATGCACATTCAATACCAGTTTATTACATGAAAGAAAAATTGATAAATGTTGCCGTGAATTATATAAACATTATTGAAACTGCATGGGAGTTATCGAACGAAGCCAGATATACAAATTCGAAAATACAGAGAACCAACCAGCACACTCACATAAAAATAGGAACATAGTAAATAGATATGTAGAACTAATTTTTTACTCTAAACACGATTTAATTGCTCCTGTCATTTAACTAATAATAATTCTTTAATATTTCGTTGTTATAAAAACTCGAACACATTCGAACAGGAAATGCGAGAGGACCAACGAGCACTAATATCTAAAATCTATGTAATAATTGAATGCACGTACAATGCTAGAACATTACACTAAAAATCAATTGTTAAATGTTGCCGCGAATTATATAAACATTATTGAAACTACATGGCAGTTATCAAATCAAGCGAGATATTCAAATTCGAAAATACAGAGAACCAACGAGCACAATCACATAAAATTAAGAACATATTTAATAAATATATAGAACTAATTGTTTACTCTATACACGATTTAATTGCTCTTGTCATTTTTTAAATAATAAATTTTTAAAACTTTGTTGTTATGAAACCTCATCGACATTCGAAGAGGAAATGCGAGAGTACCAACGAGCACCAATATGTAAAATATATTTAAAATTTCAATGCGCGTTCAATACTAGCATATTACAGTAAAGATAAATTGATAATTGTTGCCGTGAATTATATAAACATTTTGAAACTGCATGGGAGTTATCTAACCAAGCCAGATATTGAAATTCTAAAATACAGAGAACCAACGAGCACAATCACATAAAATTAAGAACATAGTTAAAGGATGCTTAGAACTAATTTTTTATTCTATACACGATTTAATTGCTCTTGTCGTTTATTAAATATTATTTTTTTTAAAACTTCGTTGTTATAAAATCTTGTTGACTTTCCAACTGGAATTGCGATAGCACCAACGAGCGCTAATATCTTAAATTTATGTAATAATTGAATCCACATTTAATAGTACATTATTACACTAAGTATAAATTGATAAATATTGCCGTGAATTATATAAACATGATTGATACTGCATGGCAGTTACCGAACCAAGCCAGATATTCAAATTCGAAAATGCAGAGAACCAACGAGCAAAATCACATAAAATTAAGAACAAAGTTAATAGATATTTAGACCAAATTATTTGCTCTACACACGATTTAATTGCTCTTGTCATTTATTGAATAATCTTTTTTAAAAACTTCTTTGTTATGAAACCTCGAAGACATTCGAAGAGGAAATGCGAGAGTACCAACGAACACTAATATCCAAAATCTATTTAATAATTGAATGCACGTTCAATACTAGTATATTACTCTAAAGATAAATTTATAAATGTTGCCGTGAATTATATAAACATTTTGAAACTGCATGGGGGTATTGAACAAAGCCAGATATTCAAATTCGGAAATACAGAGAACCAACGAGCACAATCACATAAAATTAAGAACAAAGTTAATAGATATTGAGACCTAATTATTTGCCCTATACACGATTTAATTGCTCTTGTCATTTATTAAATAATTTTTTTTAAAACTTCTTTGTTATGAAACCTTGAAGACATTCGAACAGGAAATGCGAGAGTACCAACGAGCACTAATATCTAAAATCTATTTAATAATTGAATGCACGTCCAATACTAGTATATTACACTAAAAATAAATTGATAAGTGTTACACCGTGTGGTGTCGGGGGTTTTAGTAGAATAGCAGCACGGGACCTCCCCCTGTTGTAGAAGGCGACTAATCGGAGCAGCTGTCCGCTGTCCCTCCACTAAACATCCTGTCATCCCCACTAACTTCGTGTGTCATTGCTTCCACTTACTTGTGGCACACTTCTGTTTTCTATCCTGTAGGCTAATCTTCGTATCAGCCAACTCTTGTGTTTCCGACCCCGACGCTATTAGGTTGCGAGGGCTAGGGAGTCATTTCTATCTTACTCTTCTATTTTAACCATATTCTTCACTGTCCCCCCCTTATCTTCTTCCATTTCTTTGTAGCTGGCGGTAGCTGAAAAACGCGGGGGAGTAAACCCTGTACAAAATCCCGGTGCTCCAGGTTGGGGGTTGGACGATGGGCTAACAACCCTTCTCCAGAAAAAAAATACTGTTCAGAAACTCGAAGAAAAATGCCGGACTGTTTTTGGAAGACGACATATTAAACGGAAAAAGGATATGATTCTGGGAACTTGGAATGTGAGGAGCTTGTTTAAACCGGGTGCATTGGCAATCTTGAAAGAGATTTAAGAGACATCAGTATTCAACTGTAATTGAAACTCTTGCCGGCAGTCGCTCTCTTCACCACAAGATTGCTTAGAACTTCGGGAAATGTCCGCTTCTTCAAATTCTAGCAACTTCAAATATCACTACTAACATCATGATGAAAACATGTATTTATTCCAAATATCAGTATTAGAATTCCTTATTCGCTAATTCATTAAGTAAGATATTGAGAATGTTCACTTTTTTCTCTCAAATTATTTAACATAGTGTTAACTTTTAATAAAACACGATTATTTTTAATGAAACGGGGATTGAAACGTATTGCATGTCGCTGTGTCTCATTGGTAAAGAGCACTCTGAAAGTAATTAAAACATATTTCCGTTATTCTGAGGCAAATAACAGACTGCAATTTCGCTACAATTTTAATAGAAAATAAACTTTCTCATTAATGTTCGCAAGATGCTATTTTAGAGGAAGTGGCACTTTCCTGAAGAAAACCAGACATTTATAATTGATTTACAAAAAAATTTCAAACAATTTAGATGGCCGCAAACTTTTGAAACATGGAGTAGCCTATGCACTAGTAATACATGCACTTGTATGTGCAAGTAAGTGCATGCACATGCACAAGTAGCACTATGCACAAGTAAGCAGTTCATTTACAATATTTTTTCAATTCTGCAGTAGTCTTATTCTTGATTTGAGTATTGTTGCATGATTGAATTATTATTATTATTATTATTATTATTATTATTATTATTATTATTATTATCATCATCATCATCGTCATCATCATCGTCCATCATCATCATTATATTTGTAGTCTTCTGATCTCCATCTTGGAAATATTTGATATTTCACAAATTAAGCGTTATGAGTATTTACAACATGTTCATGAGTCAGCTTATCCAAAAATTATTCTCACGCATGCTGAAACCAGTGGCGTGTAGAGCGTAGGACCTTCTGTGGTTGGGATTGGGGAAGCTTGGCTGCGTCATAGACTACAGAAGTTTAATTCTTTACTGTATGGCTGCGTCGCGTCGGTTGCAGTGAGGCCAGTGGGGGACAGAGAGTATACTGGTGGGGGAGCAAGAAGGAATGGAGGGGGGTCGCCCGGAGTCATACTTGGTCGATAGGCCAACGCGGCCAGGCAGCGTTCGTTAGCCAGGCGTCGGGCGAATCAAGAGCTTTGGTGTGGCCTGGGTGTGACTGGTGCGCACGAACTGGGAACAAATGCTATTTGTGGAAGGCGGTCAAAACCAGCAAGCTCCATCAGTTCAGTGTTTCAGCTGTGAGTAGCTTTTGCATGATCTGTTCTTTTACTAATGCAGAATCGACGTCTCACTTAGCATCGCTATTCTCTGCCTCCTTCGCACTTACAAGATGGTGTGGCGTGACGTCATATCTGCGATATCACATGATCCTGTTTTTACATTAGAAACCTTTTTTTCTTCAGTAAGAGGTAGATGTTAGTGGCTGTGTATGTTGAATTGTGTATACAGTGAACGTTAGTTCTGGGAATGAAAAATGTTTAAGGACCGCTGTTACGAATGAAATATGCTTATATTTTAAATATAATTTGAACACAAATAGTTAACAATATTCATTTTAAATGTTGGAAAACATTACACTTCCTTTCAATTTTGAGTCAATATCGTGCTTCGTTTTCTTTGGGTCAACAGGATGTATAAATGATGATACAATGTTACCGTCTTGATTTGATGCGAATGGCGTAAATGTTCCTTCTTCCATCAGTGCACCACAACGTAAATTTTTTATTGCAAATTGTTAAGTATTTTATAAATTGTTTCAGTGCTAAACACAACCACAGTAAAATTTATCATATTAAAAGGAAGGGAATTTTTTCTACGTGTTATGTGGAGTATTTTTTATTGAGAACGTAAATGTGTTTTCATTACGTATATTACGTACGAAAGAATTTAACGTTAAAATTTGCAATGGAAATAAGCGCGACTGCAACTCTCCTCAGTTCTAACGTGAGCCACAAGCAATTCTAGCGTGAGGCAGCACCAGGCGACGTGGTGCCTACTGACTCTTTTTGTCTCTGCCAGAGGGCGTTGGTTGCGCTACGGACTCGTACCGTGTGAGCGAGTGGTGACAGCTGGCATGGCGGGGGGGGGGAGCATGGCATATGATAGCATACGACTACTGGTCGACTGCAGTTATAACAGTAACAATTAAATTGTGCGACTCCAGCCATAATGTCTGCTATTCCGTCTGACCACCTAATTACACATTCCCATACTTTAGTATAATATGTACAATGTCCAGCTTTCTAATTTTCACAAACTAACGTGAACATTATATTACTTATACTGTGTATTATTATTTGAATATTTTTTATATTTAATTATATTATCGACATTTATTTATCGAACCTACTAACATTGACAATATGAGCATCACAATATTGACTTAAAAAATGTCTCACTAACATTACTATATTAGGTCTGATACTACCATTGATCATGTAACATTGACATATACTACTATCGTTAACGTACCAACACTAACATACTAATATTAACTTGTAACAATAAACGGGAGAGGAGGACAAGAAATGTACATGTAGGTCTCTGGAAAGAACGTCTGACAGATGGTACAATACTTTCCCAACATTTTAATATTTGATTTTTTAAACTTTTTTTCTTCAATTAATTGAAAACGCTATTACATTTGGAGAAAAATTAACCGTCGGCTATTCATAGATCATAATTGTATCCATATGGAAGCTTTTTTTTACATGCTGACACAGATGTGTATTGATGTATATATATTAGGAACTATCATAAAGTTTGAATAATTTTCACTATCCCAGATTTTTAAATCACATGAAATGACTTTAAGCTAAATATTCATTTAATTAAACATTAATTAAACTGTCAGATACGATGTATATGTTTGCTTCTGTGTGACGACCAAATTCTCGAAATTGTTTCATGCTTATGATCGTGTTGGTGGCGACTCTAGAACCGTCATTTAGGTAATGTACCCAATATGGTGCAATTTTTACTATCTATCGTTCCAGGATGTATTTAAGGAAATAGCCTCAAAGGCCTCATTACATACGTGTGCTCCCACGTGGGCAGGTATCCCCTAAACATTTTACAAGGTACTCTGTAGTATTACGTAATAGAGCATTTTTTTCGTAAATACATTGTATTACTGATTTTTTTAGCCTGTTAATTTGGGGAATTGTTTCAATACATTTGGGAGATAGGCTCAAATATTTGGCGCTGAAAAAAATTGCACAAAACTAATTGTATTTATTAATTACATCATTAAACTTGACATTTTATTTGTATGTTTTATTTATTTATTTACTTTTAAAATGTTGTGTGAATAAAAAGTTTAATGGAAAAGGGGGGCCCAAAAATGTAGTTGCCTCGCACTTATTATAATCTGCACTTATTATAATGCTACTATCACATTACGGTAATGTATTCTTGCTATATTGAACGTATGAGAACTAGCTTTATGATACCGATTCACGTAATGCCAACATTCAGGAATCTCCCCAAAAATGTATATGCTATGCTAATGAAGGGGAAAACTGGAATAAAAATAGATGTCAATGAGGTAATTTCCTTGAATTAAATTAAAGTGGTCTTCCGAGAATAAAATTTGAAGTGGTATTAGCTAGAAATGTGACAAGTTTCAATATGGATGAATATCCTGCTTTGTCATTGCATTGATGTGAAGACAACATCCGTGGGGACCCTCATCGTTTCTCCTCCTTTTTTAGATTGTTACGGATTCCAAAGCGACGTAATTACTTAGTGTAACCGCCTGTAAAGTAAGTATCGAAAATACTCTAAGCTTCATAAGTTTTTTGTTGCAGTTTTCAATGTAAATTTTTAATACAAATTGTGCGTTAGAAATTATCTCGAGTTTTTTTCTGAAAAAAAAAACACCCAACAAAACAACTATAAATCATTGTTACTCTTGAAAGACACGCTTATCGAAAATTCCGGAAACGTGTTGTTTTTGTTTTAAAATCAGAATTTCCCCCATTTATTTGATTATCTTCCGCAACATTTCAGAATTTCCCCCATTTATTTGATTATCTTCCGCAACATTTTTGAAGTCTGATTTTACATTTGCGGGTAGTTTACCAACATTCATAATACCAAATAGAGTAAGTATCGAAGTATTGGTTTACCAATAGTTCTCAAAATATCAATATAACTATGTTATGTTATCCTGTGCATTTAGCAGTATCCGAACAAAAAGTTTAAAGAAAAACTTGGAGCCATTGTTGCGAAAATGCTTCTCGAACGTTTCTGAAACTGTGAGACTGAGCTCATTTTCTCAGAAAACGTTCGAGTTTCTGAGAAAATTGACAAGAACACGTTTGAAGCCCTTCTACTTACAATTTTACTATAATATAAAAAACGCCTGTAATGTAATAGTTAACGATGTGATAAACATAAAAAAATTACATTTGTGTAATTTTTGAAAAATCGAAACAATAAACCAAAATGTTTATCTCCTGGTATTCTGTGTATTTAGCGTTTTCCGCACCAAATGTTTAAAGAAAAAATATCCTGGCTTTATTGAGTGTATTTAGCGTTTTCCGCACCAAATGTTTCAAGAAAAAATATGTAGGCTTTTTGAGAAAATCTTGTTTTAACATTGTCCGAAAACTACAATTTTAAAAAATATACAGGACATTAATTAAAGAAATAATTGCGGAGAATAATTTGTATTTGAAAAAATATTTCTTCAATGTAGTTGTGTGAGGGGATCCAAAAAATCCAAACTTTTGCAGTCTTTGAAAATTCAGAATTAATAGTGAAAATCTGGCTCGTATCTTCGTGTTGTTTCGTTCTATTCTTAATAGAAATTTAAACAAACAATTTGGAGCGATTTTTCAGAAAATTTTGAAAGTGTTCCTAGGACTTCGTGTAAAGTAGACCTCAAAATTAAAAGAATTTTTTAAATCTGAAGGCTTCGAGTCGAGTGTAGAGTCAAATCGATTGTGAAATATTCATGTTGGAAAAAATCCTGAGAATAGCTTAAACGCTAGTGTTGTTCATAGACTGACGGACGGTTTAAAAAAAGGTATTAAGGTACTCCAAAACGTATTTTTCAGTTAAAATGTCGAAATCGATTTTCCGAAGTATTACATAAAATTCTCTGCTTTACGTATGTATTCGAGAAGTTAAGTCTTATTTCATCCTTTATTACGTATCCAAAATTCAGGAAAATCGGAGACGCACGAGGAGTGTTTCGTTGCGAGGGCTTGCTAGCAATATAGGGAAATTTAGAGGTGTATTAGCATCTAGTCTTTCATTATAGATTACCGATGTCAGAACAATGATTAAAACAGGTTATTTCGCATTTCCAAAGTATTACATCCTTCACATTATAAAAACTATGCGTTGAAAAGTCCAGAATTTTTGGTGTATTGGCAGTTTGCTGCTCGCGAATTCTTATGATAGGAGACAAAATGTACTAAAAGCAAGTTAATACGATGTGAAATAGCTATTTTTTCTTTTCGGTCTAGAAAAATTAGAACATTATTTTTAAGCCCGTGAACATATTTGTTAACTACTAGCTTCATTTCAATATAACAATTCTTGCTTAAACCATTAATTTCTGACATGTGCGCAAAGCATAAGTCTATTGTCGAGTCCGTGCGCGCAATAATTGCAGGAGATATCTGATAGCATGATTTGGAAGATTTAGTGTTAACCATTGTTTTGTTGTTACTTATAATATTAGAGCGTTCCGAGGAGCCAACCGCTGGCTGTATGGGCATTTCTACTTTCTCGTATACATACATATAAACTGAGTAATATACATAATATAACAGAGGCAGATCCAGCCGAATATTTTGGGGGGCCATCGTAGGTTAAATAATAAATATTGTTATTATATTGTGTATTATTTATGTATTACTGTAGATAGGATTCTATACAATATTAATGTTTAAATAATACATATTCGAACAAATATTTAAATCAATTTTGCCAAAAAACGGAGGGTAGGCTTAGGGGAGGGGGCTCCAGGCCTTAGGGGAGAGGGCATGCCCCCCCCCCCCCCGTGGATCCGCTAGTGTAATATAAAAAAAACTTGTATAATGCTGCGGAAACTCGATTTCCAGGTTTCGAGGAACATACACATTCCGAGGTCCCCTGAAACTGAAAACCTCTGAGGTTTTTTTAAACGCTCATCGGTCTGACCGCGTCGGTCCAACAGACTTTATTTAAATTCCTTAAATTTTCGAAATTAGCGGAATTAAATTTTTTAGACGTCTTGAATAAATTGTGGTGGCAGCGGAGATTTTGTGGTAATCCATGATAAAATATCCGGGATCAGTGAGGTATCTACCACAATAGTAGGCTATATAATTTTAATATGTATCACATTTAGCCAAACACGTGTTTCGGGAACACTCTTCCCATCCCCAGTGGTTCCAAGTAACACAGATTAAACACATAAATTCATAGTGAGTCATCTAAGCATGACGCCATTTTATTCGTACGCTGTACGAATGCAGACCTACAGCATTCTGCATGTGCATTAAAATTTTATAGCCTACTATTGTGGTAGATACCTCACTGATCCCAGATATTTTTAGACGTCGTTCAAGTAAAATATTGAAGATAAAGAATTTATTTTCTTAATTAAATGCATTATTCCAAATTATAATTTTAATTACATTATATAAAATTTTATCAGAATATAAATTGTTTCTGCGTTATTTTGCGTGAAATGCAATTTTAAAAACTAGATTTTCTCAAAAATATTAAATTTTTTTCTCTAAACTTTTTATATGCGTAGACTAGTTTTGTTCATGATTATCTTTTATATTTAATAAATTATGTTCATTCAACTTGTTCCAGGTATGACTAGCAAAACGAAATTGAAAAAAATGCATAAAAGCGAGATGAAGAAATAATTGATCTACAGCATCTAAAGCCGCTGCCTGAAGCAATTACATTTGTTTTCAAAAGAGAAGATAGAGTTTACATAGAACATACATACATAGAAGCTAGAAATGAAGTTCTTGATTCGTATTTTTTTCCCTACCTTCTTGATTGTAGTAATAATCATGTATGTACACTCATCTGAGGCTCCCAGATGCACAATAGAAATTGAGGAGAGGAAGACCGATTGTTCCGGAAGAGAACTTGCGAGCACCATTCTTCTTATCGATTCTGATACACGGAGAAAAATCGTGAACATCGACTTTTCAAACAATAATATCGACCGTGTGGAAGGTCTCCACAAGTTTCCAAATTTGACAAATTTGGATTTTTCCTTAAACTTGATTCAAAATATATCAAGTGATGCATTCAGTGCGTTAGAAAAACTTACATCCCTTGACTTGTCATATAATAACCTTGAAAACATTAACCCCTTCGTGTTTATGAATAATACAAAATTAGAACGCCTGAATTTTCAGGGTAATTTGATTCAACTACAACCATCTACTCCCTTTATATGTTCAACTTCACTGCAGATTTTGAATATAGGCACATGTGCTTTGTCCACAATTACAGCTGCGAATTTTGTGTGCCTTCCGTCCCTGACCGAACTTGATTTAAGTTCCAACGCAATCACATCATTAACACCTTCGGTGTTTTCTCCATTAAGTCATTTAAAAGTCATTAATTTGCGTGTTAATCGTTTTTACTGTGACTGCAAACTGCCAGAATTAATAAAGTGGGCGAAATCAAAAAAGACTGACCTATTAAGTCCTGATCCAATTTATTGTGTATTATCCAAAAACAGGGGTAGAAGAGAGTACAACAAAATAGTGAAAGATCTGAATTGTAGTGCAGATTCGTCATTAATAGCATCACCTCTAAAACCCCATACTGAGAATTCATCCTCAGAATTTTATGATTACATACTCATAAGCTATGACACCAATATTCAGCCCGCCGATGCGCATATCGCTGTCAGCTTTATGGGGTTAATTTCTAGTAAACTCTACACAATTGAGGCATTACTTTCATTGGTGCTTTTCTTATTGGTGTTGATTACTATAATGATGTTCTGTAGGCATTATAAGACTGTCGGTGATGTGAGTGCCATTTTGAATGACTATACTGTACAGGATCACTATTATCCTGATGAAATGTCAGCTCGCTTAATTGAAAAAAGTTCGAAGGACGATACGTATGTACAAGTGATCTGATGCTACATTGGTCATCACTAACGATGTATAAGTTGAAAGTAACGATGTATCAGGTATCAGTTGTGGTACTTCAGAGTGGAAAATATTCAGGAGAAGCCGTAAAGTCCATAATCCTTGAATAACATCTTGATTAAACTAGAGGAAACGGGGATTCTCACACTATCCGGAAGAGGAGATTGAGAAATTTAGAAGTTTCAATGCCAATGCATTGCAATTATATCGTAAGTGGTAGCTGTCATCAAATATGAAGTAACATCACAAGCTTAAAAAAATACTTCAACATTAACGCTGAAATATTAAAGTCCTTTATTTTGTTTTATAATGTATGAATTTATGTAATAGAATACATACGTTGCTACCTAACAGCGTTACTAAGTTTCACTAAATTTCTTGAATTCAATTGTACTAACTGCCTCTTCCGTATACACTGAAAGAGTGAGCGTCCCTATGTTTGTTAGACTGTAATGTACAAACTCATTTTTCTCAGACTTGAACTTGATTGGCATATACAATAGATAAGAGATTGTGAAATTGAATATACAGAGCTAGTTATAAATGCGGGAAAATATTCCGTAAATAATAGTCGCTAACATCAACTTTCGCTCCTCCTGTTTCTGTGATACGAGGTGTGTGACAGTGATCAAAATTTTGAAACAGAACAAATCGTATTTACTCATTCTCGTGCCGTCTGAGGAAGAAATTGTACGTAATACCGTCTAGCGAGACTGATCGCGCAGAGATTTTGTGCAAAGCGCAGGGGCGGAAGTTTTAAGTGAACGCAAGATTTAATGTGGTAGTAGAGGATGATTAGTATTCAGAGAAACTGAATATACTGAAAAACTATAAAGTAATATCATGCACCATCCAGGTTTGTAAGAGTTCATCTTCGAATATCAGTGGAGATTCGTAAAGTAAGCGTAACTTGTTCACACTCAATGTGAACCTAAATGCACCCTAATAGCATTTTCCAGTCGCCGCACCAGTGCACACCCAGGGCGCACTCAGGGCAGCTTTCGTGTTCCATTCGACGGCTAGGGCGCACCAGTGCAAAGAACTGCGTGTCCCATTCGCACATCGACACGGACCCAGGGCGCACTAAACTGCACCGACGATGGCGTCAGTGCAGTCCAGTGCACCGGGCTATTGTGAGGTTAGGTACGGAAACTATCCATGCTGATTTAGGTTCGTGGTGAAATTGTGAAGGCAATTGAGGATCTTCTGTCACTCGGGAATACTTCGAATGATGGAGTATATTATGTTTTGCAAGAAATGTCTTAAATTAATGATAATTAATGCAATACTGATTTTAAATTACTCCAGTAGCCTATTAATGTGAATCCGGTTAGTAAAGCACTATAGATATCCTATCATCATAGATATAATTGAAAAGTTAGTGACATTCATGGCAGATATGTGATACAAAGATTGTCCCTCATTTATGACTCGTTCTGTATATTCAGATTTTGAGTTATGAATATCAAGATTGCAACAGACTAAACAGATTTATACCCAAAATAGAGTCTACCCGAGAGTATGTACTCAAGGACCTTTAAAATGTGTTAGCTTTTTAATGGTCGCATATAAACTGTCCAACAACCGTTATCACTAACGGTCGTAGAGTGCATAGATATGTCGTGCGAACTAGTAAACCACTAGTCATATTACTAATTTAAAAAAAAACTGCATTCAGTACGAGAGCAAGTCAATAATTAAGTCGCAAAGCAGAATAGTGAAATCTATATTGAATCTGTCTCAATTTGATTTTATTTCGTACGTAGTCACCTGTATCTTTGAAAATGCAAACAACACCTCATTACAAGTGCTTTAAAGGCTGCAGCAAAGTTTTGTTCCTACTACTGCATCCAACGAGGGAAACTGTGGCAACGGTATCATCTGTAAAATGTTCACCACCCAGATGATTTTTTGGGGCCCCAAGAGAGGAGATCGAAGTCTGAGTCGGAACTGCATGGTGGATGTTCCCGATATTCGCTGAGGAAAATCCGCTTGTGCTTCCGGCTTGTCTAGCGATGCGAGAGACGACGTCGTCCAGAAGGAACATTGCAGCTCTCGGGGGTCAGTTGCGACGAATAGTCGTAGTGTCGTCAGAGTACTGTGCGTTGTTCCCTTGATTAAGATCACCATGAGGATTGTACTCGAGTTGTAGTAAAACAGGAGTTTCATAACGCACGGTCAGCAAAACTGCAAGATTGTGTAAAACTTGAACTGTTTGTGGATGGAGAAGGAGAATGCTTCGAAACAACAGGAGGTTGCCTTGACTCGGGTTGAACGGGGAAAATCAACTACTTGTTCTGTGCCATCCGTGCAAGAAAACCTCCTCTCTTGCACCGAATGAGGTGCTGCAAGGGCAAATCCATCCTGATCTGTTTGTGTTCCCCAGTGAATTGTCGCGGAACCCAGCGCGCATGAACTTCACGAAACTTCAGCAGCCCGTGCACGAAGTTTTATACAGAACTATGAGGGCAGCCTTTAGAATGCTCTTCGTGTCGATCTTCAGTTATTACTCTTTCTAACAAGATACGTGTTTCTATCTACGGGGAAAACCTACCCACGGAAATAAAACTGGAATTTGTTGTTCTGCAACTTGCGGCTTACTTATTGACTTAACCCTCTGTTATTGATGTCAATAAGTGAAAATATGTTATTTCTACAAAGATCTTGAAGATATTTTTGAAAGTTAAAATGTGTGAAAATAAAATTTACTTTTAACCATAGAAAGCCATCAAAGAAATGTATATATACAGAAATAATAATATATGTAAATATTTAATTAAATTATGTTTTCTCAATAAGTATCAGGTAGTACCTTGGACACTTCAACACGTTTGTAAATTCCAAACCTCAATTGATGAAGAATGAAAGATGTGGATGGTGATAAGACTCTTTAAAAATTCCGCATGTTAGGTGAACGGGCGATCATTACCTTTCCTTATAACCAGGGCTCGGATTCTAATGACCTGAAATTTCTTAGAAAATGACTTAAAATACAGGGAAAATATATTTTTTAAATACTAAAAAATGTGTATTTTTTTATTTATTCAATGAATTTTACAGTTTTAAATAAAATTATATTATGAAGTCTTTATTTTAGGAGGAAATTTAATCATTAGCTCCGATCTTTCAACCGTCAGTTTTGTTTTTGAAAGGTCAAGGAAGTTACCGAAGGTCCGTGTAATTCTGAGAGTTCGAAAAACAGAGACCATTGGATTAGTGAATTTCTTCATGAACTGATGATACAGTAAAAACTTTGTTTTAGTGTGTCATTGTAATATCATGAAACATTTACTAACAAAACACAAAAAGGAAATAAAAGGCGTAAAAATGACCAAAAGATTGTAAAAAATGACCCATTAACAATACATTTCTATCACCTATGTGTCGTGATAAACATTAATTTAAAAGTTAGCAACGTCGAGAAAGCACCATTGAAAAGATGACACATCAGAATCCGAGCCCTGCTGATAACTTTGAGTGAGGCGGTTGAAAAGAATGAATATTAGAAGTGGTATCAGTATGAGGGAGCCTAATCCTGGATTTAATAGAATGTTCTGTAAGTCGAATACCCGGAAAGAAAAGGAGTCCAGACTATAGCTGAATAGCGTCTAATCACCCATTTTTCTGCCCTATGTAAGATTTTTCGTATCCAAACAAAATGTTAGTTCAGGAAAACCAATTTTGCCAGAAGTTCAGAGAAGATTGAAGGACAGTTTGTACATGTTCAAAAAATGAAAAGGAAGTTGAGATAAGTGGCTAGTTCAGTTTTTGCTTACAGCAAAGCCGGTCATTTATTATATTATTATTATTATTTATATTTCATTACAACTCTGAGTATATTAATGTAATCTTAGTCATCAATCAATAATTGTCACTAAGTATAACTAAATATTTGAGTGATTAATGGACCTGTATGTAGGCTAATCAAGACGATCACGCATTGTTCAGATGCGCCATTTCGCAACGCAGTTAAGCAACTGCAGTTACACCAGTGTCTTTGCACGTAAATTGAACCAGACGCATTTTCTCTTGGTTATGTCAAAACCTCGCAATTTTCTTGTAAAAATACGATTAATCTCTTAATGTTTCATTTATTTTTTATTTTCATTTATTTAGTCAAAAACTGTATGTATGGGGGAGAAAATCATGTTATGTTATATTAATAATATGAAAATGCGCAAAATGTGA
The DNA here is from genome assembly GCA_011170035.1 of Teleogryllus occipitalis. NCBI lineage: Eukaryota > Metazoa > Arthropoda > Insecta > Orthoptera > Gryllidae > Teleogryllus > Teleogryllus occipitalis. The sequence continues at coordinate 224,034 of BLKR01000518.1, forward strand.
ATTGTAATTAATGAGTTAATTTTGTTAATGTTAGTATTGTTAACTTAGAGTATATGATAAGGTAATAGTTTTAATTTTGAATGTCTTTCTGTTATTTCTATTTTTAAATATTTTCCAGTCTCATGAAATGTCCAACTACCACAAATAAAAAACATCAAATTTATTCCATAATTTTATTTAAATTTGTTTAATTAAATGAAATTTTGACCGTTTAGACTCATCAGGCTACAAACGAAAATTTTTTACAATATTGGTTTATGAATGAAAAGCCAAAAAATATATTTACAATTTTTTTAATGAAGGAAAGGTGTGCTTTCCTGGGTTCTGTGATATTTTTGTACTTTTTTTTTGGTTTTTCCTTCAATTAATCAGGAAAATTAATGGGACTGGAAAATATTTAAAAATATAAATTAGAGTATAGGACTATTACCCGAAATCAGGAGATCGAACCCTCACCCTTTCAAATAGTGTAATTTTTAGGGCAAAACCGAGAGAGATGTCTCAGGACATCAGCTGATGTCACTGCAGTCCCTGTGACCAGGAGGTCCTAGGTTCGAGTCCTGACGGTGACAGAATTTTCAAGACTTTCGCTTGTCAGCTAGGTTCGAATTCAGTTGCTGTCTGGAGGAGAATTCTAGCGGCCGGCTGCTCTGATCGGTAGTTTTCCGTGGATGCTCCGATCAACACCAGGCGAATGCCGGAGCAGTACCCTAACAAACGGACCACGGGCCGAGCGCGATCTTTCCTACCTCTTCAAAAACACGCGCTACACTTACGGGATTAATGACCAAAGTAGTTGACGCGCCCGGAATCACTATCAATCAATCAATTTAAGGGCAGATACCCTTCGGATAGGAAGTAAAAAAACTTGTTCCATGTCGAAGATTTTCGATGTCATGTCCTAACAGTCGTCTGAGCTACATTCTAAATTTGGTCAACCCCGTAATAAAACACCTCTGATCACCTGCTGCAAGATGTCGCATGATCGCAACCGTATCGTTGCTGCAGATCAAGCCACTCTAGCGGCACAACCGAGAAATAGGCGAAAAGCCACGCCATATTCCACGATGGAGATAATACCCTCAGATGCCTCGTAAGAAAAACCCAAGTTTAAGAGGCTTGCTGGTGTTCCCACTATTCACGAAATTAGTTTAGAGGATTAACTACACGGTCATTCAAAATGAGCTTCACGAGTAATTTTAATATTATTATTGGTGCTAAAGCTTAATGTGCGGCGTAAGAAGCAAGTTGATTTGCTAGTGTACACTAGTCCACAGTTTGTCATTTATAACGCATCATAATAACTATGTAATTTTATACAATAAAATAATACAGTTATTTGAGTATAAAAATTTACAATGTAAAGCATAATAAACCTTTTTAAAGGATAATAAAAAGTATTTTGATTGTATGATAACGTCTTATATAACTAATTGAACAGCCTGATGTTTTATATTGACCTTTTTACTAAACTGACAGCAAATATCTTCATTCCAATTACCACAAAATAGTATTGGACTCTGTTTCCATCCTGTGGAATATTTTTCACGATGTTATAAGAGGACAAAATCCGCGTAATTAAAAACAGATACAAATTTAATAAAACAATGATTTTAAAAAAATATATACCGTCAGTTATGTCAGATCTATGTCATCAATAAAACCTTGAATGACATAACAGTGCACCACGTGACGTGGGTATGATATGCGCCCAGGAATGGTGTGATCTTGTGCCCAGGAATACCTTCTCCGACTACTATAATATTAATTGAATTAAGAATACTTGATAACGAGCATTGTTGAAAAAATTCTGATAATCAGAACTGTTCGCGTCTTTGTAATATTTTGAATTGAAAAACGAACTACAGATTTAATATATCAGTGGTGTGGAAATAACCAACCTACAAAATTATTTTTACTGTGTTTTGCAATTATGAATGTCCCTGTTGGTGGTAAGTAAAACAAAAATTATGTTAATTTACTACGGATTACGATTATTTATATTCCATGCAATATGATATAAAATCTAACTAGCCTAAAAGTAATATATAACGCAATATTACATCTGCAACTTTTAATGACAATTTAGCTTGTATATTAATCATTCAGTTAAAAGAAAATTTGGCTGCGTCTCGCTGCAGATTCGTGTTTTATGAAATATTTTCTATCACAGTGTATATCTCGTAGCGGCAACCTGCATTACTGAGCGGGGACTTAAACTTAACAATCATTCCATTCACAAGTTCTGTACCGGCAAATATTGTGAATCGCTTGTGATTATGAATATTAGTCATTAGAATATTACATTACCTTTGAAGTTAATAAGGATTGGCTGAGAATAAACGCATATTCAAGTTTTATAAACTATTGTTTTTCTGAGAACATGCATCTCTGCGACACGCGGCATTAGATAAATTAAGTGATCCGTTCAAAGAATTCAGTAAATGAAAAGTTTATAATAACCCATTTAAATTGCATTCAGCTATAAGATTACTTGATAATCTTTCTAAAAATGCATTTATCGCGCGGATGCTGCCAAATAAGGTTTACTGAATAGTTTGTAAAGAATGAATGCGTCGTGGCACTAGTAAAATAATTCCGCATGGATTGTTATGTTCATCGAAATATGTTTGTATAGATAATTAACTAATTCTTCCGAAAACTCGTGAATTAATAAACGAGATTTTCATTCTGTGATCGTGTAGAATGTTTCAATTTTCCTTAAAGATACCCCGCGGTAGCCTGATTAGTAAAATTAATCCAGAATTTAGTTCACAAATTATTTCAAATACAAAGAGTGCGCATAAAGAATTATAACTATATTCACCAAATAGAGTAATTCAATAAGTTATAAATGAAGCAAACACTTATTACAAATTTCTGCAGTTTCAGGTTTTATGACTAATTTCTTATGTGCGTGTGCAACTCGACCCGGAACAGTGTCATAGGGAAATATACGAAGAGTTCATGGGGTTTTGGACTAATAAGAAATGGGTATAACGATTTATAACTCATATACACGAATAGAGTAATTCTATACATTATAAATAAAGGAAACCTATCCTGCAAATATATGCGGATTGAAGTTTGTCTAATTTCTTATGTGCGTGTGCATATCGCAAATTCGAGCAAAGCAAATTCGAGGTACTTCTATTTGACCACCCATGTTTCGAATTAGGACTTCCAAAATGTAATAGGTTCAAAACGATGTTATCTATTAGAATCGTATATTTTTTCGCTTTAAATCTTGTTGATGCAGAACTAGGGGTAATTTCCTATTAGAAATACAATTTTGTATGTGGATGTTTTGTTTATAAATCGTAAAAACCGTCATCCTTAGAGTAATAAAAACATAAATAACAAACATCAGAATGTTCATTATATTATTTTTTAAGTTTCTTCTTACTTACGAAATTTCTTCACAACTTTTGTAATTTTGTAGACAGGATGACTCCCGTGTTATACTCCCAAGTTTTGTCACTTGATATCTGGAATTTGATGTGTGTTTTTTGCGGTTTTATGTAGATTTTGGCGGTTTGTTATAAATATTATATTCCAACTAAGTTTCTTTCCCAATAACCTCAATAATCTAGAATTGAATCCTACAACGGTTAGCGTTTCCTTACTTCATTTTATTATATTTTACGTCCAATGTAGTTTGAAAATTTAATTCGCAGTAAACATCATTTAATAAATCATTGACCCTAATAATCCAAAAATTTATGAAATAACGAAATTAGAGATGCTAAAAAGTGGAAACTCAAATTATTGGTTTCATATACTATCAGTGTATGAATGTTGTACCTTCAAGTACATTATTGCTGGAAATTTGAATTTTGAAACCTTCTAAATTGACGAAGTTCTCATTCCTGGAAATTATGGACTATTATTTCAACACATGACCCAACATTCGTTCATTTTTTGTTCAGATCAGTTACAATCGTGAAGGAAAGAATGCAGTAGTGTGAGAAAATGAGTGAGGTTCTATTGTGTAAGTAACTGAGGTGTTTTTTTTTATCTAGGGCTTTTATCCAGCCGACAGCCGTACCCTTTACGCCCCGATGGGACGCATATTCGACCATACACTAGACACCAACACACTTGCGGGCTCCTCTGATCTGGGGTCAGCAGAACGCGAGGCAACTGAGGTGTTACTTTAGTCATATCCATGTTTTAACGTAAATTCATTTAGAGTGAGCTGAGTTATTCAATATTTCTCCACTGAACTCGATCTGGTTCAATATATCTATGCACTAGATCTGAGCTTGAGCGTCTTGTTTTATTGCTTTATAATTAGTCACAATCAATGGTATTTTTAAAATGGTGTGGTAGTTTACATTTAAAAGTGAATTTTTCTGTGAATTGTTATTTTTACAGTGTGTTCTTGATTCATTTTCTGCTTTATTTTGACGTATATATTAATGAATATTAATTGAATTACTGTTGGTAAACATCTAATAACGGACATACATTGTCTGATCTCAGTATTAAAGATGAGAGGTGGCCGTGCTTTTAACAAGCGTCTCATCTTTAATAGCGTTTTCCATTCGCCGCACTGGTGCGCCCTCAAGGCAGCTTTCGTGTTCCATTCGACCGCTAAGGCGCACCAGTGCAAAGAAGCGCATGTTCCATTCGCACTACGACACGGAACCAGGGCGCACTCGGGGCGCCCTAAACTGCACTGGCGATCGCGTTAGTGCAGTCCAGTGCATCGGGCCATTGTGAGGTTAGATACGGAAGTTATCCATGCTGATTTGGATTCGTGGAGAAATTGTGAAGGCAATTGATCTTCTGTCACGCAGGGATACTTCGAATGATGAAGTATATTATGTTTTGCAAGAAATGTCTTAAAATAATTTTTGAAACTTACACGAAGTTCGGAAAATCATTTTTTTTGTTTTCCTAAAACATAACCTTAAAGAACTTCATGTTAACGAATCCAATGCTATTTAGAAACCAAAATACAGGTACGCCTGAATTACGAAACGCTAATAAAGTGAAAATAAAAATAGTGACCCTTACAAAATCATTCAAATATATGTGCAAAGAAGTGTTTCTCGCACGCCTATACATATATAAACGGAAACGCTCATGTTAATATTTTTATGGTTTTCAATAGCCAAACAATTCTGCAGGAGCCCTTCGGTTCAAAATCTTGTGTACTATTTCGATCACAGGCAAATCTCGAGAAATGAAATTTCGAGACTTACGCATTTGAAGTTTTCGTGGTTTTTAAATAAAGAAATCACTCGTAAATATTTTATAAATTAAGAAGTAAGAATTACCAAAAGACTTCATATAAATTACATCAACGATCATAATTCAAAATTATTATTTTACGCGTTCCATCAGTGTGACAGATCAAGAACAGCTATCTATTATCTCAGTGCGAAGCGCACACGCACTGACTCAGTTCCGAAATCCGTTTCCTTCGTGGCTGCCCTTAACGCGTGTGGGGCAGCAGTGTTTCCGAGCAATGACGTTTTTGCTCTGCACTAGGGTGGGTTTCAGTGTAACGAATGGAAAACGCTATAATATTTAGAGTGAGCTGGGTATATTTAAAGGACGTATTAATAAAATGTATTTTTGCATGCATTGACTGTTACATTGGGTAAAAAGCTGATTTTATAAAAGTTTCCTTGTAATTAATATAAATGTTTTGTTGAGATAAACTTTTAGAAATGTCTTATACTATTTTGTTACAGAAAGATATTTGTAGTGAGACTTGTGTGTAAATGTAGTTTATTAGTCTTTCAAATAAATATTTTTAACACAACAATACGAATTTCATTTTTAAAGTACTGTACAAAAGGCAGTTCATTTAGTTAAGTAGTTTTTCCTTCTCGAAATCCCCACAACGTGTTCGCTACCGCCTCTACCAATGCAAATTTTCATCGTCGTACTAGATTTTTGGAATAGTTCAGCGAGGTTCTGAAGTGTCCTGATAAATTATGGACGTGTCTTTGCGCTCTGAATGGTTTAACAATAAACAATCGCTGTGTTGTGTCGAAGACAATACTTATATCGTCCACCGATAGGATTAAAATATATAATCTATTTTCACACATCGGTCAGATTCGACAATGTCAGATCAGACCTTCGCACAGAAAGGCAGATGTTGCGAATAGTTTTCAGAGACAGGAAGAGAGCGAGTGCGTGCGCGCGAGAGAGAGAGAGGGAGAGAGAGAGAGAGAGAGTTCCCGCGCGCTAGGGAGAGAAATTGCGATCGCGAGAGAGAGATATAGCGAACGCGAGAGAGTGATATAGCGAGCGCGAGAGAGAGAGAGGGGTAACGAGAATGCGCGCGAGAGAGAGCTTAATACGGTCTTCCTTGATGTAGCAAAGGCCTATGATAGTGTGCCAAAGTTATGAATAAAAAGTACAGGGTGGCCAGCGAACCTGGAGTCCTTGAAAACCGGGAAAAACCGGTAATTTGAAAGAGCCTGGAAGAACCGGGGAAAAACCGGGAATTTGATTTGAAAACCGGGATTTTTCGTAATTTTCAGATTTCTCCCAACATTGAGTACAAATTCACATACGTCATCGTGTTCAGTAAAGTGCAGAATCGTGTTTAAATCGAAGTATATGTGAGAAGTGTCGCATGTTTGCTGGATGATCGTGAAGTTCTTGACTCACGCGTAAGACTACTTCAAACCCTGCCCCTTGTGCAGGTGCAACATTGGTGGAGTACCTAGCACCTCAGAGCGCCTATATGGGTGCCTGTGGGTTGCACGTGCATGGACGAGAAATTTGCGGAACAAACGTCTCACTGGGAACTCAATCGCTGCGTTTCGATTAGTGTCGCGCGTCTTTTTTGATGACATGAGTGGTACCACATTGCTATTTTTCCGATCGAAACGGCCATGTTATCTCGTCCGTGATATTCAAAGGGAATTTTAACTTCTTTTCTAGAAGAGCGCAAAGCTATCTTTGCTCATAGCCTACCTACACGGCGATTAAGAGTGACAGTGCCCGAATTGCCAGGGAGCACGAAGAAAATGAACACGCGGTGGTCTTGACCGAGTTGCGCGCCAGGAAATATGAATAGAGCCTGTTTCCTTCGCTGCATTTTTCAAGGTAGCGCAGGTAGTAATATGAAATTATAGTTACAACGTAGCTACAAATTTATGGTACTCAATTTTTTTCAATTTTTCTTTCATGTAAAATTTTAGAAATAATGCCAATTTAATCCAAATCCAACTTATTCAAACGAAGCGTCTGTGGTGCATGCCAGCGTTTATTTTGATAGCCAGGAACATTTAAAACGTTTACAAATGAAACATACCATAATTAACGATCAACATTTTTTGAAGTAAAGAAGTAATTTGTTAGTTGGAAATTAATTGTATGACCTTCCATCAATCTACTTTCTTTTACAAGAATAACAAAAGTTTCCAAAAACCTCATTATGCTTACGAGCCCAGGAAATTCGAAACGCGCGACTATGTTTGATGCCAAATTATACAAAAAATACTCGTATTTTTGAAAAATTCATCATGACCTTACTTAAAAATCTGTGTTTGATGAACACATTAAGAAAAAAATGTATCTTCAGATTTGAAGTTATGAGAAGAGCCAGAAAAAGTTTAAATTTTTTTCATTTTTCGAAAAATCGAGCATATCAACTAACATGAGACCTGCATCACTCTCTCAAGCGCCCTTGACGGTATTTAAGAACAAAATTTAATTTAAAAAATTTACCGTTTTTTAAGAAACATTATTTTAAAAAATGTCAATGTTTGACATAAGTTTTCGCATAAAATACTCATATTTTTGAAAAATAGAACATAACATTATACAAAGATGTTTTTATGAACAAATTTCACCAAGAAATCTAGTGGTTCTAAAACAGCAAGTACTCTCTCGCAATTAGTAATGGAAATTAAATAGTTTCAATGATGGCTCATCTATTCATTTTCACATTTAACATAAAGATCGCAATTTAAAATGGAATAACACAAATATAATAGAAATATAATAATAATAATAATAATAATAATAATAATAATAATAATAATAATAATAATAAATGAAATCCTAACTTACGTATCATCCAACTGCGTAAGTTGGGAGCGGATGACTGAAGGCTAGCAATCTTTATTTCATATTTATTTCGAATAGGTTTTAAATAATTTATAAAAGATTAATTTGTAAAGTATAACTAAAGCTCAAATTTAAAAAACGAAGAAATATAAAATAACATACACATTCTAACTTACGTAGCATCTAACTGACTCAAAACATCTCTAAAATTACGATCACGAGGCGATTCAAAGGGGCCGATTAAGTTTTGCCGCCTATTAACTCACAAAATACTCATATTTTCGAACATGACCTTATTTGGAGATCTGTTTTTGATGAACAAATTTCGTTAAGAAAAAAATTGTATCTTCATAATTGTAGTTGTAGGAAGATGCCGAAAACATTTTGAAATTTTTCAATTTTTGAAAAATCAGGGTTTTCAACCAACATGAGACCTGCGCCATTTCCTTAAAAGTTATTTTCACTACTTTCTTTTCACCCCACTACAGATTTTAAACACAAACGATTGAGCCATTTTTTAAAAATTTTGAAAATTTCCTAGGGATTTCATATAAAGTACCCCCCACCCAAAAAATTAAAATATCGGTTTCAAATTCAAGAGTCTGCGACTCAATCAATCGATTGTGGAATATCAATTTTGGACAAAATCGGCTGAACGGTTTAGCCGATAGCGTTGTTTGCAGACAAACGAACACGTTTTGCCGTCAATCGATTTTTCAGTATCAAGGGCCCACAAAATACGAATTCTGGCTACACCATGAATTAGAGAATTTTTTTTCTAAATTGAGCAACTCGATTTATCCACTTCTTCGTTTACCAGGGCCCTGTAATAAAGTTTTTTCTGCCGAAAATTCGCCGCTTTTTCGCGCAGCGATACGTAATTTTCTCTCTACTGCGTAAGCTGTTGCGAGAAAGTAAAGAACTGAGAATGAACAAGATTTTTCAAAAATCGTATATCCTAGAGGGAGTCTATGGACGAGGGCACAGTGGCTGGTCTGCCGTTGTCCAGCACAGTCCGACAATGCAACCATGCCTCTCTTTTCTCCTTAAAGCAGATTTAATACGCATGTTGGCTAGAGCACGCTAGTGGGAGAAGGGGTCCTACCGTCATCGCACCTGCATAGGTCTGCAATCGGCAACGACGTCGGACAATTCAGGCACGAAGCTTCTTTCATTTACCATAGAGAGGATACGCAAGTGACTGCTCTTGACAGCTGCCTGCTAGTGGGAGAGAAGGTTCTACCAACGTCTAATCGTCGTATGCTGCCACTACCGAGAGCTGTCCGACCACGGTGAGAGTGCGGATTACTGACGAACTTACCTCATGCCTTGGGAGACGTTTTTGAACAGACACGTAGTTTTTCCTTCTGCAGTTCTAGAGATTCCTGCTAGTTCTTTTTAAAGTGAGTATGAATTTATATAGTTTTTGATATATTTATGTTTTATGTTATATGGTATGTTTTTGATGTAATTATATATTTATAGAATAATTTGTATAGTTTCAAATGTATTTATCTCGCATAAAAATGTCAAGAGGGTGAAGGAAAGGGGGTATATACGCACTAGAGAGAGAGTCAGAGAAACAGACAGAGTCAGAAAGAGAGAAAAAGACAGAGAGAAAGAGACAGACGTCGGAGACAGACAGACACGACAGAGAGAGACAGACGACAGAAAGACAGACGAAAGAGAGAGACGGACGACAGAAAGACAGACGACAGAAAGACAGATGACAGTGAGAGAGAGACAGACAGACAGACGACAGTGAGAGACAGACAGACAGACGACAGTGAGAGAGAGAGACAGACAGACGACAGTGAGAGAGAGACAGACAGACGACAGTGAGAGAGAGACAGACAGACGACAGTGAGAGAGAGACAGACAGATGACAATGAGAGAGAGACAGACAGACGACAGTGAGAGAGAGACAGACAGACGACAGTGAGAGAGAGACAGACAGACGACAGTGAGAGAGAGACAGACATACGACAGTGAGAGAGAGAGAGACAGACGACAGTGAGAGAGAGACAGACAGGCGACAGTGAGAGATAGACAGACGACAGTGAGAGAGAGACAGACGACAGTGAGAGAGAGACAGACGACAGTGAGAGAGAGACAGACGACAGTGAGAGAGAGAGACAGACAGACGACAGTGAGAGAGACAGACGACAGTGAGAGAGACAGACAGACGACAATGAGAGAGAGACAGACAGACGACAGTGAGAGAGACAGACAGACGACAGTGAGAGCGACAGACAGACGACAGTGAGAGAGACAGACAGACGACAGTGAGAGCGACAGACAGACGACAGTGAGAGAGAGACAGACAGACGACAGTGAGAGAGAGACAGACAGACGACAGTGAGAGAGAGACACAGACAGACGACAGTGAGAGAGAGACACAGACAGACGACAGTGAGAGACACAGACAGACGACAGTGAGAGAGAGACACAGACAGACGACAGTGAGAGAGAGACACAGACAGACGACAGTGAGAGAGAGACACAGACAGACGACGACAGTGAGAAGAGAGACACGAAGACGAACTGACAGTGAGAGAGAGACACAGACAGACGACAGTGAGAGAGACAGACAGACGACAGTGAGAGAGACAGACAGACGAGTGAGAGAGACAGACAGACGACAGTGAGAGAGACAGACAGACGACAGTGAGAGAGACAGACAGACGACAGTGAGAGAGACAGACAGACGAGTGAGAGAGACAGACAGACGACAGTGAGAGAGACAGACAGACGACAGTGAGAGAGACAGACAGACGACAGAGAGAGAGACAGACAGACGACAGAGAGAAAGACAGACAGACGACAGAGAGAGAGACAGACAGACAGACGACAGAGAGAGAGAGAGAGAGAGAGACGACAGAGAAAGACGACAGAGAGGGAGACGACAGAGAGAGAGAGACGACAGAGAGAGAGAGACGACAGAGAGAGAGACGACAGAGAGAGACGACAGAGAGAGACGACAGAGAGAGAGACGACAGAGAGAGAGACGACAGAGAGAGAGACGACAGAGAGAGAGACGACTGAGAGAGAGAGGACAGAGAGAGACGACAGAGAGAGAGACGACCAGAGAGAGAGACGACAGAGAGAGACGACAGAGAGAGAGACGACCAGAGAGAGAGAGACGACAGAGAGAGAGTCGACAGAGAGAGACGACAGAGAGAGATAGAGACGACAGAGAGACGATGACAGAGAGAGAGACGTCAGAGAGAGAGAGAGATGACGACGACAGAGAGACGATGACACAGAGAGAGACGACAGAGAGAGTGACGACAGAGAGAGTGACGACAGAGAGAGAGAGAGAGACGACAGAGAGAGAGACGACAGAGAGAGAGAGAGACGACAGAGAGAGAGACGACAGAGAGAGACGACAGAGAGAGTGACGACAGAGAGAGTGACGACAGAGAGAGAGACGACAGAGAGAGACGACAGAGAGAGGGAGACGACAGAGAGAGAGAGAGACGACAGAGAGAGAGACGACAGAGTGAGAGAGACGACAGAGAGAGAGACGACGGAGAGAGATGCTAAAATCTGTATTTGATAAATGTTATACTGCTTATTGATATAAAGGAATATTTGACTTTGTTAAAACTACTCATACCAATCTGTTGTCTGTTGTTTTAAAGGTATTCAATTTATAGGTATTTAAAGATATTCATTTTGTGAATATGAATTACAAAAGAATACCCTGATATTTATTTAATCGAAAAAGGGGTAAAAACAAACAGAAATCGTATGTAAAATAATTAAATTGGATAATATCCAAAATTCATGGATAGAAAAATCAAATATAATATGAAAAAAATAGATTGAATTTAATATTATGAATTACGTGCACTGAGGAATTATTTTTTATAAGTCATCAGTAGAACATTATTTGAGGTGTTAATTATGGTCGTAAAAGGGCGAAAAAGGTTCTGAAAATACATACCAAAGGTACTATTGAAACAACTGTATTATGTTTTAAATCAATTACATGAACTCAATTTCTAGAATGTAGAGATACAATGTTTCTTCTTTATAGTCTGTGAGAGGTGATTGCCTGTACCGACTGAACTTGTTTTTCTCGTGGATAGTAGAAGGTTGTTCGCAGTCACTTCCAGCCACCCGTACGAGCACTTGCCCGCGTGGGAACTTTGGTGTTCTTGCGGGCACAATCAATTTCCCCTGATCGCCCTCTCCTTTCCCCAAATCCACAAGCGCTGCCAGTGCCCTTCGATGGTAGCCGATGACATTAGGTGATTATTACAATTCCTGATTTATAAAAATGAATCTTTTTAATTAATTCACGAACGTCCTTCTCAACGCGGCTCGTGGCCTCATAAATGTGCTTACTGTTAAGAAGATTCATTTTAGATGCAGGAGGTGTAATAATGACCTAATGGCATTGGCCACAACAGAAAAATCGAATCGTATTGTCGGCGACATGATGGCAAGTGTTTCCTCAGGTCAAGTGGTTTTCTGCACACCCATTTAAATGTCCTGATTTACCTGTCGGAGCAGCACTAAATCCAGCGGAAAAGGGTTAAACTATTGCAGCAACACTGTTGAAATTTAAATTTGACTTTACAGCTGCAGATTGATTATTGTTGCTGGGATATAAATTTCTGGTGGTTTATGTAAAATATATTTTAATATTTATTTAATATTGTTTACTTCTGATTACATGAGATATAAAATCTCATCAAAGCTATTCAGGAAAAGGAAATATACATTTTTCTGCCAAATCGTTGAAAAACGCAGAAAAGAGTAGAAAAAGGTGCTGAATCATAAAAGAGAGAACAGGTGGCAAATGTAGTAATCTCACGAAAACGTGGAGCAAATTGTGTTTATTTCGCTTCATTTCATCCCCCACAAAAACATATATTAAACTATCTATATGAAAACAGTTATATTTTTGAAAAGGTGCCGCACTTTAAAATCCTTTCCCTAGTCATCAGCTTGTATATGCGCGTTGAAAATGAAAGTGATGGTCCGAATTCGGGCCACCAAAATGTTTTGTATTTTATTCGTCTCAAGCTTCCGTCTTCCGTCTAAATAATTATTAATTTTAAAGAGTGGGTCAGGTACGTGTTACTGTATATATTCTAGCTGAAGTACCCCGCGTCGCTCGGGTATTTATCATAATTTATTAGACAGGAAGAGGAATTCCATTTATTCCCGCCCTGCGGCGGAGCCTACTGCTGTCTATTCTATTGTATACCTGCTCCGACCTGCCTTGCTCTCATGTGGTAATACGCAATCTTCCTCAATCACTTTCTCACTAAAAAAATATTTATATTTTTCCTTATTGGGGTTCCCGCCCCCCAAACTTCACTCACTTTATAACTAAAAACAATAAAATACGTCAAAAAATAAAATACGTATTCACGAATACACTTAATTCATTCACGCCTAGACGCAAAGAAAATTTTTGATGTTTTGAATATGCATTAGCAGGTTATCGCCAGTCTCTACTCTTGTAGATAAACCTAGTCACTATGAGAACTCAAAATATGAACATTTGAAGATGTAATATCGGGTAAATATAACACCAGTGCATATAAAAATACATGTGTAGGGAGAGAATTTTAATAAAATGTTATTTTTTCCTTTTCACTTTAGAAAAATGCCGTTTAGTATAGAAATTGATTTTATGTTTCGACAAAAGGAAAGGACACATTTTTATAGCTGCTTGCTTCAAATAATATTTTCGATATGCAACAAATGTTCTCCACAGAATTCCTGAGTACCTATACATAGTAACCTATTCGATTTCTTCACTTAGAAATTGAAATGTCAGCCATTGTGAGTGTGTAATCTAAGGTTCCCTTGAGGCCTGTCAGCGCCATAGGCCGTTAAGTCGATTTCGGGATAATTAAAGACACATTTTCCGGTAAAGAAAAGTCCAAACCAAAAGTTTGAAATCATATTTTTTCATAATTTTTCTTTGTTTTTAGGGCATTTTAAAAACATTTTAAGAGCATTTATGGATCATTTTTGACGATGTTTTTGGTCATCAAAACCCGACCCCTAATGACGAGTTTCTATATGTGACTATTAAAGTCTATAAAATTAGAGTATATTGTAGAATTAGAGGTACGGAGGGTAAGATGGCGAAGTGTATGAGATGAATTCAGTATTTCTCGAACATACTAAGGTAGCAGAACCTTCTTCTGCCTTGAGAGTTCTCTCTAGCGGCTAGGAATATACATTTGACAGAAGTCAAATCAGTTTACCGCTTGAGCTGTCACAGACGCAAACGCGATTTGGAAGGTGAAGCTTGTAATTTTTGTTCTTCAGAACGTAAGAAATTACTCTTCGACGATAAGTTATTTTAGCACCCCTGAGCATAATCGTGTTAATACGACTGAAAACTAACGAAATCATGTAATATCAAGTAGGTTGTTTGCAATGACGGATAACAGTAGGAAACTTTCAAACTAAAATGGCGAGGTGGGTAAGATGCGGGAAAGATGACGAATCGAAAGTTCATCTTCTCCGACATGCTTTAATGGCTTATTAAAAATTAGGTTGCATAATTAATTTTGAGTTGCATTTATTGCTTCCTTCATTTTATTCTCTAATTTATTTAGAAACTTCCAAGTTTATTAGGTGTCCATTAGGTACACTTCAACATTGTACTTCAACAATGGCGATTAAGCATTATTGTAAATGCGAAATTTGAAGCTCTTTTTCACAGGAATCTATTGAGTTTTCGAAAAATTTCATTTGAAATAATTTGAAGCACTTCCACTCACAATTGTAATAATGCGTACAGATCGATGTAAATGTCCATAGTGTGTAATGATCGATGTAAATGTCCGGAGTGAGAGGTATTTAAAAAAATTACATTTGTGTAATTTTTGGAAAAAATACAAATGAATACACCAAATTGATCTTTACGTCATAGTAAATAGCTCATATAGCAATATCTATTAGAAAAATTTGAAGAAAAAATTTGGGGCCATATTTGAGAAAATGGTGTTTGAGCGTTTCTGAAAATGCGGAATTTTGATCTCATTTGTACAGAAAAGAATTTGTACAGTAGGTTGAGTTTTCAAGAAACTTTGACATTATTTAAAGCACATGTACTCATAAATATAATAATGTAAAGAATCGGCCTTTAATGCTAATATTACCGACGTGAGAGACAAGAAAAAATATTCATATTTAAAATGTTTGAAAAAACCAAAAGAATAGAAGAACATAGCATCTATATCATGGTATAAGGTTCGTTTGGCATTAACCCTACCAAACATTTAAAGAAAAAATTAGTAGCAGTTTTTGATAAAATCTAGTTTTGTAATATTGCAAAATTGCAAATATTGCATGCACTATCGCAAGAAAAGTACTAAAATTTGCGAAAAAATGTACATGACTTTATTGAGATAACTATTTATGCCCAACAAATTTCATTTGAAGGAAAAATCTGTCTTCAAAATTTTATTTGTAGGAAGACGTCGAAAAAAAATTTTGCAATTTTCGAAAATTTAGAGTTAACGGTGAAAATCGGACCTATGCCACCTTTATAAAAGTATGCTTAGCCACCTTTATAAAAGGAGGCTTCATGTAAAGTACCCCCAAATTTTAAAGAATGTTTAACAAAATTTCAAAGTTTCAACTACAGCCAGATCGGTTTGGGTTACTTCAATTTGGAAAAGATCGTACGTGTGATTTAGGTGCTAGTAGTGTTCACAGACGGACGGACGGACGGAGAGACGGACGGGCGGACGGACGGGCGGACGGACGGGCGGACGGGCGGACGGGCGGGCGGGCGGACGGACGAACGAACGGACGGACGGACGGACGGGCGGACGGACGGGTGGACGGACGGACGGGCGGACGGACGGGTGGACGGACGGACGGGGGACGGGCGGACGGACGGACGGACGGGCGGACGGCCGGGGGACGAACGGGCGGACGGATGGGCGGACGGACTAAGTGATTGAGGGACGGACGGGCGACGGACGGACGGACGGACGGCGGACGGAGGGACGGACGGCGGACGGACGGACCTGGACACCTGGACGGATGGCGGGCGAAGTGTGACGGACGGACGGGGCGGAGAACGGTGTGGGCGGATTTGGGATCGGACGGCGGGCGGGCGGACGGACGGATGGGCGGACGGACGGATGGGCGGAGGACGGGCGGACGGGCGAACGGACGGGCGGGGCCGGACGGGCGGCCGGACGGGCGGACAGGATGGGCGGACAGACGGGGGCGGACGGACGTTTTGAAAAAACATTTTCGGTAGTCAGGACCCCAAAAACGTTGTAACAGGTAGACAAGCAGACGTGACGCAGACGGACGGCGGACTGGACGGTTGACTGGGACTTATCATGACCTTTTCAGATCTTATCGATCTTACCTGACCTGGCGACTGGACAGACCTGGATGGCAGACGGATCTGGGCAGACGGATTCCTGTAAGGTGATTTGACGGGGCAGACGGACGGCCAGATTTGACGGGGCAGACGGACGGCAGATTTGTGGGATCTATTAAGACGGACGGCAAGTATGGATCTGGCAGACGGACGGGCGGACGGACGGGCAGACGGACGGGTAGACGGACGGGCAGACGGACGGGCAGACGGACGGGCAGACGGACGGGCAGACGGACGGGCGGATGGACAGACGGACGGACGGACTGACGGACGGACTGACGGACGGACAGACGGACGGACGGACGGGCCGACGGACGGGCAGACGGACGGGCAGACGCACGGGCAGACGGACGGGCAGACGGACAGGCGGATAGACAGACGGACGGACGTTTTGAAAAAAAACACATTTTCGGTATCAGGGGACCCCAAAACCTTTATTTCCGTTGAAATCTCGAAATCGATTTTCCGCAGCATTACATAACTTTCTCTACACTACATATATTACTCCGTATATATGTATGTATACGAGAAAGTAAAAAGTGACGGGGGAAGGGATAAGGAAGCAATGGATTGTGATGTTTTAGAAGAAAGAAATATCAACTCCAGGGTCAGCCCGTCATGATCTAATTACTCATCGTCTGAGAAGACATTACTAGATTTCTTGTATTGTTACACGCGATGACGTGGATGATGATGCAGTGGATGTTCGCAGACAAGACTGCGTCATTTGTGGAGAACAGGGGAAGACAGAAATATGGTACCAGTGTTACTCTTGCAAATCTTGGACGCGTTGGGATGATTATCAAGCCCAACACAGAACTTGGAGAAGTATAGTATTTTGTAATTTTGTAAGTAATTTGCTTACTTAACTTTTTAAATAAAGTATTATTGATTAATATGTTGCTTCCATTTGTTATCTTACCCATATCCCTTCGTCGAAAAAAGTCGAATAGGTCGACTTATATAAATATTTGTTGAAGTTTAATAGCGGAAGACTGCTCTTCATATTTTCTGTAATAAAGGTAAGTGTTGTTAACGCTCTCGTGTAATTCTGTGTTGTAAACCTCTCGCCAGCTCCAGAAAACCAACCTCTCATTCGTTAACACACCATCCTATACCCTACTTTTTTTATTAGTTAAGGTCGCAGTAACATTTAGGTCATTAGCGACCACTATTGGAGTTAATGGTATGGTAACTGTGAAGATGAATCGATATGGTGATGATAAGGGGTGAATGGACGAACACAGGGAGGGAAGTAAAGCCGGCTGCCCCATGTTAGTAGATTTACTGCATGTAAAAGATCCTCAAGCCTAAAAGAAGCCTCTGAGCAAAATTGAGATCCGCCTGTTCGTCGCCCAAGATAATACCTCCTTTCTCCGCTAGGTGGTGAAAGAAGCGTAGCAAAATTTGCGTGGTTAGACGGAAGAGCGGGCCTAATGGCCCGAGTCTCGCCACGTAAAGTAAGGCATTAACTAACTAACAAGTACAACCGTGCCCGTGGTGGGACTCGAGCTCGCGACCCTTCGATCCGAGATTACTACGATACTACTGCCTTAGCGATCTTGGCCACCGGGCCGACCATACCCTACTTATTTATAATAAAAATACAAAAAATTGGAAATTCTTATGAATACAGTGTTGCATAAGGATTATTGTGGAAGTAAAAATGTAAGTGCATTTTAGAGCTTAAAATCTTATCAAAAATATAAAAGTGAAACGAAATAAAATAAACATTGGTTAATTTGTTTTGGCTGCTGTGGTCTGGTCAAGTTGATGAAAAAATCCGATCGGTAGCCTCAACAGATATCAATGCTTCAAATTTAGTAAAATCATCAATATTTAGAAAAAAATCTTGTACAGTCTTATCAGGTTATAGTGAACTCTTGGTTATAGTGAACTTAAGTCACTGGTCCCATTTCACACATTACAAATAAGCATACGAAGATTCAGTTATAGTGGACGTGAACCTCGGTTATAGTGAACGTAGGAAGTAAGTCCTGGATATTAATTGGATCTCTTATGATATTAGACGATTTAAAGGGTCTTTGGAGAGTGGGATGGCGTCCCAACAGTGCAAGTGGCATTGAAAGGTGGCCTCGTTTTACAAACTACTTAGGTCGAATTCAGCCTCTGTCTGGAAGAGGTCTGGCGACTGGGTGGTCTGATTGATAGCTTTCTGTGGTCTCTCCGTTCAACACCAGGCGAATGCCGGAACTATAATCGTCCGTACGGGCCACGGACAGAGCGTGATCTTTCTTTCCTCCAGCGGGAAAAGACATGCCGAAAGACGGCTGGGGGAAAACCTTCACTCACGAGACTAGTTGACGCCCAGAAAAAACTGAAAAAGTCTGATTCAAAACAATTATTAAGCAAGCAAACCTTGAAGACAAAGATCTATAACAGTAGCATTTTCCACTTATAAGAGTTCTCACCATAAGAAATACTTCTCGTTTCCTGTAATGAGGTATTATTATAAATTTGGGAGGTAGCCTACCGTTGAGCTTCTTCATTTACTCGTGATCAAGAAGGAAATTTCATACAAATCAGAAAGACATTTCACGCAAACTATGCTAACTAGAGTTAAGACCTGTGTCATTCGAGCGTTGCGTTGACGCGCGTTACCTAACGCTGACATTTCGGCGTCACACCTAACGTCGACACCTGCCCACACGAGCCACTTAACGCGCGTCGTAGATTAACACTATATCTTATGTGAAACGGCACATCAGCGTTCTTGGCGACCTACGTGGTGCTCACAGCTCAAGCTAGAACCTAAGTCAAGATAACGCGTGTTTTCGAGTTTTCAACGCAGTGCAAAACGACGCCCGCTAGGCGTCTCGTAGGCACGGGCATCGACACAGCTGACGTCAACAACGTTAGGTGACGCGCGTCAACGCAACGCTCTTATGTCACGGGCCTTGGAGGTAAGACTTTGTTTGGTCAAGTCCGAACATACGAAATAGATCAATTAATTTTTACACATTTTAATTCAGACTCTATCCTTTGTATGTTAACGTTGTTTTTGTTTTTCATTTCAACACAAAGTGAACATAAGTATTATAATGAAAATGCACAAGGCCCAATATAATTTTCTATCCTTTTTCATCTCGAATAGAATACCTATGTATTTATCCGTACATAATAGTCTCAGTGACATGTAAATGGAGAAAAGTTAAATCTACTCTATAGAAATTAATTTTATCCACAACATGTAGGCTATTTATTAATTCCATCATTTAGTGCAATTATTTAAAAATTTTAAAGAGGATGGAGTTAAAGTACATGAAGGTTTATATTCCAAAACACTCCATCCAATGCATGAGTTTTTAAATGATTTATTGGAGTATTAAAACTAAATAATGCTTCCTACATAGCAATCAAACAAAAATATAAACATATTTTTTGCTGAATTTTTATTCACTTAGATTTTGGTCGAGATTTTTCATGTACTAATATTTTTGAATGTACTACACATTCACCAATAAAATTAGTTTTTTTTCGATGTTCAGAAATGTTCAGTTCTCGAGTTGTATTGAGATTGATAAACCTCACCATATTTTGAAAGCGCAAAGCGTTACGCTAATTGTTTTTAATTTTAATAAAAATTAACTATGTAAAATTCTTGCCGTAATTTTTAATATAAAAACACTTTTACTATTTTCTAAAATTTTCCTCTAACAAGCGCCCAGTGTTTCACTTCTAGAGAAGTCACTCAAGTCGCACCTTCTTGCGGGTCAATCCGTTTTAAGTAGTCCAGCACTGGTTGCTCGACCACCTCGAAAAAAAATGCATATTTTGTACATAAATTTCCTTATGATTTGGCTGTTGAAAAACACCTTTGATTTATTGTTATTGTATCTGGTTTACAAATGGCGGTCATTTTTGTTTTACGCCGTGCACCATTTTTCGAAAATTATGTACAAAATATGATTTTTTTTCGAAATGGTCGAGCGACCAATTTATTAAATTCTGAACCATTGCTGAACCTACGCACCATTAAACATAAAGAGGTTAGCAGTAAGCATTCAGTTTTTTTTAATTTTAATATTAGAAAAACAAATTTGGTTTTCTAGTGAGTTGTAAATACTCCTTATGGTAATTTTATTTTTTAGCTAAAATTATAAACATTTCAATAATAAATTTTCTTTTTCTTACAAAATTAATCAATTAACAATTTATCACAAGAATAGAATGCAACATTCATTTTGTCGATATAACATTTAAAATACCATACGAGCCATTGCCATTTTTTGAACTTGAACGTTTTTCCTGGATCGATTTCGCGTGATTTTCGATACTGTATTTACAAGAAAATTGGCTTTTAAAAGGAAACCTTCACGCTTGAAATTTCGCTTCTGATGCTTACACAAAAGGGAGCGCCTTTGTAAGAACCAAGAGGCAGCTAATAATGTGAATTATTTGCGAATTATTTATTATTTTAGAAAACAATTTAAAACTTGTTCTTCGGGGCAAACAATTAGCCGACGTTTGAGTGAATATTTTTGCACGATGCAGGAAGTGCGAAGTGCTACACTTTTTTGCGAGGAAAGGCTTTTGGCTCTAACAGGTCGTCTCAGAATTAATGTGAAAAGAAACTTGTTGGGCAAATAGGGAGTTGATGATCTTTTTCTGCCAATGCGGTGGGGAATTTCATATAACGGGTTTCTATGTGCGACATTTGCCCCTGATTGGCAGGGAACTCATCATGCACTATTGTTTGGCAGGTCACATGTACACAAAGGGATTTCATGTACCTGGCGACCACCAATGTATGCTGAGTTGGCTACCAATTTACGTCTAATGGGTAACTTCTTTATATTAAATTTTCTACCACATGCTCACTGGCAAAAAGATGTTCACTCTACACACCCAAAAATCTGTAAATGTTTTCTGAGTCACCTTATTCAATCTTCGGCCTCGGCTCTTCTGTCAGAATCGAAATGTACATCCATTAATAGGGTTTTTATGAATAATAAAAATTCAGTGACTCATTGGCTTACATTTTTTCACAATGTTGACAGTCGACACAAGTATAGAATGCCTTACAAAATATTGCCCTGTTTTCATCTCAACAAGACATGAAAAAACATCTTGATATCAGTTTTTCACGGCATATTTTAATAGTGTAAAATAATTAAATTGTTCTCGTACTTGCAACTGATAAACATAAGAATGAAGTGACAGCAGAAAATTAATGTTGGGTGCTTATTTCGAGAGGGGGCCTTAAGTCCTTCCTTTGGTAAAGGGGCTGGCTAATGCCCTCGATATTCATGGAGACTAACAAAAGCTCTTTGAAACTATGTACTTAAGGATTATATTAATTAAAACACTTGAAACTGATGATTCTAAGTTTAGAACAGGAAACAAATTTCCTTAAACATTAATGCATTGTATTAAGTAAAGTTTAGGAAAGGTCTTGAACTTACCAACGATTATTAGAGTGAAATATATTGTCTGTTTAGTTTCAAATCGCCTAAGACGGAATATAAGTGCTCTAACTTCAAACAAACTCATTATTTTAAAAGAATATTAGTTTAAAAAATATTTTCTAAGCAGCCATTAGAATCTCCACCCATCATCGTCAGATAAAATGTGTGGATGCCAGAGGGGCAGAATAATTCTCTGTATGTGAGGGGGCGCTACAGTTAGTGTCCAGTCGACATGATGTTCTCTTATTAATAAATGTTCACTTATGCTGAATACAAAATGTACTTTTATTTCTTGTCTTATAGTTAACAATTAGTTAATGCTATTCATTTCCATTATGTCTAAAAAAATGAAGTTTTCTATAGTGTGTAATGTTGCTGTTTTAAGTGAAAGCGTCCTGTTTTGTCCCGTTTTTTAGTCAAGAAAAAGTAACAATGTCCTGTTTTTGTTTTTTAAGATCTGGTTACCTTATTCTAATAGTATAACTTGATCTGGGTTATTGTAAACGAACGCTCGGTAAAATATTGTTGTTTATATTGGTGTACCCGTTTTCTGTATACTTCATAAATTTAAGGTAAAAATAAGGTGAATTCAGTATAGCGGACGTCTTGACTACAAACCACTAGTATCTTCCACAAAAACAGAAACCATTTTTTAAAATTTGGGTTTAATTTTTCTGGGATACCTGGTTAAGAATCTGAATAAACAAAATTCTAGATCCCGACTCCAATAATGACCGATTGACAATACGAATATATTTGATGATGATGGGTGATAGCTGAAATGAACAATTCAGACTGGACGTGTTAAAACCTGATATTTTTGGAAATAATGAGTCAGCAGTCAAAAGTGCTTACATTCTGACTTGGATGGTTAGAAACTTTAAAACAGTCCATGTGGCGTAGGGAAATTGAAGACCTTTTCTAGCGCGTGTTGTGGATGCATCATGTCGGGGGACCGCACGTGGAGTATTCGTCGGCCGGGGCGGGGGCGGGGGCCGGGGCGGGGGCCGGGGCCGGCGGCGGAGGCAGGGGCGGCAGTGGACGCGCGGCGACCGCAACCTCCGCTATGTGCTCCAGGGCCTCCTCGATCTGCAACAACATTCGTGGATACAAGATAAAAATATTCTGTCTCTCTTATTCCAAATAGTGTTGCAACATACGCAGCAAGCCATCGACGTTAAAAACTAAAACATCTTTCTACTTTCTTCTTCGCAAATGGGTCACTTACGGAACCAACAGGTTTAGACCGTCTTTTTAGCCCAGTAATCTCTCATATGCAACGAATGGGTCTGCTTTTGTTGCTCAGACCATATGTTTCATTGGACTTTCTTTTCCACCTCGAAACTCTGCGATGCAATTTTTCTAATTATATCACGATCTTGTAAATTTGGTGATCCCCATTCTCTAAGGTTCTTTTCTGTTTGTCTGTACCACTTCGGTCACTTGCGAGATGAGGTCCCGGGCTTGGGACCGGCAGTGGCGGAGCTATTAAAACATCTATGTTAATAATACCAAAACTGTGGATGTTTTTAAACACCCTTGTTTTAAAGCTGATTTAGTAACTTCTAACAATAAATTCGTGTGCAAGAAAATGGAATTTGGAAGAGGTAGTATTTATTAATATATTGATATCTAATTTAAAAAAAACTTTAAAAAGTAATAACAATGAACAGAACTAAACTTGATCGCCCAGGGTCTTCTCAAAGAGTCAGTCCTTGTTTCGCCGGAAACGTGTATGGGAGCAAGGCCTCCGTGCCCGAAATACGATGTATGATGTATACTAGAAGGGCATCTGGGGCATCTCGAGCAAGAGATAGTCTGCTCAATGAAGGCTGTACAAACGGCGTTCGTTTGGACGAACAGCGTTTGAACTGACACATAACATTAGTTACAATTATATCTAACATTAATTATTTATATATATTAATTATATATCTAACATGAGTTATTTTAATTTTTACATAATTGTGATAATGGGGATTTTTCATTCACAAAGAAAAAATATGAAACGTAACAACATCGAGCACAAAACTTCAGCTTTAATGTATTATTCATGACTGAATAAAAACATCGTTGTTTTGAAAACATCGACATGGACGTCGCATCCCGAATTTCAGCGCCCAGCAGACACAATAATCGAACAGAAAGATTGTTAATTTTACATATTTTTATTTGCAAGATGTGTCTTGCGGACATTTGGCAGATTTGCATAAGTTTAACATATACTTGGGAGGAGTGTTCGTTCCATTAACAAGCCTTATTCACATGTTATGCATACACAATACCCAATAATATATATTTAATTTATATTTATTTTCATATTTAATATATTTATTTATTTTATATTTATTTTATGCTTAATAATATTTTATATTTATATTATTAATATTTAAATTACCCAATAATAAATATTTGAATGTGAAATGCCAAATAATTTGTTTATGCGAAATAGAAAGACAAGAGTTAGATGATTTGTGGTAAAGGTAGGGGTGGTTGATTTAAAGGAAAATGACAATGGACGGTGTTCAACATGGAACAGGTTAAAGAATATAAACATATGGAACATGTCAAATTGATTGATTCATTGATTGATGTTTCCGGACATGTCGCTAGCGGACGTGTAGGTCGGCGCCAGATCTCCCTCTTCAGCGGGCAAGATCATCGTCATTCCTAGGAAAACGGGACTAATGACCAAAACCATTAAATCCCTCGAAAATACGAAATAATGAACGAATCCAGCTAGCGGGCGAGGCACACCTCCTCCTTCCGGGATGTAACATGCATAACAGGTACGGGTCTAGCGTCCACACCGCGGATGTGGCGCAGGGCATCAACCGATGTCACTGCAGCGCCTCTGACCGGGAGATCCTAGGGTTCGGGTCCTGATGGTGGCAGGATTTTCGACTCTGGTTAGACAGCTAGTTCGAATGCAGTCATTGTGTGGAGGAGAATTCTACTGGCCGGCTGCTCTGATCGGTAGTTTTCCGATCAACACCAAGCGAATGTCGGAGCAGTACCATAACAAACGGGCCACGGACCGCGCGCGATCTATCCTTCCTCTTCCTTGTACTAATTTCGTCCTTACTTACATCACGTATACTCACATACACTACACTACCACTCGTGTCGGGAGACAAGTCGGGAGCTTAGAGCTTGACCCGGCTGGTGCGGTGCCCCGCAGATTGGATATACCTGGTGGGGAAAATCCCCGCAAGCCGACGTAGGTCGGCGCCGGGTCTCGCCAGCTCTCGCGATAAAAGCATGTACAACACTTACGGGACTAATGACCTTAGCAGTTAACGCGTCCTGAATTACTACCGGGAGCGGTAGCTCAGTGCATCAACTGATGTTACTGCAGCGCCTCTGACCGGGAGGTCCGAGGTACGAGTCCTGGCAGCGGCAGGATTTTCGACACTAGCTTTTCAGCTAGGTCGAATTCAGTCGCTGTCTGGAGGAGAATTCTAGCGGCCGGCTGCTCTAATCGGTAGTTTTCCGTGGTTTCTCCGATCAACACCAGGTGAATGCCGGAGCAGTACCCTACCAAACGGGCCACGGACCGCGCGCGTTCTGTCCTTCCTCTTCCTTGTCCTATCCTCTCCTCTTACACACACACTTACACTAGCATGCATCACACTATCACATATTCCGGGAGACCGGTCGGGAGCTTAGAGCTTGTCCCGGCTGGGGCGGTGCCCCGCTGGTGGGAGAGTCCTGGTTAGGGGGAAACCCCACTAGCCGACGGTAGGTCAGTGCCGGATCTCGCCATCAAGCGGGGGAGGATCACCGCCATCTCCCGAGAAAAACACATGCACTACACTAACGGGACTAATGACCGAAGCAGTTGACGCGCCCGGAAACACGATAAAATCAATCAATCAACCGACGGTAGGGCAGCGCCGGATCTCGCCATCCAGCGGGGGAAGACCACCACCATCTCCCGAGAGAGAAAAACACGCACTACACTAACGGGACTAATGACCAAAGCAGTTGACGCGCCCGGAAACGCGAAAAAATCAATCAATCAATCAATCCTGAATTACTAATTAAACTCTCGTCCATAGGAGTTGAGGCGCCAGGAACACCAATCAACGTAAAGTTGCTTACAGGCCCAGCAGGCGGCTTCTGCGGCTTCATAAAGAGGTACTCGTCACGGGTGACGCCAGCGGCGCCCAACTCCAGTGCCAACTCCCCGGCCTGCGCCCTGCCCCGCACCACGCGCAGGACGGTGGGCACTCGGTGGCGCTGCATGGGCAGGTAGCCCTCCTCCGCACCCGGCGCCTTCGGTCTCAGGAGCACCTGCAACGCCACACACATGCTCCACTGCCTACTTGCCCTTCACTTCTAAACGCGTGCGTGTGCGATCAGAAGGCCAGAGCTGGCGCTACCTAGATGGGGCCACGTGCCACTCTTCTAAGGTTACCGAGGAACACACCGAATATAAGGACCTGTGAGCCATATTAGGTGATGACAGGGGGAATTTAGGAAGTAGCAAAACATTCGCACTTGGAAGATGAGCGTGTCTCAGACAGCGGGGAGAGTGATACAACTACCTAAGCAGCGGTTCCTCAGAAACATCGATGCAGGTAAAGAGGTAGCAGGAACATACTTTTAGGTTGGTTATTAAAGAATGTTCCTTTTACAATATTACGTAGGTTGTTGCCTGTTATTTAGACCATCATCATTACTAATCAGTAGGGAACGGAATTTATTGTAATAAAATATGCAAAATATGTACATATATATGTACTTATTTTTTCCAAAACATGTAAGAAAAAATAGAAAATATGTCAAATATAAATTCATTATTGTGTTTAAAATTGTTCTCTACAGGCATTTTCCGGCCATATAACGTCGCCGATCAGTTCTTAGCAAGGATTCGGAGTGGCTGAAAGTAGCTTCTACCTCTCCAGAAGTAATTGACTTCATCACATATAAGAATTTTATTCTAAATATAAAATACGTCCATAGTATATATTGCAAGGTTTACGAGGAGCCGGTGTACAAGTGAAAAATACTACTGTGTAGCGAGTGATGGCTTCCAGGGAATGTGTATATACTCCACCCTCCAAATTGAACGATGCGGTAAGACAATTAAAAAAAAAAATTGTTAAGTTTTCGATCGAGTAACGAATTTGCTGTTTGAAACATGAGCAAGCACGTGGTTGAAATTACTTTTGTTCATAAAATTCCGCTCATCCTTGACTCGCAAGTATGCAGTAAGCGAGGGGAGGGTACCTTTGTCAATTCATTGCGGAGATATGGTGGTAATAGAAGCACAGCAGAATTACATTTATAAGAAAGATGATTCCGTAATAAATATTCCAAACGAGCATCTGAAATGTTGTTTCGACGTATAAAGATATTAAAATGAGCGAAATATGTAAGAAACATGTTGTAATTGATAATATATGTAAAAATATTTAATTATACCAAAATATGTAATATAAAAATAGTTCTAAATCATTCATAATGTCTTGTGAACTCCAAAAAAATATAATTAAATGAAGGTATCTAGTTCCTGTAAAAACATATTTACATGGAAATCCGTTCCCTACTAATCAGTTAATTATTAATACATCACATATTTTTAAATGTCATCACTTCATAGGATTGTGACGAAATTATGGAAGTGATGATATACAAAAAACAGGTTTTATCCGACGTTACATTGAAACTTTTAAAAAATGTTTCGTTGTTAACCATATAAAATAAACTCAGTTAAACGAATTTTAAATGTCTAAATAACAAGGGAGAAATACGTATGCTTACGTATAAGTAATGTACGAACTAAATACCACAATCATTTAGGAAACATGTTTTTCTTTTTACTTTTTTATACATAGTGGATTGTCACAAAAGAGACACTACACAATACTGCATTTATTTTGAGTCATATGACATTTACGTAAAGAAATACAAATATAACACCTCTTGCAATCAGGAACCATCTCTGTCTTTGTTACAATACGGATAACATCTAGCGTTTTAAATATTCCTTCACAGTGAGTGTAAAAATATATTTATTTGTTCAAAACCTTCATACGGTCTTATTAAGATGAAGCGACTGCTTCTAGAACATGCTGTTGATTGACTCAAACGTCGTGTCTGCTTTTGTATTAATAGTGCAAAGTCATGTATTGTAAGAATGGATTGAAGAGGGTACATTGACGACATGGAAGGTTTTGGTGATCCTGGACAAAGCTCGACGCGAGAGGATCACAAAATTTTCCACCAAGCTCAAAATGACCCAACGATCACAAGTGTTGACATCCAGTGAATTGTTACATCTGTAATAAACTGCAAACTGCCTTTGTACACTACAGCATGAGTCAGGTACGTTTACGACGACTGGCGGGTCGGCCCCTTCAATGTCATCATCGACACCAAAGACTGGGCTGGTGTCGTGGCAGGGAATCTTCAACTTCAGAGTGGTCACGAGAGGGTCAGGACAAGTCTCTTCTGAATTTCGCCTGGATGAGGCCTGACTAGTCACAAATCCAAACTCTACTGGGGATTTATCCGAGAGTCCTGGTATCCCTGCCTCACTCCTTTGGCACCAAGGAAGTGCATTCATGCTGAAAATCTCCAAACCACGTGGGCGTTTCCAATCTTCGTCCAGCTCTGGTATCAAATACAAAGTTTTAGCACCTCTGGTTCCTGACTGCCATTTCTTCAGTCCCTGGGACAAACAAACTCTCTTGAGGTTCTTGAGCTCTTGACGATTTCTTGAGGTTCTCTCGCTGTCTATGGTCCTCATTTCACCAATTCTCGATTATCAACCATCTCATCGTTTTCGCTATCACATCATCATGCATGGGTCTCAATGATCTAAATTGTTGAAAGGCCCGTAAATAAACATCATCCCGGGGATGAAGCGTTTTTGTTGTGGAAGAAGAAGGTTCCTATAGATTCTTGGTAGATTCGGAGAATGCCACGTCCGGAGCACAGTTTACTTTTCGATCGTGATTATGCGGCCTTCTGCATTGTAAAAAAGTACGAAAACGTTAGCAACTGTGTCTAGGGGCCGGCTCCCACACGGCGAAGAGTCTTTTGACACTGCCCTCGGAAGCGACATTTTCAAGAAGGTTCCTGCTCTCACCTATTCGTAGACGGGCGTGAAGGCGGGTAGGGTTGCCACCCTCCACCAGCAAGGTTCCTAAAGACTCTTGTCTGCCCGGGATGCACCGCGTCCCACGCACAGTTGCCAAAGCCTCGGTCGTAGTGAGATTTTGAGACAATAGTTATTTATGATACAAGTGGTAAGGGTGACCTTTTATTTTGCAAGTAGAAAAGGTTTCGACATCAGACAAATATGTCAACAAAACAAAACAAGCAAAATAAAATATTTTTACCACGTGTGTCATACACTAATTTTTTGACAGCCTTACTGACTTTTTTCCTTTTGTACTTTTCTCCTTTGTCCCTTTATCCATTTGATCTTTTGTACATTTTGTCAATTTTCCTTTCTCTCCCTTTTGTCCATTTTTCCTTCTTGTCCTTTCAGTCCATTTTCCTTTCTTTCATTTTGTTCTCTTTGTTTCGTTTTATCTTTTGTTCATTGTGCCCCTTTTTCATTTCCTCTTTTGTCCCTTTTGCCTTTTTTGTCTTTTTTGGTTATTTTGTCCTTTCTGACAGACGAAAGTAATTTGTTTTCTTTGTTGCATTCACAGATTTATCTGAACATTTGAGAATCGTCTCACTTTTAGCACTAGCACTAAAAATTAAACTTAAAGCACGCTGGTTATGTCGTTAGCACCGCTTTTAGTAGTGGCTGACTAAAAAGTATTTACCAAACTTAGACATAGTCACCAGCGTTTTAGTCGTCGTTCTGCGACCGCCATCAAGGCAAAAAGATATTTCTCGAAACGTTTGCAACTCTCTCTAGAACTCTGCGCCCCTCAGTCAGTCAAGAATCTAAAAAACTCCGGACCGGCTGAGGAGGCTTAGGCTATCAACTGATGTCACTGCTGTGCCTTACGTCACTGCTATGTCGTAGGGCATCCCACCTGAATGCCCTAGGATTCGAGTTCTGACGGTGGCAAGATTTTCGACAATTAGCTAGATTCGAGGAATTCAGCCGTTGTCTGAGGAGCGGCCTGCTGCTCTGATCGGTTGCTTTTCGTGATTTCTCCGATCTCCGTCAGGTGAATGCTCGAGCAGTACTCTAACAAACGGGCCACGGACCGCGCACGATCTTTCATTCGCCTTCCATGTCCTATCTTCATACACACACTTACACTTACATGCACTACACTACTAGACATGTCAAGAGACCAGTCGGGAGCTTAGTGCTTGTCCCGGCTGGGGCGGCATCCCGGTGATGGGAGATACATGGAAGTAGAAAACCCTCGCTAGCCCCCTAGGGCTGCGGCGGATCTCACCATCCAGCGGGAGAAGAACACCGCCACCTCCCGTGATAAAAGCATGCAGTATGCTTACAAGTTTAATGACCATAGAAGTTACCGTGCCGGGAAATACGAAATAATCAATCCACTACAGGACTCCGAGCACGGAAGGTTCCAACAAGTGACCAGGTCTCACCTCTTCGTAGGCGGGCACGGAGGCCCCCGCAGGGTCACCGCCCACCACCAGCAGGTAGGAGTGCGCGCGCGGGGCGGCGGAGGCGGGGGCGGGGCCGGGGGCCGGCTGCGACGCCGCCGGCGGGAAGCTGCGCGGCTGCACGTAGCCCTCCTCGACGTCGGAGCCCTCCGCAGCCAGCAGCAGCACGCGGCTGGGGCGCCCGCCGGAGCGCGGGGGCGGCCGCGGCCTCCATCTGCCGGAAGCAGTCACTGTGCAGCACCAGCTGCGAGTTGCTCAGAATCAGAACGGGCTGGGCATCCGGCAATTCTGACGAATGCCTCCTGGGCAAGAGGCGGATTTTATTCAATTTAATATTTTTCTTAATAAAAATGCATCTGCAATTGGGAAGAATGGTACCAGCATGTGCAATTGGTGACAATTTTTCCAGATTTATGAATTTGACTAAATTCATTTTTCTTTATTCCAAGTTTCATGCACCATACCTGATTCTAATAATATAAAGATTAGAAGTGATCGTTGCAGAAGTCCTAAATGGTGTACACATCGCTATTTAAAAATTTAAAGGAATATTAGTTGTGGCACTAAAACCCAATAAATATTTTCTGTACTTTAGAGGAAAAAAATCCATCCAATAAAACATTTAAAATGTGTATAATATATAAAAAATAAAACTATTTGAAACAAATGTAGTCCATTTTTATTAACTTTATCAAAGCCTGTATTTACTTTCAGCATTTTTCATGGTAAAAAATATTTGAATAAACTTCCCTCTACAACAGTCATTCCCAGAATGGACCCCCTAGAGTGGATTGAAACTTTTTCTAGTCAGGGTTTTAATTAAAAACATGGAGTGACATCTAAGGGAATCTCATCGCTCCTTACTAACTTCATTACATTCACAAACACTATTATGTGTTTGCTAGATCCGCTCCATGCAGGTACTTAATTTAAAAAGATTTCTACTCGTGTACATTGGCAAAAGAGTATTGCACTTACGCGTTAGCAGCTACTTATTTATTTCTCCGAAGATAATAGTATATTATTCAACTACTTTTACAATGTCACGCTTTATTACCTAAGTTCATGTTTTAGAACGTCGGCAGGAGCGAGGAATTTTCAATTTTTTGCAGAGAACAAATAAAAACAGTTATTAACAATTAATGCGCTATTTTTTATAACAGCACTATACATTTATAAAAGAATCAAATTAATTTTGGATACAAATTTTAAAATTGTTTTGCTGTTTGCTATTATGGCGTCACTGGGGGCAGGGCAATGAGCTCCGCAAGGGTGAGGGGCGGTGGATGGTTAAGACAGAAGGCTGCTTATAAATTGCCATGTGTGCCACGGAGTGTTATTTTTTATGAACAGGTATCTATTTTAAAAGCAAGGAAAAGGTCGTTTAAATGCGGTTCTAAAAAGAAATTTAAATCTATTAGAGAACAAGGTCGAATATATACCCTCTAGCAAAAAGAGATACTTACATAGGGGCCCCATCAACGGCGACATCGAACATCGGAACAAGAGTATTAAAACATTCGAAATTCATAAATATTGTGCCGCATTACAGTTTAACAAATAATTGTACTTTGTAATAAAAGTTTTGTTGAAGATTTTTAGTTTATCTAGAGCTTTTGTTTTAGGGGGCCATCACGATTTTTTGGCGTGTGTTTTGGGGGATCTTAATCCGACTCTCATTGTGAGAAGTACGTGCTTCATCATTTCAGTGAGAGGTATTACATACTGAACACAAATTATTGGAAACCTTACAAATCAACAATCTTTTCTTTTTCGACAGAATGTTCGTGGCACGAGAGCACCGTCTAAGTCCAGCTCTGAAAGCCCAGCACTAGCAGAGATAGCTGGATCAGAATTCAGAAGCACAGTCTGGAAGAGAATTCTGCGACAAGCTGCTGTAATAGGTAGTATTCCTTGGTTTCTCAAAGTGTCCACCAGCGGAATACCGTAGCTTTCCCTAGGGAAACCGCGCATGATCTTTCCTTCCTCAACCTTGTCTCCTGTCCCATACAAGCACACTTTCATTTACTATACTACCACATATTTATTGGAGACAAACCGGGGTAGAGCTGGCCCCATACCCCAGCGAATGCCCGGCAGTTTCTAAATACCGCGCATGATCTTTCAGCTTCCTCCAACCTTGTCTCCTGACCCATACAAACACACTTTTCATTTACCTATACTACCACATATTTGTGAAAGAATTCAAGCAAGAGGTTTTTCAAACTGGTCCCAACCAGGACATGCCCCGATGAGCGGAGACCCCTGGAGAGGGAACCCCCTCAAATCGATGTTGGCCAGGGCGCCGTCGTTGGGTGAGTATCTTGGTCGTTAGTGGTACTTTCGAGGAGAAATGACCTTTCCCGGATTGACGCGCCCGGAAAGCAAGGCTCACCTGTCCTACTGCGTGCTGCGCCGCAGGCGCAGTAAACCGCCACAGTAGCGCACAGCCCAGCATGACAGCGGAGGCGATACTGGCCCGCCATTGCTTTCGCCCATCGCCCGCAGCGGCGCGCGCCACGCCACGCTCGCCACCGGGCCGCGCTCGCGGAACTGGCACACAATGCACAAGCGTCACGCAATGCTCAAGGCACAGCGCGCCGGGGGAAAGTCTCTCCGCAGTGCCACCGGCAAGGGTGAGGAAGTGCTTAGCAACAGAAATCGTCTGTTTGGTATCACGAGCACCGACCAGCGCTGGGAGCTACCGAAGGGCGAGGGCAAGCTGCGAGGGGAGAAGGTGACGGCACACACGCGACACAATATTTGGGTTTTCTAACGTGGCATCTGGGGTAGTATCTCAAGATGGAATTCGGCACGACTTTTGCGTCATTCTCAGTCCTGCACGCCCGAATCGCAGCAGTCACAAGCTTTGCGTACAGCGATGGGTCACGATTATGCGATGTCTTGCGACAGGGTTCAAAAAACAAAAGAAGGCCTCGCTCGGGGCCATCTTTGAGAATACCACGAAGCGTAAATATAGCGTCGCGCACGCAAGCGAAAGCTG
Organism: Teleogryllus occipitalis; assembly: GCA_011170035.1. Classification (NCBI taxonomy): domain Eukaryota; kingdom Metazoa; phylum Arthropoda; class Insecta; order Orthoptera; family Gryllidae; genus Teleogryllus; species Teleogryllus occipitalis. The sequence continues at coordinate 257,452 of BLKR01000518.1, forward strand.
AGGGCGGAAGCGGCGCGGCGGCAGGCATTGACTCCGAACCGGTTCGGAGAGGCTTTCGGCGCGCGTTGAGAAATTCTGTCATTTGATAGCATTTGATAACTTGTTACGTAAGAATATTTATTACGATAAGATTTCATTATGATACAGGTTCTTGATCAATAATGGCGAAATTTACAAACCAAAAGATCTGACAATAAATTATTGAGAGTCGTTCTAATATAAGTTCGATTGTGTTTTAAATTGCATTGATTTTTATTATGTATTAAGTTTTAATTTCTTATTAGTATTCTTACTTGAAATACTAGTAAGAAGGTGTTGGATCATTAATTTTAATTTGTTAGCGTAGTGGTAAACCAAAGCAGGACTCTCCGCTAGGTGGCTTTGACTCATTTTATGTCAGTATACAAACCGATTCATTGTCAAGTTTAACTTATAAAAGCTAACATGAGTCGTAGAAAAAGTACCAAACTCGACAATGGGTATTAATACAAAGTGTGATAGTGTTACGAACGTCAGTAGAAGTGTTACGATACGAAGCAGTATCGTTAGCCACATGAGTGTTGACATCATTACCATTGCATCGAGAGTTTCATAATGTACTTTTCATATAGTTATCGTCAAGGAAGTTCACTGTTCCCCGATGCGGTCCATTTTTACTCCAGTTGAAACTATGACAGTGACTTTTGACGGAATAATAGCTGTGATGTGGTTATGCAATCGGGAGCTTCGTTACAGCTTAAAGTTTTGGTATTGCTGGATTGGATGACGCCAGTGTCCCCACCTCTCCTTGCAGCTCGCAACTTCCAGTCGCATGTTTAAAATGGACAATATTGTTCGGTGTTCATATGTTATATCCCTTTTCGTCTCGCAATATCGGTCCTAACGTAACCAAACAGAATGAAGATCCGAGTCTTAACGGTCTGCCTCCGTTAACGATTTATCAATTGCAAATCCGGTAAGAACAATCAAGAAATCTCAAATGAATTGTAACTAAAGACGGCGTGTGAGCACATTTATTAAGAGCATTCTTGTTATTAATTTTTTTCTTGCAAAAGGTATTATGAAGTACTGAGCGACACACGGATAATTACAACGCAAATAACAAGCTCTGTTGGATCGTTGTTGTTTATCGGCTGACATTCGTAATCTTATCGGTCTTCTGCGATTAATGATGGCTTTCGTTTCTCTTTGATTACGTTATTTAGTATTATCGAGCAATACAATATAATTGAAGATGCGAGTTTTAGGCAAGTCGTGACGTGGATGATCCAGCAGGAGGACACGAAGGTCCTACCTCCCGAGGCAAAAGATGCACTTTGTGCTCACGGGCTAATGACCTTAGCTGTTGCGCGCCTGGGGCCCACCAATCAATCGAAAAAAGTATTATATAATAAATGTTAAATAAATAATACAAACTGAAAGTCTTCAATTATAACTTAAATATCAAATTAAAGCTGATTTCAAAGATATTTTTTGCTTAAATAAGTTGAAAACATCTATAATATGCGAAAATTGCTGGGTTATTTAAGAAATACATTGCGTGGATTCGTGTTGCATTTAGATTTGCGGGATTCCTGGGATGATAATGGAGGAAAATTCAAAAAACTGTCACAGGAAAATGACTAATCCAGAAGCCTATGACCCGTCTGTCTCTTTTTCTCTCTCTTTTCTCTCTCTTCTCTCTCTCTCTCTCTCTCTCTCTCTCTCTCTCTCTTTCTATCACTCAATCTATCACTTTTCTCTTTCTTTTTCTCTCTTTATCTTCTCTCTCTCTCTCTTCCTGTCTCTTTCTCTGTCTCTCTCTCTATTTTCCTCTCTCTCTCTCTCTCTCTCCCTCTCTCTCCTCTCGTTATTACCCCGCTCCTCTGTGCTGCGCATCTGTAACAATTGTTCCATTTTTTGCAGTTATGGAAAGGGAGCTATGGACACAGCCGCAGGGAGGGAACTGGGATAAGCGACCTAAATTTACACTAGTACAATACAAGCCAATACTGGATATGGCAGATTGGACGAACTTGGTGCCTCAATGTTGATAAAAGAAACCATTCATGTTTATTATTCTCTATGAACCCTATATCTGCTGAATGCCCTACAATCCTGCTAAAGGGATTCGACTGAGAAAACGGGGTACGTAAATGTTACATTCATTTCTGCGACATTTCTTTTGTTAATTTATTAGTAAGCTGTTTTGATGAAATTATGAAATATTTATTTTAAGTGTATATTTAAAAATATTGCTTGTGCTGTGTTGAACTTGTTATACTTTCCTCTGAAACTGTTTCCTACTTCTAAAACCGCGAATCTAATCATTTCCAGCAGCAGTAGCAACGAGTATATCTTATCAGGGCTGTTCAACCAAACTTATATTTTTAAACCTCTAGATATGAGAGAGGCAAACAAACGCGATAAATTCAGAGAAGCGCACTTAGTGGACAACGATTTTTTCAGTGACAATAAATTCCTGAAAGAATGTTTTTCGGTTGTAATAGACTTCCAAATGGCGTTATTTTAATAGTGATACAACTCCATTGACACTCACTTCAAGATATTGAGCCCTAATATTAAATGATTATAAAAAATAGGGGATGGAGGTAGACAAAATAATTGTGTTTTTCTCTTATAAGATATTTACTTGTTCGTCTGAAGATGATATGAATAAGCATACTGTATGCTTTGCGGACTATTGGGAGTGTAAAGGAGTTATACCACCATAAAAATGAGGTTGGTGGGGCAAATCGGTAGATGTCGTTTTAAGAAAAGTTGGAAATGAAGGCAATATCGTTTAATTAAAACATTAAATATTAATGTTACTGTTGAGGCATATTCAGTTTTCATCTTCTTGAAATCGCCCTGTTCCTATCAGCAGATCAGTGACATGAGCGTTATTAACGCTTGAAATGAATGGAAACAAATCAAAATGTCCTGTTTTTCTCATTATCCATCCTATGCTGTGGTCGTAGGAGCGAGATATTTAAGTTTTTGAAAACCTTAATTCTTCTTCATCCTCTGGTGGTTTGTGTGAAGTGAAGTTTAATGTGTAGAAACCAACGTCTTGATTTAAGGTTTACTTGTACATAATGCTTGATTTATACAATTTTAGAGCCCGGAACGCGCCCCAAATTAATTATTAATTTAATAGAAATAATTATATATTAATAACATTATTTAATAATTATTCCCGAGGTACCGGAACGCCGTTCCGTCGCGTTTCACCAGAAATAAACTCCGGCTTGTACTACATAATTATAAAGACTCCTGTTTGACAAATCTAATTCATCTAATTTTTAACCAGTTACAGACACCATTTTGGTCATTTTTTCTTCCTTCTTGTTACAGACTTTTGTAGATCTTTTGACACACAGCCCATTAAGTTCAATTTCTGTGTTAAATAAAAAATGTGCGATATAATTATTTTAGTTTTGTTGTTCCTGTTACCAAATCTGGATCAAGCTCTTTATCATCATATCATTGCAGACGCTATAAATATCTCAAAAATCACTCATAGATAGATAGATAATTTATTTAATTTACTTTGGGCATTAAGCCCGGTGGTAAATTCTTTACACTTACTTTACATCTAATACCATAATTTACTAATGAATTCTAAAAATATATAAAATTCAATAAACAGAACAAAATTACTCCATTTAAGGCATGCCTACTTAATGCAGAGACCCTTCACAGACTTCTGATCCTATCGCTTATACTATTATTAGAATGTAATCTTAACCTTTAAGTGTCGATGTTTCTCGGAAAAGTCTCCATTAGTGCTGCAGGCAAGCTATTCCATGACTCAATACTCCTATTTACAAAAGAGTATTTTCCAAATTTTCTATATTTTCCATCAGTTCTCTGTTTCCTTGAACGTATTTTCCTAATATGGTAGAGACGTGCTAAGTAGACGGGTCCATGCATTCTTTCTTGAATTTCCCTCCATGCCGGATTTTTCCCTAATGCTTTGTAAAATATACACAACCTTGCTTTTCCCCTATGGCTCGCCAATGATTCCCATGACGATACTTCATTGGAAATATTTCCTAACGAATTTCCCATTTTAACAAATTTTGCTGGTACTTTCTGAACTCTTTCGATGGAGTTTATTTGACCCTTTCTATATGGATCCCAACACGCTGCTCCGTACTCTTTAACACTGGGCGCACAATGTTTGTATATGCTAGTTCTCTTAGTTTACTGCTTCCCTTCCTTAACACTAGCATCACAAAGTGTAATTTTTTCATGCCTTCCCAACAGTAAAGTTGACGTGCTCCCCCCATCCAAGTTGTTCATTAATTATCACCCCCAGATATTTACAACTAGTTACCTGCGGAATTATCGTGCCCGCAAGCAAATACTTAGCTGTCCCTTTATTTCTACTGCGCGTAAAACTGTTTTGCATTTATCGGGATTTATCTTCATTCTATTGATTTCCGTCCATTCTTCTAAGCATCGCAAGTCTCGCTGTAATTTATCCTGATCCGATATGTTCTCGATCTTTCTGTAAATAAGGCAGTTGTCCGCAAAAAGTTTAGTTTTTGAGCCTATTCCCTCTGCTATGTCATTTACGTACACTAAATATAATAAAGGGCCAAGTACACTCCCCTGCGAAACCCCAGACGTTACACTCTTTCCGATAGGCTGTTTCCCACTCTCACTCGGTGGCGGTTATTTAGAAAATCCTTAATCCACAGTACCACTCTCGAGTCTAGCCCTATTCTGTCTAGTTTTATTTATTTATTTATTTATTTAGTCAAAAACTGTATTGACGTATGGGGGAGAAAATCTTCTGCGCACGCTTTCTTGAGTTTCAGAATCCCTTCCCAACAATTTAACTATTAATAGTTGAACGATGAAAAAATAATGGTAATTATAATAATAATAATAATAATAATAATAATAATAATAATAATAAAATTAAAAAACGAGAGATTAACATTTCAAAAAGTAGATATTTTCGTTGCCGAATTACAGAAAACTTATTTGTAACGGTAAACGAACGAACAGATTTGATTTTTCTGAATTGCTAACAAAATAGAAACTCACCCTAAGCTCTACTGCCACTATAAGCAAAAGGAAAGCTCAATAAAACGTGCGCATAGTGAAGCTACATTTACGTCCAGAAGCAAATCAAGGGGGCCATCTCAGCATTTGCTCAATGGATCAGGGAAGCTGCACAAAAACTCGATCGAGATGGGGGTTTTTCAAGTAGTCTATCATGGGGGCAAGATCAAAAGCCATCGTAAAGTCTATTACCGCCGCATCGATTCTATCACCCTCATCTAGTGCATCTGCGATATCTTGGCAAAAAGCTATTGTTTGACATTCACACGAGTAACCTTTTCTGAAGCCATGCTGTCCCTCAAATAGCCAATTTTCTTTACTCCAAACGTTTCTAATGTACTCAGCGATCAGATGCTCCATCTGCTTACAGACAACTGTTTTTAGATAATTTGGCCGATAATTTTTAACTTCTGATCGAGACCCACCCTTATAAATGGGAACTACAAATGCATCTTTCCAATCCTGAGGAAGACTGGAATTATTTAAGGTAATATTAAAAAGCCGCAACAGATACGGAATCATGGCTTCACCTCCTGCTTTCAATAACTCTCCCGAAATGTCGTCCGGGCCCACTGATTTATTCTTTCCAATTCTCGCTAATCTTTTTCGAAGATCACGTGGTCTAGTAATTATTCTTTCTCCCGACCCGTTCAAAACAGATACGTCATTTTTTGCTGCAAATACCGAACCAAAAAAAGAATTAAAGAGTTCCACTTTATCTTTGGTCTCTGTAATTTTGTTTTCATTTGCATCTCTTAACACAGGATTGTCCTCCCTATTTCCCTTCCGTCTCCTTACGTATTTCAAAAACTGATTTGCCCCCTGTCATTATGAGACTTGTAGAAAACCACGTAGGCGTACCACTGGAGTTGTACCACTGTCAAAATGAATAGATTGTAATTCCCTGTGATTCCCTATGATTCACTTTAATTGTGATGCGCTGTGACGTCCACAGAAATAATTGGAGTTCTATCACTTTCAGAATAAATATGTAACACTAGCGCGGACCTGAAAATGAAGTTAATTCAATTTCTCAAAAAAGTAGAGTTGTACCACTATTAAAATAACGCCTCCAAATAATGTACGAGAAAATGTTGCCTGGCCGGTATCTCTAATATCATAACAGGTTTTGAGGTTTAGAACATATGAGCTATAAAATACTTTTATATAAATGTATTGTTTATACAATACCAATACCGGTAAATAAATCTGAAGTGTCGGTTTGTGGTTTTCGAATTATCAGCTTTTAAATATTGTTTCAGCTTGCTTACCTATTCCATTACTAAAAGGAATCTCACGTCAAATCAATTGTCTATCTATACGAGTCACTTTAACTCAAAACCTACTGAACCTATCAGCGATCTATCGAAAATTAAACATCTATTGAGCGATATATCGAAAAAATTAACGAAATTTAAACGTAAAATAAATACTTCTCATGGGACCAACTTAGAGTTTGTTTTACCTTGATAACCTCAACGGTCCCGAAGATATGATTTTTTCGACCCCCCCCCCGTACTGTCTTGCTCTGGCCCACGAAATAACAATAACAACAACAATAATCATAATAATAACACAAGTAACAATAGTAATAATAGCGAAAATATTATCAATGGTATCAATAATATTATAGTAATAATAATAACAACAAAAATAATATTAATAATTACCATTATTATCATTAATACATCATTGCAGATAAATAAATCCGAAATGTCTGTGATTTTTGAATTTTCAGCGTTTAAACACTTTTTCAACTTGCTTATTCGATTACAAAATCTAATCTCATGTCAAATCAATTGTTATCTGTCTATTCGTCCATCCATGTGCCAATACGAACCAAACTACTGAATCTATCAACATGAAATTTAAACACATTTTAATACTAACCATGAGATTAATTCAGTTTTTGTTTTACCGAGATATCTCAAACGGTTCTGAAGATATGATTGTTGACACACACACCCGCACTGTCTTGCTCTGTCAAGTGCCACGGATTGTCGGCGTGAAAGTTTCTGACTGGGATCACATAAAGCTGCCAACATAGCTGCGTTGCTAAGCCAACTGTGTGCTATTTCTCAGAGTTAGCAATGGTACACTAACACTCCAACTTTCCCACGAATCCGTCTGTCCCAATCTATTGAAAAAATTAATAATAATAGTAATAATAATAATAATAATAATAATAATAATAATAATAATAATAATAATAATAACGCGAGGACAATCGTTAGTGCATGAAATGGACTAAGAAGTTCCATCTGGCAACCAGAATTGAAACAGACATGGAGGGACACAGGATGCAATTTCACGGAGAATGGTTAAAACAGCATCCGGACATACCGGTATTCCTAGCAGAGAGTGTGCGACCAGCAGCGTACCATCATTGTAAGGAACATGCTCTCAACTGCAGAGATAAATACCATTAGGGAGAATGTAAGATCATCCTTGGTAGTGATGGTATAATTTAGCACTTAAAATTTTTTTAAATCGTATTTTGAAAACAAGGCTTTAGCGTTTTATAGAATTATAAAAATTAAAATTTTGGATTTTGTAGTATTTGTTAAGAAAATTATTATTAAGAAAGGAATCTGTGAGATAAATATTTTAATGCTTTTTAGATTTTCCTATTAAAATCAGGAAAAAAGGGAAACTAATTTGATATTTCGTCATTTGTGAACATCAACAAATGTAAAAGCGTAAGGAGTAACGTGTGCGCCGTGAGCATAGGGCCTTCCTCTTCTTCCCGTGGCCTCCGTACAGCGAACTAACGAAGCTGACCCTTGAGACGACCATGAGAGCTCAGGCCTTTAGGATCAGTGTTTTTCATTTCTCTTATTTTTTTACTTTGTTTTGTTAGTTAAATCTTAATTATAAATTAATTACGGTCACTCTCAAATTAAGTGTTTTCAAACATCCATGTGTTGTTGTTAATGTCACATCCCTAGCGAACTCGAAGGAACCATAAAATGCAATTTAGCAATTATATCAGATTCACGACCATTTCGCACTTTGGACGTGATTTCGCATTTTATCGCAGATTGAAAACCGTCAGACTTATACTACACCGACCGTCAAATATACAATTACTGATTTCTTCAGCGCTTGGTAATATTTCGCAATTTTAGCAATTCTTAAAATCTTCCATCTCTAATCCTTGGGTATTGAGAATAGGAATGAGACTGATGAAGGAAAAAGCAATGAATACCCACAAGCTAATCGAAAATGGTCTGTGGAGACAAATTCTAATGAATCCTGTCTCCGAGTGCCTGAGCAATACTCTTGGGCTGGACATTTTGAAGCGATGAAGACATACTATCATGGCGACATACAGATAGTATGTCTTCATGACATACTTATCATGAAGACATACTACCCTTATCTTCCCGACCTCGGATCCCGCGAATGGAATATGTACGCCAGAGATAAAAACCAGCTTTCCTTGCTTGAACTTGTAAAGCACTTCAGTGACTATATTTATATGGAGTTGGGCATTGATAAATGCACTGCAGTGCACGGAACGAAGGAGATAGAAGTCTTCTGGAATTTGAGGCCTTGTGCGCGAAATAAATCAACAATTTTGCAAATACTTCCTTCAAGCAACGACGGTTGATCATTAAGCAATTTCTGCCACGGACAAGAATTTTACCCCATTGAACCTAAATGAAGCGGACTTCGAGAGACCAGGTATCACCAAAGAAGATAGGCTGAGTGAATGGACACAGAAGCGTGTACATGGCTCGTTTCCTGCTGAGCTCAAAGGGGACGATATGAACATGCGATATCATCAGTTTCCTGGCTAACAAAATCTGGACTCTTTGCTGAGACAGATGGCGTGGTCATTTCTATTCAGAACGAAGTAACCTCCACTCACAATTACCAAAGATATGTGATTAGGGATATGATTGTAGAGGACCGCTGCCGCCTTTGCGATCAATCCGGTGAACCCTCCAACGCGTAATGGGCGGGCGTACTGCATTGGCACAAACAGAATACCTGAGTCGGCACAACGACGTAGCTGCGGTAGTCCATCAGGCCCTGGCTGCAAATTTAGAGATGGTACGGAAAGAGGCCCCATACTACAAGTTCAAGTCGGATTCAGTTTTGGAGACTAAACTGTGGAAGATCTTGTAGAATGTTGTAGTCACTTGAACCACTCACATGAACTACACTACCACAATTGTCTGAAGACCAGTCGAGATCTTAAAGTTTGTTCCGGCTGGAGCGGTGCCCCGCTAGGCGAGATTCTTGGAGGGGGGAAATACCCTGCAAGCTGACATGTAGGTCAGCGCTGAATCTCACGATCTAGCGTGGGATGAACACCTCTTCCTTTCGGGATAAAACATGCACTACAAACGGGACTGACAGTTGACGCGTAAAGTGTCGGAATTATCAATAATTCAATAAAACATTAAATTCTCAGAAGCCGGTGTTTCTCTACCGCTAGGATGTGAAATGCAGGAAGCATCAAATTAAATGTCGGCTTCAGGAGCATTCCCCTCTCCAAATATATCCCGATCAGTCGGAACAAACTCTAGGCTCCGACTGGTTTCCCGGGATGTCTGGTAAGTGAAAGAGTTAGTATGTGTATATTTTTAAGGCGAAAGGATGAGAAAGAAAAGATGACGCGCCATTAGCAACCCTTTTCTTAAAATGCTACTCGCATTCGCCTGGAACTGATCGGAGAAACCATGGAAATCTACCATTGAGAAAAACCGACCACAACAATTCTTTTCTATCCAACTGCAGAATTCGACCCAACTAGAATAGTAGGCCTAACTAGAATAGTAATCTCGAAAATCCACCACCGTCGAGACTAGAAACTTTGTCACTCAGCAGTGTCAATAGTTGTTCCTGTGGACCATCTCAGGAAGTAACAACGATTTCCCCACAAATATCGGAATAATTATACTGGAAAACCAGTATTTTCTCACGAAAATACGGGTTTAATGTCTTTAAATAGAAGTATTTTACCGATATAAACGTCGGATAAAAGTAAAATACCTCTAAAAATACCGGTATTTAACGTCGTATACCGGTATTTGAAAGGTATTTCTAATAAATGTATAATATAGTTGAAGGTATTTCTATACGAGGATAAATACCTTCACCGCTATAATTTCGGTATTCACTCCCTGACCGGAACCATTCCCGCAGGGCTTGTCGCGCCTTCTCAGGTGCCTGGAGATTCCCCTGGTTATACGCGCTGCTGTCAAGTATTGGCCTTGGAACGTGGTACCATTTGACTTAGGATATGCGATAAAAAGCATGCACTACACTTACGGGACGAATTATCTTATCCGTTTACGCGTCCGGAATCACTAATCAATCAAACAAAAAACCAAGGACGTCAACCGTGACAGTTTCGTACGTTGAAGGGGTTTTGGAGCGTGGTGGTTCTGGTTCACGAATTCGCGTGTTGAATAGAAAACTATTGAACAATCAGTGTGAGTGAAACAAAAAATTTCAGAGATTGGAGTAGGAAGAAGAAGCAGGAGTGTACACTGATATTTCAGAAGGCGAAGGCAACATAATGAGGACTAATTACTAGAATCAGTCCACAAGAAATGAATGCGAACAGAAGGAGAGTACAAAAGACGATAAAATACCTGATAAGATAACAAAAATAGACAATTTGTGGACAAGGTCAGCAGTAAGTTGGAAAAAATAAGCCACGCGCTACTTTCTAAATTCCGTGAAAAAGGAGACTTCACTACACTATGCATTGTCTCTGGGTTAGAAAACTTAACGGAGTACCTTACTGACAACGTATACAGAAGATATCATAACTCATTATCAGTGAAAATCTTATACGACTGATGAAGCAAAACAGAAAGTTCTACTCCGAATTCAATATTTGGCTGGAATGTCGACGTCGCCCAGACATTACCAACGGTAACTCGAAAACTGCCCGAAGTTGTACTGAAGCAATTCATGTTGTGAGATAACAGCACTCAACACAACTGCGTAAACTGTGTGCTGAGGGTATATGCCTAGCACATAGAAATATTTGTTTAAGATCTTCATCTGATGCGGACATTGAAAAACGTTCATAATATAGCTTCAAAATATTTAAACATAATTGACAATCTTCTTTATTTATTAATAGTTAAGGCGAAGTTTATCACAAGCACAAAGCGAGCGGAACTCTGACTCAGTTGCTTGTACGCACTGTGTTTACACACATGACGATTGCACACATGATAGAACAGACCTGGAGGAAACATGTAAACAGGAAGTGAAGTTGGCGAGATATGATAAAATGATAGAAGAGTACGGTGAGCCGGTATATAGATGAGGAAGAGACTCAGAAAAAGATTTCTCATTAAGTGGAATGAGCAGGAAATTGTTTCTCAATCCTATAAATTCCCCAAAAACATTTTTATCCCTAATTTACAATGCGCGCAGAAATAGAAAGCAACCTCGACCCATGTGAGAGGAGCTTATGGTTTCGTTAGATACACAGGAACTCGAGGAAAATAAAAAAAAACATAAAGGTTGTTTACATTAATAATTTCCAATGCACGCAGAAATTGTGTTCTGCCAGAGTATTTATATTGCTGTTCTTGAGCGGCGTTCGTTCTAATTTTTAGAAAATAATCTTTTATGGTTTTGTTCGGCAGCAGTTTTCCTGCTTCGGGCCACTTGCTCATACTAAAATCGTACTCAACAAAAGTTTAATTTCTTAGTGCGTTTCAGAAAATTCCGAAAAGTATAAAGATTTCATCTTGTCTTTACATATACATTTGTAGCGATGAGTCGCTCATAAGCAGAATTCTCACAGAGCAGACGAAAATAAATGTAGGAAAATATCATGGTAATGAATATACCCATTAAAAGAGAGTGAAAACAAACTATTTGCTACATGCATTCCCCAGCTCATCGATTCACATTTGTAGCAATCCTTTCAAATTTTTCCAAAAATTTCTTGTTATATGTCCGGCTCGACCGATGTGTTATTTAGCACAATTTCTTATGATTTTCTAGTACATTTCTGAATGAGATCCTGTTTTTTCTAAAAGTGTCGCTAATATCTGTTTTACTCCAAACCGTGAAAACCATAAATGGATGACAGCTTCTTCAAGGTTTTTTAATGTTTTGGCGTTAGACAATAAACTAGTTGTTGTCCGTTTGTCTTCTCTACCATTCACAACGAGCAAGCATGGGAAACAAAGACATGTTATATCGCATTCACACTATCAGCTATTCGCCTGCTAAATATACGATTTCATTATTTACCGGATTTCCTTATCTCTAACGATAAGCTTTTGTTCAAACTTCAGAGGAGGTGAAGGTCTGCAAAGCTACTTCATTTTTATTTATTTATTTATTATTATTATTATTATTATTATTATTATTATTATTATTATTATTATTAAATTATTACTTAAGAAAGTGTTCCCTGATCATCTTACTGCTAATACAATGCGCGGTACTCGTACTACATAATTATGACTGCAATAACAATAAAATATTTACCATCGGAATCCCTGCAAGCATCTAAGAAGCAACTAACGAGGTGAATACAAACAACGATCTCATTGTACGGAACAGAAAAAAAGATCTAAGAAAATGACATGACTTTTATTACGATAAAGAGCCTTCACATTCATGAAAACATATCGTTCTTATTTAACTTTTCCAGACTCAATCAGTTTATATTGATGTTCTTCGTTGACATTTTCTGTTAATGTGCATGTCAACCAAACGACAGTGAGCCATTTGACATGTGAATCATTGATTTTGTTTCTAGTGTTTGGGATCCGTACTTTTGAGACTTCCCCTTTCTCCTTACTCTTAGATAAACGAGGAAAAAAGGTTTACTGATTAAAGAGGGATAGAGAACTGCGAAGACGCCCGAAAGCCCCGATTGCACATGGGCACACAGGTGCACCCTCCGAAGCATAGCTCTGATTCGTCTTTCTGATCCCCTCCATAGGTTGCACGTCCCTCGCCCACAAAGACTCGCTTAGAGCGGATCAAACACCCGAATGAAAGCAGGCGCGCGCTATATTTAGGCGAGGTCACTGCGCCGCATCGTGCTGCACTCTCTGCAAAAGAAATCTACCTCGCTCTCCATATGTTTATCAGGACTTCTTAAAAGCCTTCGATGAATGATCACACAGAAGATTTTTCCATAAAACCAGACACTTTGGTATATGCGTAAAATTGCTTTGCTTCATGGAGGCGACCCCAAGAACGCCCCCAGGCTGTCTTGGCTCATGGAATTATGGGTATTGATTTTCTTCTTTCCCATACGATTATTTTTATTTTCATTGATTCGTTTCGATCACAACATTGCCTTTGGGACGCCTTACGCTCCCAGAAAAGGGGTGTCCGAGCAAGTCAACAACTCTTCCAGCACCACAACAGACCTCCCCTTGCCCCGCAAATAAGAGCGCCGACTCCGCACCGAGCAGTGTTCCGCGACGGCAACTACTGGCGTAAGCAATTCTAGTCCGTTTTCAACACGTCCACCGCACGTTCTCAAGATTACGCTGAAATGAAGCAGCTTCCGCGATGACGTGTCAGCGTACCTCCCGTTCACCTTTTCCGCGATCCAACAAAACCTTATACTCCCGGAAGTCTTTCCAAAACAAACACATGTCTTCACGAAGCGAGTAATGTTGCACCGCGCAGATAGACTAACAGAAAATGTAGTACTGAGATAAATAATAATAATTAATAATAATAATAATAAATAATAATAATAAAAAGAAGAAGAAGAAGAAGAAGAAGAAGCCGGCCGCCGCGGCGCAGACGATTGCGGCAGCCGTCGTCTGCGCCGAAGAGACTGCAGATTCGATTCCTGCATAGGCATGGTCGAATTTGTGATTGTCCTTTCATCCCTCACCTTCATCCTATCGTCCCATAATTCATAATTCAAGGCGTAACAACCTTGTCTTATCAAGGGATACACCCGAAAAACGCTGGTCCCCATAATGGCACACGTTAATCTCTCCGGGATAAATATTACTGGGCCTCGGAAGATAACGTGCAGGGTGGGCATAAATCGCCGATACGCAAATAATAATTAATAATAATGTTAATAATGATGATGAAGATGAATGAAGGAAGAACCAAACAAGTCAAATTCGAGATTTTTTCGGGAGGCTGCAAAACTTCATAGCGTAGATTTGCGTAGTACAAATGAATTTATGAATTTTTCCCGCCATGTATCGTTCATTGTGTTTGGCACTTGCTGAAAGGAAATGTCCCCGCAGATAGTGCCTATTAAAGAGAATAATCTGACGAAATATCTCAAAATATGTAAGTTTGAACTTGTTTAGTTATTGTAAGAAACTCAATTACTATAGTGACAATGTATGTATGAATGATAACGCGTAATGAAATTGCGTGTCTTTTAATTCTCAAAGGAACGACCGATGCAAAGAATACGGAAATGATAAAGTGTATAATAATAATAATAATAATAATAATAATAATAATAATAATAATAATAATAATAATAATGTAGATAAATGGTAAGTTTTAAGTAAGTTTGAATCATATAGAATGAATCTTATGTAGATATCAGGAGTTAAGACTCTTGTAGTTTATACATTTATTAGCAGCTCAACATTTAACATGTGCTTGTTCAAGAGCAATACAGATGATGAGACAATGAATAGCATAAGCAATGACATAGCTAAATGTGCGAAACGTTGAGCTGCTAATAAATGTATAAACTACAAGAGTCTTAATTCCTGATATCTTCCTAAGATAGATCTTGAATGGTTCAAACATACTTAAACCTTACCATCTATGAACATCATTAAACTAGGATCAGCATGAGGAAATAACAACAATTTCAATAATAATAATAATAATAATAATAATAATTATTATTATTATTATTATTATTATTATTATTATTATTATAGAATTCGAAGACATTAGTAAAGACGATATTAATCTGAAAGTAAGAAAAATGAGAATTTAATATAGAATTAGAGTGAGATAAATTATAACAACCCCAAATGAACGACTATTGCAAATATTAAAGGAATATGAATACGGGCAATGACAAAGTGTACAATAATAAAAATAGTAATAATAGAAATGAATATGAAAGCATTCGTAAAGATTATATGTAATATGAAAGTAAGAGTAATGTGTTTGATAATGTAGAAGTATATAGCGTAAAATAATAACTACCCAAAAATGAACAACTACTGCTCATAATATAAGCATATGAATACGGATAGCGAAACGTTTTATAGTGATCCTCAAGTGAATGACTATTGCAAAGAATATGAAAATATGAATACGGATTCTAACATTACTACCCAAAATCCAATTAATAAAACTAACGTAAGAAAAAGGCACTTCCTTACTTCTGTTCCGGACGCCCCTGTTTACTAAATCAAACATTCCAAAACATCTTGAAAGGCAGCTAATTTACCTCCTCAAAACAATCAATCAGCAACTCTTGATTATTGCGTAATATGCCGCTTCAATTTACCCCTACTTAACTTAATCCTCATATGCTCCCAAAAATCAGCAACCCCCAAAATCCGCCGCCAAACGCACAAACCACCCTCAAACAATTAGCCCACTTTCCTCCCTTCCCCACGAAACCTTGAATTCATCAATCATGAATACCACTCCGATTCCGTCGAGCCTAGCACCAAGGTCCCCACAGCAACCTGGGATCCATTGCTTCACCAGCCAGAGGACCTCGGCCATGGTCAGCAGCATCGCTCCGGTGCTACCCATCTGGCACGGCACCACCTACAGCGCTGCTGTATCGAAAGCTGGACCACATCATTCAGACCCACTTCAAAGGACACTGTTTTAACGTATGTAACTTTCTATTTAATAATACAACAACAAAGAGACACGGAAAAGTGAACTAATTGCAAACAAATAAGGTATAAATCATCAACATTTTTACAGATTTACATTTATAGTGACAATACACAATAATTGAAGACGAAATATATAAAAAATGTATTGATATTTGTTAAAACAAGAGATAAACGCAGGATAGACGTATGTAACATGGTGTGATGTGGTAAGAAGTCGCCATCTTTGAAGACTCGACGCCTGCTAAGACCCTCATCATCTCATATATCGCCTTCGCTCTCTCTTTCTTTCTCCCTCCCTCCCTCCTTCCTTCACCCCCCTCTCTCTCTCTCTCTACAGTAATGAAGAGATGCAATCAGATTACTCTTGAATTTTCACTTGGCAAGCTCCCGTCGCAATCGCTGTACATCCCACTCACCACAATCATATCATTGTACAAATAATAATTGATGTGTGAGATCTATGCCGCGTTTTCATTTAAACACGTAATGGAAGTACAAAATTAAGAAGTGAAATTGAAATTATTAATTATATAATTAAACATATCCTTAGAAACTAACAGGAACTCTCTCAAAAAAGTTATTAAAAATATACATTACAATAAATTATCATATTTTATGTTAATTCTGGTATAAGAATGTAAAATTATATTTTTATTACTGTATATTGCACATTTATCTCGTACATCACCTCTCTAGCATTCCTTTAAATTTCCCACCTTTCCCACCTTGTCGAGAAAGACACCATCAACAAATGCCTCAAACCAGCTACATCGACCGGCTCAGCTTCTCTGTACCATTTCGATCGAAAACACAGCCATATGGCTATGTTTTTCGCGAAAGCATGGGACCCTTGTGGTGAGCCGCCATTTCAACATTGTAGCAGGACTCCCAAGGCGAGCAGCATGTAACGAAGCAAACGTTTCGGCAGAGACTTCTAAAAGAGCTGTGAACGCAAGCGAGGTCCCTTATATACCCCGTGCATACGGGCCCGATGGAGAACTCGAGGAGAGCAGCGTCGACAAGAGAATGTGTCCACGCCGAATACCATCAGAGGTAAGAAAAGCGGCCGACGCAGGATAGACGTATGTAACATGGTATGATGTGGTAAGAAGTCGCCATCTTTGAAGACTCGACGCCTGCTAAGACCCTCATCATCTCATATATCGCCTTCGCTCTTTCTTTCTCCCTCCCTCCCTCCCTCCTTCCCTCGCCCCCCATCTCTCTCTCTCTCTCTCTCTCTCTCTCTCTCTCTCTCTCTCTCTCTCTCTCTCTCCTGTAATGAAGAGATGCAATCAGATTACTCTTGAATTTTGACATGGCAAGCTCCCGTCGCAATCGCTGTACATCCCACTCACCACAGTGCTCCCGAGCGACACACCTCCCTAGGAATATGCTGAAGTTTGTCAGATTCCTTAGGAAGCACATTATAAAACAAGATGAGAAATCAACCATATGAGTAACAATAACCCATCACTTGCATACATTAGATGTCAGAAGACTTAGAGGTCAACTTCACAAAAGACCTGAGAATAATAATATCAAAAAACATGTTTGGCAGAACTGAGACGTGAATCTAAGTACTTAAATTCTGCAGGCGTCCTCTTAACATGCTGTAAGATGTCTGAAGCCAGAATCGCTATATTTGTATAAACAGTTTGCTCTTAAATGTCACAAAACAAGTTTTCACACACGGACAGACGGATTGTCGAAAACCAATTTTTCGTAATCAAGGACCCACAAAACGTAGAATCTAACTACTTAACGTATTACAGAAAGTTATTTCCAAGATACAGCAGCAAGAAAAGTTCCCCTATTTTTGTGATACACACTCACAAAAAGAGGTTTTCTGTCGACATTTCGCCAGTTTTCACTGCACCGTTACAATTATTTCTGTATTCTACACAATAGGACACGAGAAAGTACAACTTTTGTCGCCCATAACACAAAGCGAGAAAGCGATGGCTGTGGGTGGCAAGTACTTGCGGTCGAAGAAGTTTCCCGGCGCCCCCTCCTGGCCGCCGCACCCCTTCAATTGCGTTGTCCCTCTCACCGTTGGTTCATTACTTGCACGAATATCGCAAAGATACCAACACGGAGGCACTCACCATTGCGATCGCTGCTCGCCACTGGCGGGAGGCGGGCTGACGACCGCCCGGGTGCGGAAGCACCACGGACTGGTCGGTCTTCCTCGTGTCTATCTCGCGTCACCGCGCCTCGCCATGCCGCGCCGCAACCCACACTCGCTTTATCTGGCGACGCAAGTTCGTAGAAAGGAGGAATTCCTTTCCACTGCCGGTTGCGGATCCGCCATCAAGGCGCATATGTGCAGAGTCGACTCAATCGACGCAGAGATAATCGATTGTCATACTGAAGACATTGTACCCCACTCCAATTGATGTATTTTTAAAAGCAATTCCATAAGACAATGGACGTTTTTATTGCAATCCGAATTATTTCTCGTACGTCTTTGTAATATAATAATAACGTATGTAAGATTTCTGAAGTTTGAGCCCGAAAGAATAGGAAAGGTCCGTAAAGAAACGACTATCATTTTCTTTGCAGATGTTTTTCCGCGAGCGGGAACACGTAACATTGCCTAAAAGAGGGTATTCCCTCGTGCCGTCATCTGCAGATCCGCCATCGTGGCACATGTGTGCAGAATCGATTAAATCGACTCATAGATAATTGTTTGGATCACTTTAAGACCATCATCTACCATATCTTAAGAATTAAGAACTAGTTTTGTAATAATAATGGATATTGTATTGAGTAGGGAGTAGTTTGTATGAATGAGTGCACTTATGCTTTTCTTTATTTGCTAGTACATATGTAATATATGCATTGCAGTGTGTTTGTTTATTCCACAAAAAAAACTTTTGAACCAAAAAAGCGATTGCTCATAAATTTAGCACAAGTACTTTCCTGCGACTGAGAAACACGTTACCCCAATATGAGTGTGTTTTACAAAATTTAGTTCCATGCAATCTGCAATGCATCTTGGCAGCAATGTTGCTGGTTGACGAGGACTGGAGTCGGAAATTGAATGGGGAGAGCGGGATTATCGGAATGGGGAAAGAGAGCGGAGACAGCTGGAGGATCTGGCCAGGCACACAGAGACAAGTTCTTAATACAGTGCTGCGAGCCTCTCTGAAAGACCACTCTTCTCAACGACCGATGTTTCTAGGTATGAACACTGAAAACCCACATATTGTGTAAAAATTATACCCAGTGGCTGCTCGTGGTCATGCCATTAGGGTGTGCAACGTTTTTCTTCTGTTTCCCACACTCTCTCTCTCTCCCTCTGTCTGTCTGTCTGTCTCTCTCTCTCTCTCTCTCTCTCTCTCTCTCTCTCTCTCTCACACACACACACACACACACACACACACACACATATACATTACATGCATGCATTGACACACATTAACATTAATAATGACAATTTAACACAAATCATCTTATGACGTCTGATAGCATGCCGAACAATTCCATTCCATTGTTTCTTTTCAGCAATTTTTTTCTGTGGCCTTTTCATTGAAATCATTGATTTATTACGTTTCATGTTTTCAACGCTATTCATTGTTAGTTGCACAAACACCCTTGACAGAAAAAGAACTCTCTGATTTCGGTTTCTCAAAACACATTGAAACGTAGCCTAATACTTACGTTTACAAAACACACTAGGGGTTTGAATACTTCCGAATGGTTTTGTAATTGCAACTCACTTTAAAACACAAGAGAATACAAATATTATATACAATTAACATGTTTATGAATGCAACACTGCACAGCAATGCGTTCGCGTTTCGCGCGCTAGTGCGAAAGCTCATTTAAGCGGAGAGATACCTCACACTTTCTTCGTTCAATGTCATACTTACTTCTGTTAAAAGCTTGTGCTACTCGAGTGTTATATCTTCGAGACACGTCAAGGCTTTTCCCGAGATCGCCACTGCGCCTGCGCCATAGAAGGAGCACCGCGCCGGGATTGCTCCAGTCCTCCATAAGCCTCCGTTGTTCCCCCTTCTTCCCCTGCAGCCCCGCGGCAGCGCAGGACGCCGTTTCCTCGGTCGCATTTTCCCGAGTGTGCTCCCGCAGGTTGTCATGAAAGAAAGGCGGACGTACCGGCAATCGCAGCTTTTTTATTT
Organism: Teleogryllus occipitalis; assembly: GCA_011170035.1. NCBI lineage: Eukaryota > Metazoa > Arthropoda > Insecta > Orthoptera > Gryllidae > Teleogryllus > Teleogryllus occipitalis. Next base: position 277,463 of record BLKR01000518.1, read on the forward strand.
ATTTATTTATTTTTACGTCAAAAAACAGTTAAAAACTGCGTATGACGTGCTATGGGGAAAAGTGAATTGTGTGCACACTTTCAAAATTCTGTGATCCCTACACTAAATATATATTACTTAAATTTGAAAAAAGAAAGGAGCTCCCATGTAATAAAATCTATTTTCAAGGATAAAAAGGCAATACATTTTGGCTCTTATCCATGTTGTCCTTCCGAATATTACTTCCTGCCGCGACAACATGGAAACGATAATTTGAATAATTGTATTTCCTACTGAATTCTAGAAGACGTGCACAGAAAATGAAGTTACATATATGTCCAGAAACAAAACAAGGGGCCATCTCAGCATTTGCTCAATGGATCAGGGAAACTGGACGAAAAACCTGATCGAGATGGGGGACATTGACCCGGAGGCTGCAATACAATACTTGTTACTGGTTGTTTTACACATTTATACTGTTCAAATGGTAAATAATGCATTATGTATCATTGTTAAAAATTAATGTTACTTTTCTTGTGATTCTCAGTATAGTCTCTAATTGTATAGAAACAGTTATGCAGCAGAAACGATTTCACTTGGGATTTAAACTTTTCTATCGAATTTAATCGTTTAATGTCATCTGGCAAAGTGTAAAATAATGTACATATACTGTATGTGAATTTTTTGTAATGAGCTGTTGATACTGTCACCTGATGAATATGATTTCTACGTCGAGTGTTATAGTAATAGACTTCGGCATTTTCTGAAAAAATATTCCCGCCCTTGAGCAAGTCATTTTTTACAAAAACCACTGATTCGTAAATAAACAGACAAGGTAATGGTAAAATTCCTAGATTAATGAAGAGAGGCTTACATGAATCACGTGGGTGGGATTTGGTTATTATTCGTACAATTGGTTTTCGTAATCTAAAAGTCTGGGAGCTATAAGATGTATTTCCCCAGAATATTATGCCATATCTCAGGCGGGAAAGAACATTCGCGAAATATACACAGCGAACTGTATGAAGGCTGACTGAATTTGCAAGAATTCTGAACGCGTAGCATAATGAACTTAATTTTGTGTTCAATTCATTTAAATGGACGTTCCATTTAAGGTTTGCCTGAACTGAGAGACCTAAAAATTTTGTTGCCTTAACATCAGTCAATGGTACACCGTTCATTTTCAATGGAGCACAGAATTGTTTATTTGAAATGGAAAACTGCATTAAAACCGTTTTCTTTTCGTTTACTATTAATTTGTTATTTCGGAACCAATTTGAAACATCTGATATTGTACTATTTACGGTTTCTTTATTGCAAAGGATGTTCGTATCATCTGCAAAGAGAACCGTTCTTCCGTTTCGAATCGTCGAGGGCATATTGTTTACGTAAAGTAGGAACAGAATAGGGCCTAAAATCGATCCTTGAGGAACTCCACATGCAATGGGCAAAGAGTCGGAAAGGTGCGTACGTAATGTTCCATCATTCCAGTAAGGTATTTCAACTCTCTGAGATCGTTGTTTAAGGTAAGAACATAACCAATCTAGAGCAATACCACGAATTCCATATGAAGGTAATTTGGAAAGTAAAATGTCATGATCAATGACGTCAAAAGCTTTTGAGAGATCTAAAAATAATCCAATAGGTGCCTCGTTTTGATCCAATGATGAGGCGACATCTTTAAGAAAAGAAAATATAGCTGTTTCCGTTGATTTTGATTTTCTAAATCCATGTTGACAATCTGAAAGCGCGTCGTGTTTAGTGAGAAAGGTTTCCATTCGTACGTAAAAAAGTCTCTCTAATATTTTTGAAGAAACTGATAGAAGAGAAATGGGCCGATAATTTTGAATTTCATTTTTGTTGCCTTTTTTGAAGAGCGGCTTAATTTTAGCTGTTTTGAAAATATCTGGAAACGTTCCAGTGCATAACGATGAATTTAATATGTGAGTTAACGGGTGTATAATGGCATACGCACAGGTCTCTACGCAGAGGAATTTATTATTGATAATATGCATTTTCTAAAATAATTTCAGGTTTAGGCACAAAATAGACTTTCTGCTATTAAATAAAAAATTAATAATTAATTCTTTAAATATATCTTCAAAATTATACGATTTACGATGTTTCAAGTGGGGCCAAACAGTGGGGTCGTTCAGAAAAAGTAACTTTAGAGAAAAGCCAGATTAAGATTCATTACCATGCATTTAAAACGCTTGTAAATAATTCTAAAAATGGCATTTTCGTCAAAAAGGCAACATTAAAATTGGTCAAAATGTTTGATTTTTCATAATTCGTGCTCATAGCAATTGCACCTTCTCTAAACATTCGATATAATAGGCACTTTACTAAACATCCGATGTCCAGTAATAATAAAGCATTTTTTTATCAATAAAGATAACTCTATTAATCGATCACCCCATTAATAGACCACTTGTTCACGGAACCAATAGTGGACGCACAATACAAGTTTCACTGCAGATCATTGGGATAAATAAATAGGTAGGCAACGCCAGGTAATCACGTACTTAATGATTATAAGGTACTAATGTAAAATAAAGTCAAACAGTTTTCTGATTCTCGAGGAGAGATCAAAATGAGGGTAAAACAAAACAAAATTCTTATACGGGGGCGTTGCTGTTGTGGAAGACGCAAATAATGTTCTCATGCCACTCAAATTAATATTTGCTGGATCTTATTAACCTCGACGAGTTGGCGGCTAGAGTTTTTATAGCGGTTAGTGATAGCAAAAACTCTTTGTTTCAATCAGCAGTACAAACTCTGTAGTTTGTAATGTAGATTAAAATAATTCAGAATTGCTTCTGTCAATATACGTGAATATTTCGTTTGTTTAATAATTTTCTGATAGAGCCCTTAGGCGGCGAAAGACCGCAGTCGGGAAGGAGGTGAAAAAGACCGAAAACCCGACGGTTTAGGTCACAAAACAACGATTCTGACTTTTTCCTTTCCTCGTGGGCCTTTTTTCAGCTTCAGAGGATGCCGATTTCGGCTATCCGCGCCGGGCACCCACTATATCCCTAATGAGGAAACGTATCAACCTTTTTACACTAGACACACATGCGGGCTCCTCGGTCTGTGGTCAGCCGACTCACAAGGCCTTCCGAGTCAACGCACATACATAAATCACAAGGGACAAACAACCACGCCCACGGCGGGATTCGATCTCGCACCCCTTCAAATCGAGACCATGGACAGCGCGCTATCTTTTTTTGGATGAAAGTATATTTATAAATATGGTGTATTAAATATACAGTTGTCATTAAAAACTCTGAAACTTCGGAAAATGCGAAAGTTCACATTTAATCCCGAACCTGTTCTTCACTGCCAATATTAAAGCTAAATATGTATATTACTTAAGGAATTATAATAAATTGTACTCGTAGTTTGTCAAAATCAAAATATATTTGTTATTTTTGTAATTTGTATTGAAGGAGGGACATATTTTCTTATATGAAAATAGTAAGTGAACAGAGCATGAAATCATTCACTATTTCCACTAATATTATAATTCGGGTTTTAATCTGAAGAGGAAATCTCATTGTCGAGGAACTTCCTTGTAGGAAGAAAGATGTCCGAATTGAAATTCCTAAGAAGTAATGATAGATCTTGTTACTACTTGTCATGGAGAATTTCTTTTCTCTTAGAAGATAAATTATTTAGTTGAATATTAAAATTGTGCAAAATTAAAACACTTTTTCTAAAATTTCAAGGGAAGCCTACCCGATGCATGAAAATTAGGTAATCACAGCTTATTCATACCATATTTCACAAAATTTTCGTTCTAAGCCACGGTGACCACGAAATCTTAGATAATCGGGACCGAATACAGTACTTTTCAAAAGTGAAACAACGTCTTGTATATATTTCATCCACTATTCAAGTGACAATTTCTTTGAAAGTGTATGTAAAGGGTATTTTGGTATGTTATTCTTGTTCAGTATTTTGTGTTTCCATGTATTATTGTCTTGTGTATTTTATTGTCTCGTGTATTTTATTGTTTTTTTGTGAAGTGAAGGGTAATATAACTTTACGTAAAGTGTTTATGCAAGTGTTAAAACGCAACTGCAGTTGTTAGGTAATCACGTAATTGCTAAAGGTAGAGCAAGTGATAGAATTTTTCAACGCAATGTGTAAATGCTAGATAAAATTGTATTCAAGTATTTAACAGAATATATCTAGAACTCTGTTCATAGTTAAAAGATTAACTTGCCTATGTTTCTTTTATTACAAAAAAGCAGGTTAAAAGACGAACCCACTCCTGTAGGGCAGTTGGGACATAAAAAACCATTCCTAATTTTTGGTGTGATATTGTCATAACAAGTCTGAAATATTTGAATATTGTCATAACAAGTCTACTTGCTGAAAGAATCATGGGAGGCAGTTTATAACGCTATTGACACAAATGAAAAATATAATTTATTTTTCTCAAAGCTTTCATTTCTCTTTAACGCATGCTTTCCTATTAAAAAGAGAAAATTAAACATTTCACGAAAAAGTAATACTTGGATCACAAAAGGAATTAGAACATCGTGTAAAAATAAACGTACTCTCTACTTTATTTCTAAACGTCATGACGTATCTCAAGATTTCCTTATCTACTTTAAAAAATACAAAACATTGTTACGAAAAGTCATAAGGCAGGCTAAAATCATGAAAAACGATCAGGATATTTTGAACTCAAATAATAAAACAAAAGCAATGTGGAATATAATAAAAAATACTACCAAATCAACTAGAAAACCCGTAGAGAATGTTGTTTTAAAATATAACGATATAAATGTGAACGATCCGGCAACAGTGGCTAATCTCTTTAACCAATACTTTTCGAGAATTGCTGCCGATCTCACTAAGGGTTTTCAGCCACAAAATTCAAAAACAGACAGTTCACCCAAAATTTTAGACACAATGTTCGTTTCCGAAACTTCTTCCTATGAAATTCTCAAAATAATCGGTAAACTAAAAAATAAATATTCGTCCGGTTTAGATGAATTCCCGGATTCTTTGTTAAAGACTTGTGCGTATGCCATTATACACCCGTTAACTCACATATTTAATGCATCTTTATGCACTGGAACGTTTCCAGATATTTTCAAAACAGCTAAAATTAAGCCGCTTTTCAAAAAAGGCAACAAAAATGAAATTCAAAATTATCGGCCCATTTCTCTTCTATCAGTTTTTTCAAAAATATTAGAGAGACTTTTTTACGTACGAATGGAAACCTTTCTCACTAAACACGACGCGCTTTCAGATTGCCAACATGGATTTAGAAAATCAAAATCAACGGAAACAGCTATATTTTCTTTTCTTAAAGATGTCGCCTCATCTTGGATCAAAACGAGGCACCTATTGGATTATTTTTAGATCTCTCAAAAGCTTTTGACGTCATTGATCATGACATTTTACTTTCCAAATTACCTTCATATGGAATTCGTGGTATTGCTCTAGATTGGTTATGTTCGTACCTTAAACAACGATCTCAGAGAGTTGAAATACCTTACTGGAATGATGGAACATTACGTACGCACCTTTCCGACTCTTTGCCCATTGCATGTGGAGTTCCTCAAGGATCGATTTTAGGCCCTATTCTGTTCCTACTTTACGTAAACGATATGCCCTCGACGATTCGAAACGGAAGAACGTTTCTCTTCACAGATGACACGAACATCCTTTGCAATAAAGAAACCGTAAATAGTACAATATCAGATGTTTCAAATTGGTTCCGAAATAACAAATTAATAGTAAACGAAAAGAAAACGGTTTTAATGCAGTTTTCCATATCAAATAAACAATTCTGTGCTCCATTGAAAATGAACAGTGTACCATTGACTGATGTTAAGGCAACAAAATTTTTAGGTCTCTCAATTCAGTCAAACCTTAAATGGAACGTCCATTTAAATGAATTGAACACAAAATTAAGTACATTATGCTACGCGTTCAGAATTCTTGCAAATTCAGTCAGCCTTCATACTGCTCGTTGTGTATACTTCGCGAATGTTCATTCCCGCCTGAGATATGGCATAATATTCTGGGGAAATACATCTTATAGCTCCCAGACTTTTAGATTACAAAAACGAATTGTACGAATAATAACCAAATCCCACCCACGTGATTCATGTAAGCCTCTCTTCATTAATCTAGGAATTCTACCATTACCGTGTCTTTTTATTTACGAATCAGTGGTTTTTGTAAAAAATGACTTGCTCAAGGGCGGGAATATTTTTTCAGAAAATGCCGAAGTCTATTACTATAACACTCGACGTAGAAATCATATTCATCAGGTGACAGTATCAACAGCTCATTACAAAAATTCACATACAATACATGTACATTATTTTACAACACTTTGCCAGATGACATTAAACGATTAAATTCAATAGAAAAGTTTAAATCCCAAGTGAAATCGTTTCTGCTGCATAACTGTTTCTATACAATTAGAGACTATACTGAGAATCACAAGAAAAGTAACATTAATTTTTAACAATGATACATAATGCATTATTTACCATTTGAACAGTATAAATGTGTAAAACAACCAGTAACAAGTATTGTATTGCAGCCTCCGGGTCAATGTCCCCCATCTCGATCAGGTTTTTCGTCCAGTTTCCCTGATCCATTGAGCAAATGCTGAGATGGCCCCTTGTTTTGCTTCTGGACATAAATGTAACTTCATTTTCTGTGCACGTCTTCTAGAATTCAGTGGGAAATACAATTATTCAAATTATCGTTTCCATGTTGTCGCGGCAGGAAGTAATAAGAGCCAAAATTTATTGCTTATTTGTCTTTGAAAATAGATTTTATTACATGGGAGTTTTTTTGTTGTTTTTTTCTCCCTTTCAAAATTCAAAATTTATTGCTTATTTACCCTTGAAAATATATTTTTTACATGGGAGTTTTTTTGTTTTTTTTTCTCCCTTTCAAAATTCAAAATTTATTGCTTGTTTATCCTTGAAAATAGATTTTATTACATGGGAGTTTTTTCTTTTTTTTTTCTCCCTTTCAAAAATTAAAAATTTAAGTAGTATATGACTTAGTGTAGGGATCACAGAATTTTGAAAATGTGCACACAATTCACTTTTCCCCATAGCACGTCATACGCAGTTTTTAACTGTTTTTTTGACGTAAAATAAATAAATAAATAAATAAATAAATAAATAAATAAATAAATAAATAAATAAATAAATAAATAAATAAATACAGTCACAGGTCAAGTAATACTACTAGGTTACTTGAGTGACCCGCTATAGGCTTTTTAGTGAATATAGTGAAAAGGTAGAGCGGTCACAACACACACACACACACACACACACACACACACACACACACACACACACTGGGGCTTCATGTAAAGTACCCCCAAATTTTAAAGAATGTTTTTCAAATTCTCAAAGTTTTGACTCAAGCCAGATGACCAAGGGATTCTTTAATTTGGAAAAAAATTCTACGTATGATTTCGGCGCTAGTAGTGTTCACAGACGGACAAACAGACGAACAGACGAACGGACTGCTGGACGGATATATTAATTCCGTAATACGTATGTATACGAGAAAGGAACTAGTGGTGCTACAGAATAGCATATACTTTTCGCATTAGTTTTCTATTTTCTTTGGTCGCGGCTAGCAATTCTGACATGCCACATACTCTTGCCGTCTAACATCTGCCGTTACCCATAGTACATATTTTTGAAATTTTCTCAACTTTTCGGTTTCCGAATAGTAGAGCCGAAATATTTCTTTAATTTTAATATAAAATATTAAAAAACAGTAAAACCTGTCTTAAATAGTAATTTTAGTTGAAGAACTTTAGAGCTGTTTCTATCAAAATTACGTTTAAGTGTTACTATGAAAGCGAAATTTGATGCTATTTTTTCACAGAAAACTACTGAGTTTTCAGTAAGCTTCATTAATAGTCTTTTGAAGCAGTTTCTCTAAAAAAAATGCAAGAATTTGTACAAACCGCTGGAAATATGCATATTAAAGGCATGAGAGATATTTCAAAAAAATTACATTTGTGTACTTTTTGAAAAAACAAAATAATGCAGCAAAATTAATTTTAGATCATCTTAAACAGTTCAATTGGCACTAACCGTATGAAAAGTTTGAAGAAAAAACTTGGAGCCATTTTTGAGAAAATAGCGTTTGAGCGTTTCTAAAAATGCGGATTTTTGAGCTTATTTTCACAGAAACTTTTGAGTTTTCGAGAAGCTTTATATGAGATCAGCACATCTTCTCGTAGATGCAATAAGTAAACAAATCGTCGTTAATGCAAATATTAACGACGTGAGAGACAAGTCAAAGAAATTACGTTTTTGTACTTTTTGAAAAACAACAACAAACGAATAGAGTAAAATAGCGTTTATCTCATCTCGATGAGTACATTTATCACTATTCCCGCCAAAACTTTAACCAAAAAATTTGGAGTAATTTTTTAGAAAATCTTGTTTTTGTTACTTTTTTAAAATTGCACATATTGCACGCAAATTGCGCGAAAACTACTAAAAGTTTCAAAAAAGTACACATGATTTTAATCAAAGAATTCATTATGTACAACAATTTTCATTTGAGGGAAAAATCGCTTTCTTCAATTTTGTAGTTGTAGGAAGACGCCGAAAAAATTAAAACTATTGCAATTTTCAAAACTTCAGTTATCCGTGAAAATCAAACCTATGCCACCTTTATAAGTGTATTTTACTCTATTCTTACAAGAAATTTAAAGATAAAATTAGGAGCCGTTTTTGCGAAAATTTTGAAAGTGTCCGGGAGTTTCACGTAAAGTACCCCCAAATTGTGAAGAAATTTTTCAAAATCTCAAAGCTTCGACTCGAGCCTTATGGATAGGGATTTCTTTAATTTGGAAAAAATCCTACGCATTGTTTAAGCGCTAGTGGTGTTCACAGACGGACGGACGTTTTGAAAAAAAAATTACTTTTTCGGTATCAGGGAACCCCAAAACTTGTATTTCAGTTGAAATCTCGTTATCGATTTTCCGCAGCATTACATAACTTTCTCTGTACTAATACGTACGTATATTACTCCGTAAATACGTACATGAACGAGAAAGTAGCTAGTGGTGCTACAGAATAGCACAGACTTTCTCAAAGTAAAATTTTCTAATTTCCTTCATGTGGACTAGTTACTGACGTGCCTCCATCGTCTTGGCGGCTGCCATCTATCTCCGCCCTAAATACATTTTTTTTCTCAATTTTTCGGTTTTCTAATGGTAATTTCGTATATCATATACATTTTCTCTCAAAACTCAACAGTTTTTTGTGAAAATGAACTCCAAATTCTGCATTTTCAAAAACGCTCAATTCCTGTTTTCTCAAAAATGGCTCCAGTTTTTTTTTTTTTTTTTTTTTTTTGCAAACGTGTCCAACGAATTGTGATAATTGCATTGTTTAATATGACGTTAATTTCATTTTGGTGGATTCTTTTGTTTTTTCAAAAATTACACGAACGTAATTCCTTTTAAATATATCTAGCGCTGTTAATATTCACATTTCCATCAATTTGTATACATTATAGTATTTGTGAGTGGAAGTGATTCAAATGACTTCAAATTAAGTTTTACTTTAAGTTTAAGTAAAACTCAATAGATTCCTGTGAAAAAGAGCTTCGAATTTCGTATTTACAGTAATGCTTAATCGCCATTTTCTTAAAAACTGCTTCAAATTTTCCAGTGAAAATTTCTATTTAGAACGAGGTTTTACTCTTCTTGAATATTCTTGAAGTAATATTTCGGTTATACTATTAGGAAACCGAAAAGTTGAGAAAATGTCGACGAAATGTACTTAGGGCGACGATAGATGTCAGCTGGCGAGGGAATGGAGCAAGACCACACTAAGAAAATTAGAAAAATTTGCTGCGAGAAAGTCTGTGCCATTCTGAAGCAACTCTAATTAAACTTTCTCCTCCGATACAGGCATAAAGGAGTAGCGCTTCTACCGCACATTAGGAAAACTAGTTGATGTTCAATGTTACTCGCTGAGCTGCATGGTAAGCAAGCGCTTCTCTTTCGGACCCTACGCCCCACTCTTGAAGGCTGCCTAAGTGCCTCCGTCCTGTGACGTAAGCCTGTGACATCCGTAAAGCTGGCTGCCAAACTATAGCAGAACACACAAAAAAGGTACTCACAATTTTAGGCTAATTATATTCTAATTAAATGGACTATTCCCAAATTTTAGGCTCTAGTAGTTGTCTCAAAAATCGATGTTCAGCCAGCTTTACAACGAAGCCAGCTAGCATAAAATCAAAAATTAAAGTTAGAACAAAACTACTTATACACGAATTATAGGCTAATTATAGGTACATCAAAAATACTACTATTATTAATAAATATTAATATTTATTATTGTAAAAAATTATAATTCAACTCGAGGCAGACCTTCAACTCGTAAATTTTTTTTAAATTTAATAAAATCAAAAATTAAAGTTAGAACAAAACTATTTATGCACGAATTATAGGTTAATTATAGGCCCCCAAAATTGATAATATTATTAAAAATTATTGATATTTATTATTGTAAAAAATAATAACAAATTACAACACCATTCAAATCGAGGCAGACTATTCAACTCTTAATATTTTTTTAACTAACGAACAGCACAGTTTATTTTTAACATACTATTCATAGCATTACATACTATGATGATTATGATGATATTATGATTATGTGTTATTTGTTGGTATATCCCTCGAATTAAGTGCGCATCAACTTTAAGAAAAACAATGTTGCCACAATTCAATCCAACCATTAAGTACGCAATACGCCACGGCATTCAACGCCTAATAATTTTGTAAACTAGTTGGCAGAACACAGTTTCTTTTCAACATAAAATGCGTATGATTATGCACTAATTTTTGATATAGCCTTTTCATTAGGTAGTCGTCAACTTAAGTAGCAAATTTTTCCAACACTTTAACCCAACCGCTCAACTACGCACTTCGCCACGGCATTTAGCGCTTAATAATTTTTAAACTAACGAGCAGCAAGACAGCGTTTTTAACATATTATGCATACATTTATGTACTAATTGTTAATATAGCCCTTTAATTAAGTACTCGTCAACTTCAGCAAAAATTATTGCAAAAATACAACCCAATCGCTCAAGTACGCACTTCCTCACAATATACGGCGCCTAGTAATTTTTAAACTAGACGCCATTTTTAAACCAAACCCGGTCAGCAGTTTCCTTTTAACATATTATGCATATGATTCGGTACTATTTGTTCATATAGCCCTTGAATTAAGTACTCATCAACTTAAGCAAAAAATATTGCAACAATTCAACCCAATTGCTCAAGAACGCACTTTCTCACGGCAGCTCATTTAGCGGCTAATAAAATTTAAACTAGCCAGTAGAACACGGTTTAATTTTAACGTATTATTCGTATGATTACTTACTATTTGTTTATATAGCCTCGGTAGAAGGTGAGTAATCATACCCATAATATGTTAAAAAGAAACCGTATTCTGCTCGCTATTTCCTAATTTATTCGAGTTGAAAAGTTGCCGCATTGCGGTCTTGAACGATTGGATGTTATTGGTGGAACATTCGCAGCTAAAGTTGACGAGCACTTAATTCAACGGCTATACCAACAAATAGTACATAATAATACGCATAATATGTTAACAGGAAACTGTGTTCTTCCGAATAGTTTCAAAATTATTAGGCGCTGAATGCAGTGAGGAAGTGCGCATTTGAGCGGTATGGTTGTATTGTTGCAACGTTTTCTACTAAAGTGACAAGCACTTAATTCAAAGGCTATATAAACAAGCTATACATAATTATATGCAAAATATGTTAAAGGGAAGTCGTGTTCTGCCGTTTAGTTTAAAAATTATTAGGCGTTGAACGCCGTAAGGAAGTGCGTACTTGAGCGGTGATGTATTGTTACAACACTTTTTTGTTAAAATTGACAAGCACTTAATTCAAGGGATATATAAACAAATATTACTTAATTGCATGCGTAATATGTTAAAAATAAGCTGTGTTATGCTAGCTCTTTCGAAATGTTTAGTTGTTGAATAGTCTCCTTGATCTTAGCGCTGGAATTTGTTATATTAATATAAAGATTAATATTTATGAATAATATTAGCAATTTTTGTGAGCCTATAATTAGCCTAAAATTTGTGCATAAGCAATTTTGATCCTACTCTAATTTTTGCTTTTGTGTCAGCTGGCTTTATTCTAAAGCTGGCTGAACACTGAGTTTTGAGAAAACTACGAGAGCCTAAAATTTGGGGATATAGCATTTAATTAGCCTAAATTTTTTTATTAGTTATTTTAAATTTTTTAGGTAGTTTTCTTTGTGTTCTGCTAGTGTGTCAGCCAGCTTTATGGACAAAAGCCTGCGCAGTGAATGCATGACGTCAAGCCTGTTCGTCAGCTCCTCGTTTTACACAGGCCTTCGGCGGAAGCCTCAAAACGCTTTTTCTTCCCGGTCAACAGCTTCAAATGGTAGCTATCGAACTGTCAAAGAAAAATTTTGATATGATCGTTACATAACACTATAACTCAAAAATCCATTATCAGTAAATATTCGTAAATACATTCATAAAAATATTTTTAAATTTCTTTTCGGTAGGGATTTTTATAGGAGAGGCTTGCCCACCTAATTCGCTATGCGATTTATTTGGGTAACGATTTATTTCGTTTCGTATTTTGGTAACGATTTATTTCGTGTGACGTTTCTTGGGTTGGCCCAACACTTCTATTCACACTACACAATTCGTCACACATTGTGGAAAAATCTACTGTCGTGTGGTCGGAAGAAACGTGTGGTCGGCTGTGAGATAAGACCAACCAACTGTCCAACAAAAGTTTGTTGAACAACTCGAAATAAGTGTGTAGAGGTCTTGGTAGAACCTGTGGATTCAGAGCGGCTGAACGAACGCTCTACCTATTATATAGAAGAAATTTGACATTACGAAGGTCTCAATAAAATAAGGTGGTTGACAAAAGTAGAAGGGATTGGCGTTGCCATGTACTATGAATAACGTACAAATTATTTTTTCTATAATTTGAGGTGACAACATTTTGCAAATGCCGAATCTTGTGATTCTTTATTGCTTTTTCGATGATATTGTAGAAGAAGAAGATGATGATAATAATGATGATAATGATAATCATGATATTGTTAAAGATGATATTGTAGAAAAAAAAGATGAAAATATTGTAGAAGAAGAATATGATATTGTAGAAGAAGATGATGATGATAGTATTGTAGAAGATTATGATATTGTAGATGATGATGATGATGATGATGATGATGATATTGTAGAATATTCTTCTTCTTCATTTGTTAAATCTGTTACCTTGTCTTTCATTCTTTCATTAACTTTCAATCCTATCTTTTTTTCTTCTTTCGCAATCTCATTCAACTTTTCTCGTAGAGAAATCTTCTAGTCTTCTGATCAGCACCGTCAGACACACATTTTAGTTGATTTATACACTATATTGTTTGCTCCAGCCAGTTTCTCTGACACAATATTAAAAGCTAGGTTGACTGGCCCAGGGAGGTGGACAGTGCATCTTCTTCTGTTTTACACTTTCTGAATTGCAAATGTATTATCTAATTTACCTTCTATCATTTCTCTACCTTTAACTGTTCTGTATCTACTAATCTTCTATTATTTCAAGTTGAATTCCAGTCCGTGTATGTATATAACACATCTCTATTTATACTATCAAATATTTGTTGGTAATGCCTACACACAATTCAGAATTGAGAAGTCATTTATTTTTATTAAACGTTTTTTCAATATTTCAGGCTATTTTAGCTTATCACATTTAAATAATAATTTACAGAGTGTGAAATGTTCACAAGGGTCCTTATCACATCCTCCTTATATAATAAATATTATTTTAATTTTTGATATCATAGTCTGAAATTGTTAAAAATGTGTTATGCTTCAGGAAATATTTTACTGTTAATTTGAACTTAAATATGTTGAAAATAATGTGCAAATATTTCATGAGGATTTTCCGCAGCAGGCTCTTGGAAATGATCAATACTTAATCTAATGTATATGATTCTTAGATATTATGTTTTAATTAATCTGAATTAGATATCTGTAATGGATGATAATAGGTTAATAGGTTAAACCTTTCTAATAAAATGTAATGTAATGAATGTATGAAGATGGGTTAAACTTCTTTTTATTAGGATTACCATTATCATCAGTTGAATCACTGGAGTTCTCAGGAAGCTACGCAATACCATTATGTATTTATACAATATCATAAAAAGATGATTTATAATGAATAGTCAAAAAAGTACCGAAGAAGAATGTTTGAAGAATTCTGTTTTAAAACTAAAACTATATGATACATACTAATAAAAAGAGGAAATAAATTAGTTGAATAAGAAAGAAAGGAATGCTGTGAATTTACAGAAGGTAATATTGAAAACATACAAGAGATTAGTCTGATAGCTCAGAGAAATGAACAATCATTTCATAAATATAATGGAAACTGCAAAACACTAAGGGAATCCAGACTTAAATCAAGCAATCTATGTAGAAAATATTTGAGAAAATAATTCACATGTAGCCAGTGACTAAACAGGAAGTGTAGAGAAGAAATAAAATAATCAGGCAAGATGGATGATAAGTCAAACATTATTAAAAACTGCGAAGCAGAACATTATCAGACATTTCAGTAATTCATTATCCAAGGAAAATTTCTTACAGAAATTAATGCAAGTAAAGGTAACACCAGAAAGAAAAAAGTTTATTAAGTCATATACAATTACAATCGTGTATGATGAGTCAAATATGATGTATATGGAGGGAGTACAATTGCATACATCTTCTTCAGTGCAGGCGAGGACGCGCGAGGTGCTGGCGCGGGAGGCCTGGGTGCGGGAGGTGAGGGCGCGCGAGGTGCTGGCGCAGGAGGCCTGGGTGCGGGAGGCGAGGGCGCGCGAGGTGCTGGCGCAGGAGGCCTTGGTGCGGGAGGCGAGGGCGCGCGAGGTGCTGGCGCGGGAGGCCTTGGTGCGGGAGGCGAGGGCGCGCGAGGTGCTGGCGCGGGAGGCCTGGGTGCGGGAGGCGAGGGCGCGCGAGGTGCTGGCGCGGGAGGCCTGGGTGCGGGAGGCGAGGGCGCGCGAGGTGCTGGCGGGAGGCCTTGGTGCGGGAGGCGAGGGCGCGCGAGGCTGGCGCGCGGGAGTGCGGGGGCGAGAGGCGCGAAACGCTGGCGCAAGAGGCTGGGTGCGGGAGGCGAGGGTGCGCGAGGTGCTGGCGCAGGAGGCCTGGGTGCGGGAGGCGAGGACGCGCGAGGTGCTGGCGCGGGAGGCCCGGGAAGCGAGGGGCGCGCGAGGCGCTGGCGGGAGGGCCTGGGTGCGGGGGGAGGAGCGCGCGAGACGCGTGCGCAAGGCCTGGGTGCGGGAGGCGAGGGCGCGCGAGGTGCTGGCGCGGGAGGCCTGGGTGCGGGAGGCGAGGGCGCGCGAGGTGCTGGCGCGGGAGGCCTGGGTGCGGGAGGCGAGGGCGCGCGAGGTGCTGGCGCAGGAGGCCTTGGTGCGGGAGGCGAGGGCGCGCGAGGTGCTGGCGCGGGAGGCCTGGGTGCGGGAGGCGAGGGCGCGCGAGGTGCTGGCGCGGGAGGCCTTGGTGCGGGAGGCGAGGGCGCGCGAGGTGCTGGCGCGGGAGGCCTTGGTGCGGGAGGCGAGGGCGCGCGAGTTGCTGGCGTGGGAGGCTAGGGCGCGGGAGGCGCGGACGCGCGAGACGCGGGCGCGGGTGTGTTTTCTCTTTTTGTACAAAACCCAGTCATTGATTCCTCAAAAATTCAATATTTTAGAAAATATATGAAGAATATTCTTTATTTCCTTGCATTCAACCATCTATTCACATTCTATAAACACTAAATGATATGTGCCCAAAATGGCACATTTTGGGTAATCTGGGTAATTTTAAAAATCTACAAAGGACCAATTGGCTCAGATCAATAAAATTTAATTGGATTTATTCATCAACATTTTGAAGTCCTAAATGCATAACTTCACAAAATGAAAACTGAGCTTAAGGAAACTCACAGCCATTCTAAATGCGCAAAAATAAGGTTTGAATCATTGTAGTTTTTGTTTGCTTTGGTCTAATTTATTTTTATCAAAAAACAGTAAAACTGTATGTGGCACATAGGAGAGAATTGGCTACTATGTATGCGCGTTTCCTTGAGTTCCAGAATCTCTTCCACTTGAACCTTAATTCTAACCCTTTAAACATTAATAGTTGAATGATGCACAAAATTACTGTCAAAGTGAGATTAGCAACGTTTGAAAACTAGTTTTTTCTCTGGAATTAAAGAAAACTTATTTTTCATTGATAAAGAAAGAACAGAGTTGATTTTTTAGTATTGCTAACAAAATAGTGACCATTATTCCTGGCTCCACTCCTCCAGTAACTAGTCAAAGGAGAGCACAACAATATGAGTGCCTAAGTTAGTAAAGCTACATTATACAATACAAATGTTATTCAATGCGTTATATATTATTTAAAATAAATAATGTTTCTTTTGATGCCTCAGTATTGATGTGTCAGTATAGTCTCTAAGTATATACAGTCAATCAGCAGAAAATATTCCTGCTCCTGCTCCTGCTCCTGCTCCTGCTCCTGCTCCTGCTCCTGCTCCTGCTCCTGCTCCTGCTCCTGCTCCTGCTCCTGCTCCTGCTCCTGCTCCTGCTCCTGCTGCCTGCTGCCTGCTGCCTGCTGCCTGCCTGCCTGCTGCCTGCTGCCTGCTCTGCTGCTGCTGCTGCTCCTGCTCCTGCTCCTGCTCCTGCTCCTGCTCCTGCTCCTGCTCCTGCTCCTGCTCCTGCTCCTGCTCCTGCTCCTGCTTCTGCTCCTGCTCCTGCTCCTGCTCCTGCTCCTGCTCCTGCTCCTGCTCCTGCTCCTGCTCCTGCTCCTGCTCCTGCTCCTGCTCCTGCTCCTGCTCCTGCCCCTGCTCCTGCTCCTGCTCCTGCTCCTGCTCCTGCTCCTGCTCCTGCTCCTGCTCCTGCTCCTGCTCCTGCTCCTGCTCCTGCTCCTGCTCCTGCTCCTGCTCCTGCTCCTGCTCCTGCTCCTGCTCCTGCTCCTGCTCCTGCTCCTGCTCCTGCTACTGCTGCTGCTGCTGCTGCTGCTGCTGCTGCTGCTGCTGCTGCTGCTGCTGCTGCTGCTGCTGCTGCTGCTGCTGCTGCTGCTGCTGCTGCTCCTGCTCCTGCTCCTGCTCCTGCTCCTGCTCCTGCTCCTGCTCCTGCTCCTGCTCCTGCTCCTGCTCCTGCTACTGCTACTGCTACTGCTATTGCTATTGCTACTGCTACTGCTACTGCTACTGCTACTGCTACTGCTACTGCTACTGCTACTGCTACTGCTACTGCTACTGCTACTGCTGCTGCTGCTGCTGCTGCTCCTGCTCCTGCTCCTGCTCCTGCTCCTGCTCCTGCTCCTGCTCCTGCTCCTGCTCCTGCTCCTGCTCCTGCTCCTGCTCCTGCTCCTGCTCCTGCTCCTGCTCCTGCTCCTGCTCCTGCTCCTGCTCCTGCTCCTGCTCCTGCTCCTGCTGTTCTTCTTGTTCTTCTTCTTCTTTTTCTTCTTGTTCTCCTTCTTCTTCTTCTTTCCCTGATGCCTCTCAGCTGTATATATGTATCCCATGCTCCTCTTGACCTTTCAGGTGGTCTCTATCCCTCTGGTCTAACTTCAACCATTTGTTTTGGCTTTCTATCCTCTGCCATTCTAATAACATGTCAGTACCACTTCAGAGCCTTGCTTTCCATTTCTTTGAGTAGTGGTGTAACTTTTAGTTCCTCTGATTGTATTATTCCTTATTTGATATCTTCTTGTTTTCCCTAGTATCCTGCATAGGAATTTCATTTCCACTGCTGTGATTCTACTTTCTGTTTTCATATTATGTGGCATACAGTCAGTTTCATTTATAAATGTTGGTATATTTGTGGACTTATAAATTGGGAGTTTTGTTTTATTGCTTACATTCATTCTTAGTAACTTCTTATTTATTTGATAATACACAGAGTTTGCTTTCTTCATTCTATTATTCAGTTCTTCCTCATATTTTTCAGTTTCGAAATTATTGTTCCAAGATACTCATAACTTGTTACTTGCTCCATGTTTTCCTCTCTTCACTAATGTTCATTTCTTCCTTCTGAATAAAGAGGTACATAATTATAATACCAGAGGATATCACAGGATATTCACTACCAAGTCTTCAACTAATAAAGATCCTTATTGCATTGCAGCTCAGCTTTTTAATGATCTCCCAGTCACCATAAAATTAGCTAATGATAAATACTTCAAAACATTGCTTAAACACCATCTTATTAGTGTGTGTCCATATAAAATATCTGAACTGCTTTGACTTTTTTGAAATTAAAAACCATGAACTGCTACAAGAGTGACCACTGTGTACCAGTCATTCAGTATCAATAAAACAATGTACTATTTAATAATATAGTAAATATTGTATTATATGTCAGGATATTCTAAGCACTTACAATTACTATTACCTAATATATTCATATATACGTTATTGTAAGTTTATTAAACTATTACTGTAAGATAATGTGAATTACACAAATTGTAAGTTATTGTTTTTTCACTGTATCATAATCTGCTGGGTTTCTTAATACAATGCATTATTAATGTTATTCTTAATTTAATAATGTGACTGTGTATAATTAAAATGTAAATTATATTAATGTTTATTGTGAGCCCTTGCATGTTTTATTAATCATGTAAGTTACCAAGTAAACTATTTGTATTTTATCAAGTAAATTATGTATATTTTTAGGATATAATTTTTCAAGATAATATAAATTTGTTAATTTATTTCTATAAGTGAATGTAGTAAAAAAATGTAATTAACTTACTGTAATTTTAAATAATTTCTAGACAGACTTTGCTTGATACTATCTGTAAGTCTATGAGCAATAAAATATTATTATTATTATTATTATTATTATTATTATTATTATTATTATTATTATTATTATTATTATTATTATTATTATTATTATTATTATTATTATTCCTTTTCTTTGCCTATACACATTACTCTTATTGATTTTTATCTTCATACTCCTACCCTCCAGTGCATACCCCCCCTCAATTACCATCGCTTGCAGCTCTCTTGGGTTTTTGGTGAGCAATAAAATATTATCCACATACACCAATGCTTGTATGCATACCAGCCTCATTTTCAAATTTTACAATTTATAGTATGCCTTTTGGTTTGTTTAATAACCTGATCCTTAAAGATTATAAATAGTAGAGGGTTCAATGAATCTCCCTGTTTAACTCCTTTACCCATTCTAAATTTCCCCACTGAGTTGTCCATCCAGCCTTATAGTACCATACACATTTTTTATATACTTTTAATTACCCTCATGATTTTGCTTGAAATCTTTGTTTTCTCCAATGCATCCCAATGTTCCCAGGGGAATGCCCCTGGGAACTGTATCAAATTATGATTTAAACTTGTGTATTGATTTTAAATGTTTAAGGGGATCCAGAAGGCACTATTCCTATAATGTTAAATTCAAGGAATATTATTTTCCAAGCTTCATGTGCAAAGGATGGATGTTTTTTACTGTCATTTCTTGGCTGTAATTTAAATGTTGTATCATAAAATTTTTAAGAAATATTAATTTTTGTCGTAGATATGAATTTCTAAAAGTGTAGAATATTTACACCCACATTTTTTATTAAAATCATGTACATAATTTGTTTAAATAATATGATATAATAAAAACCGTAATTTCACTATGATAAAAATTGTAATTTGACTTGGTGAAGAATGACTAAAAGTTTGAAGTCTAGCTCTAATAGTTTCAGAAATAATGTTCTCTATATTCCAAAAAACAAACTTATGGGAATCAGTCTTCAAAGTTTGCCTTCAAAGCATTTCTAGTACATTCCAGGTTCATATGACTGATTTTCAGAGCCACTCGACATTTACTCTTCTAGCTTCTTTTTCAATATCTTAGTATGTGTCTGACTTGCTTCTTACACTCCGCTAGTTTCCTTATTTCTCTCATTGTAAATTAAAAAAGTTTTTAAGATAATTTACATATTAGTAGTTTAGCAGTTTTCGTGCAATATTGCCTGCAATATAAAAAAATAACAAAAACAAGATTTTCTCTAAAACAGCTCCAAATGTTTTCTAAAAATTTTTGGTAATGATAGTGCTAAATCTACTCTATCAGATGACATAAACAACATTTTTCTCTATTCTTTAGTTTTTATAAAAATTACAAAAATGTAATGGTGTCTTATAAAGTTTCTCAAAAACTCAAAAGTTCAGTGAAAATGAGCTCAAATTTCTGTATTTTCAGAAATGCTCAAATGCCATTTTCTCAAAAACGGCTCGAAATATTTTCTTTACACTTTTCGTATGGATTGTGTTAATTGCACTGTTTAAGATGACATAAAATTAATTTTGCTGTATTATTTTGTTTTTTCAACAATTACACAAATGCAAGGTTTTTTAAATATTTCTCATGCCTTTAATATGCACATTTCCAGCAATTTGTATACATTATTGCATTTGTGAGTGAAAGTGCTTCAAATAATTTCCAATAAGATTTTTCGAAAATTCAAAAGATTTCTGTGAAAAAGATCTTCAAATCTTGCACTTCTTACACACGCACTTCTTACACAATCTTACACACTGTAGTAATGCTCAAAATTTTCTCAAAAATGGCTCCACATTTTTCAAAAAAGTTTCCTTTTTAGGATGAAGACTCTTCTATAATTTTCTTAAAGTTATATTTCGGTTCTACTATTAGGAAACCAAAAAATTGAGAAAATAAAAGAAAGTATTTTGGGCGACAATAGATGGCAGCTGGCTAGAGTAGGTGTCAAGTCTGAAAAGATAGCCCAGACCAAAGAAAATAAAAATATAAGAATTTTGAATGTGGACCCAACCTCTACATCATAAAATATTTGATTTTTGTAAGTAGAATCAATTTGTGATTTTAAAAATAAGAATTTTGAGTGTCCTAGGGGCCCTCCTAAGTACCCCCAAAATTTAAGGAATGTATTTCAAAATTGTGGGACTTTGAGCCAGGCCAGATTTACTGAGGAATATACATTTTGGCAAAATTCCTGTGAATAATTTAGGTCCTAGTGATGTTTACAGATAGAGAGATAGACAGCTAGACAAACAGAAAGAAGTTTTGAAAAAAAAAAGGAACACTTTTGTGGTATCATAGTATTTTCCTATTTAATATTAGGTATTTAAACATGTGTTTCCGTTAAAATCTCAAAATTGATTTTCCACTTTATTTATTTAGGCTACTTCATATTTTACTCTATGTATAATGTATGTGTAGGAGAAAGTAAAAAGAATACAAAGAATTGTATATTTTTAATTATGTTATAAATTTATAAACCTACAATTTATTTTGTCAAACTATAATAATTTGTTTCTTATAATATTCATTTAGTTAAAATGTAACATGTCTATTCTAAAATTGTACAACTTAAAATAAGTGACAATTTAAAGAATGGTATTGGGTCAGACAGCACAACTGAGGAATTGGGTGGAAATACGACTTAGCCCAGGATAAGCCATTTCTTGATTTTTTGCTTATGAATTGTATTAGACTCCCTTATAAATGAATAACTTACTAGAAGTTCAAATAAATGACAATAGAATACAAAAAGTTGTGCAGAAGCCACAGGTCTTTCGAACTGTTTCCAATTTTTGGGGTAAATTGCTCCTGAGCCAATTTTTTGTGCTGGTTATATTCACTAGTTAAATCAATCTTTATAATTTGTGCTGTTATGTTAACTCAAGAGTTTCAAGTTTGATTATTCTTCTGTTGCTTGTATTGTATTGGTAATTAGTGTACTGGATTAAAAGATAAAGAGTTACCAGGAAGAAACTTATCCCAAAAACCTTGTTTTTCTCCAATTCAATTTATTTTCATTTTCTTATGCAATATATCCATGAAAAACAATTAATTAATTTTATTTTGTAAATTTTTAAGTCTATCTTAAACATGTTCCTCATGTAATGAGTTTGAAATTTGACTCCATGAAAATAGGGAAAGAATCAAATGGCGGAGGAACAGCTTAAGATATACTGTTATTTACATTGTTATATTTACTTTATGGATACAGTTTCTTTAAATCTATTGGTTGCAGTTGCTTTCCCAATGAAATTAACAAAATAAATCTATGGCTTGTTAGATTACCTACCAAAGAAGGAAACTTGGTAGGAAACTTGGAAGGAAACTGATGAAAACTTTAAACTCATTTTCCTCAAACTCAGTAAATAAGGTTAATCCTTTCTTCCATCAATGCCAAAATTTTATTTTTCTTGAGCAAACTAAATTATCAAATGTTTTCATGGGTTTATTAAGGCTCTCTGAAATCATTTTGTCAATAATTGCTGAGAAATGGAAATACTACAAATTTTTCAAATCCATCTTCTGCAAATTTTGTCTTGTATGGAATTTTGGAATTGTATGGAATACTTGTATGGAATCTCTCTTCTTCTAAGCCAATGATGAAGTGTTAGGTAGGATTGCAATTCATCCTGAAAAATGTCCTGCCAAATGTCCAAATTCTTCTTTCTTCCTGCCAAATGTCCTGAATTTTTATACTTTGTTATAATTCCACACAGTCCTACAAAAAATTGTGTTTTGGGACTACTTGTGTACTATGTCACAGTACTATGTGCAACATAAGAGGGTGCAAGCATTTAATTCCTTTGTTAAGTAAATATTGTTATTTTTGTCTTTTTATGGTGGAACCTATGAGCTGAAAAATAGATAAAGAAAAGTACTGTGTTGAATCGAAGTGCATCTGTCTCTCTCACAATATCTTAGTGCAAGAGAATCTGGAATGCAAAGGGGAAAAGGGCTCAGTCAATTACAAATCTTTTAATATTGACCAAAATCATGCTTTATTTAATAGTTTACTTAAATACCATCAAATACTTCATAAATGTTATGGAAAAATAAGAAAATGACCTGGATAACCTGGAAAAGTTAGGGAAATTCACTCTAGACAAAGAGTGGTCACCCTGTTAGTCTTGAAAGTGTGGAATGTAATTAATCTTGATCTACTATTTAGTTGTGCACTTGATATACTATTTCCTTGTTATACAATTTTCTTGATATGCTATTTAGTAGTATAAAAATACATAAATTGCTCTGAAATATATATCAGATGTTCTGAATTCCATTATTATCTTTAAGGCAATCGTAGTGTTAATTATTCATATTTCATCTAACTCAAATTTTGCTATTGATCAAGTTATAATGAATATTAATCAATATTAATCATTACACTGCAACTAATGAAGATGTCCACATTTCTGACCACATTGTACAAATTATAGATATACTCATTCCTACTGAGAAAATGTTAAATTTTCCTTTACAAGAGATATGTGAAAAAGAAATTTGAGACAATTTAATGAAACTCTAAAAAGTGAAGATTGCAAGTGAAGATAAAAAGAGATGTACCAAATAACAGATATAAAAAGCGAAATTAATTTGTTCATATTTCTATTTCATAAATACTTGAATTGTGCTTGCCCCTATGTTAGCAAGTCAGTAAATGTACAAAATTATTTTAGATTTAAACTTCCAAATGCAATAACCCCACTTCAGAATAGAATGAAGGAGACATTGTTTTGTATAAAAATTGAAAATCAGAAATGCCGATTACTCTAGACTCATTATTAAAAATAAAGATCCTACAGCAGTAAGAAAAGTGCTACAAAAAATATCTGATCTAAGAAATAATCATCTAAATTTATGTGTAAGTAAAACACAAATGATTCATTTTTAACACATACATAATTACAATAATAAATCAGTAGATCCCCTCAAAACCGTCACTCATGGGGATCAGGTTGTGGTTGGTACAAAACAAGTCACATAATGACAACACGAACAATAAAAAACTAATAAAAATACAAGTAAATACATAAATGTAGTAATATTTATACAGATTACGTATAGTACATATTATTATTTACAATACTTACTATACCACATTATATTGCACTTGTACACTAATGTGCAAAGATTGCCATTGAGTAGAAGTTGAAAATTCATGGAAAAAAGAGAGAAAGTGGGTTGGATAAGAGGTGTTCTAATGTACTGATATAAAAGCAACAATCAAGGTATCCAACAAATAGTCTGCCAAAAATTTCTTGATGTTATACACTGATTATAATTTATCCTTCTAGAGACAAATAGAAGAGATATCTAGCAAGGTAAATTTTAACACATCCCTACTGAAAATCTTTTTGAAATATAATATCCATGTTGCTTTTATAGAATAATTCACCCACATTTACAATATGGAATTAAAACATATCCATTCATGTAAAACAAGTATGGATAGAATATTGACACTGCACGAAAGAACTATTAGAATGGTATTCAACATACAACCTACTCATGTAGAAACTATTATAGAAAAATAAAATAATGAGTGTAAAATCAGTGTACATTTACAGAGTAATATTATAAAGGAATACAAATACACACTTCACACACAATGAAGTATATCACTACAGTACAAGAGGCAGCAAATAAAGGACATTCTTCTAAATCAGCAGCAAATAAAGACATATAGAAATGCTATAATACTTCCTCTTGAAATATAACACATTAAGAACAGATGATGGATTTTTATGATTAATTAGAAATCATCAAAACAAACCCCTGAAAGTCACTGCTGAATAGGGAAATATTCCTATACTGAACTGATTAAAGATGAAAAAAATATGTTTGCAGATTGTGACACAGGGACCAGATTTGTTCACCAGATTTTTATATCTGGGTCACAAAATTTGTGAAGACATGTGGATTTGAGGGGACATGATTTGTGAGGACAAGTGGATTTGTGGGGACATGAGTTCTTGGATGATAAGTGGGGCCCAAGTTATGTTAATTATGCAGTATTTTTACTAAAAGTGACCTGTTTATACTTTGTATTACATTTTTGAAGATTTAGATTTTCTGAGAACTTCTGCTCCCAAGCATGGTTAGATATGAACTGAAACTCAAAATCTATGTAAATTTCAATTGAAGAAATAGTCAGAAATAATATTCCATAATAAAAATAAAGTGACTTTGGTTTTCTGGGTAAATTGAATCTCAATGTTTAGCAATATTAGAATTTTTACTCACACAGAATACTGTGGACTTCTATGCTGAATCATGCAATATAAAACAATGACTTACAAAGTGTGGAATGAGTTCAGCTAGCATTATACAATAAACACTTTAATCATATTCAATCATCAAAGAAAACAATTGTAGAAACTTATTTAATAATTATCTCATTACCTTTCTCCCATATAGTCAAAGCAAAAATCACTTAATTTTAAGTTTTGTTTGTGTTAAAATTTCATGAAATTTAAAAACCCTCATTAATTAAAACCCAAATGAATGAATTAAAACCAAATTTAATACATTCACTTCTATTGCCTTGTATCACCCTCCTGTCTTTTGTTAAAAAGAACAACTTATGATGACTCTTGTTTATGTCCATAAATCTTAAGAAAAAATGTATCATCTTCCACCAATCACTAAGAATAAGTTTGCTCTACCAATGGAGCATGCTCAACAGGAATACAATTTTATCCCAAATAACAGAAATAAACTTAGAAGCGTTACATGATGATTATGTAGCTTGAGAAATAAACCCAAACTCTTCCACCAGTAACAAATAGTCAATTGGTTACAGGTTTCCTCCGTTTGGCAAGTTGTACCTGATTCAGGTGGTGTGATAAGGTACAATGCAGAATTGGAGAGCCTGACCTAATTTTTCTGTCTTTCTTTTTTTTCTTTCTTTTTTTCTTTCTCTTAAGATACATTTGTTACTCATATATAACATGTTATCTTCTTATGACACATTTTCATATACTGCTTTTGCAAAAACGTAGTACTGTAAAAATCGCTGCATGCAGAAACTCACAGGATCAGGTGTTTTATTTACTCATCATGATGGAATTTGTTGCTCAGAAATTCTTTAACTTTTTAAAGACTGTATCCCCCCTTTTCTAAAATTTTAATATCCATCCTGCTCTCTTCCTAACATGCAATAAAATTTGCATAAATAATTCTATCTTACTATGTTATTAAGACATTTCAGAATTTAGGGAAACATACTATGTAATTTAAATAATAGTCACAAGAATGAGGAATAAACTTAACTTGATTATCAGTTACTACAAAGAAAACTCAAGGTTTTTGTCTGTACATTTATAATTGACAATTGTAGTTATAAAATGAGATTTTTGTTCACATGAAGGCTTAATTAAATGTAGGTGCCACAAGCAGATCTCGATATTGCATTTATCCACTTAGAAGATTGTGATTGTTTTCTGGTAGCTGGATCTAATGATAATTGTACTTCAACTAGTGTCTCACCCCTGAAGAAGGCCACAATAAGATGATGGAAATCACAACCTTTGATGTGGCATCACCTGGGCAACCAAGATCATTGTCATGACTCTCTGGCCATGGCAACTGATTATATCTGAGATATATCATTATTTTGTTTTCTTGATTCTAATTATATCTTCTGTTGCTAATATTTCAGAATGATTCACTTTCAGCCAGCTTTCAAATTAAGCCCTACATACTTGATTTCTTCTGATCATCTTCACTAAATATTTTAGACTGAAAAGATTGAACTCTCAGGCTAGAATGATTTGCATATAGTAAAATGAGTGCATGTAAAAGCATTAGTGTTGTAGAAAATATAATTTGTAATTTTTTTACAAATAATTGCATAATTTGACAAGTTTACTTCTATACTTGTGGCAAACAAATAATAAGAACTTTCTGAAGTTTCACATCAGAATGAAGTGTGATTGGGAAACTTCTTATAATATTTTTTTAAATTTTTGTCTCATTAATTTATTTAACATCAAAAACTAAAACTGTCTGTTATGATTTTAGTGGAGAAAAGCTCCTTCAATATCCAAACACACTTCTAGGCCAACTTCAATTTTGTACTGACTGAGCATCCTTAAGTTTTGCACAGTTTGAAGCAAGCAGTTTGCCGAATGATATTGAAAGTTAAGGGGAAACTTTCTTGAAATGTAAAGAAGTGTCATATCGGACCACATTGTATCCAGGGATGAATCAACAGTCAGGATTTCTTCTTTGTTAAAAACGAAAGTCATCTGTAGAGGTTATTAAATATGACAGTGAATGATGTGGTTTATATTTCATTTAATACTTCGTTTTATTGTTATTTAAATACATGGAGAGCTTAATGTGTAATATTTTAATTGTATCTTACTGTTTGTTTGTTTTTAGGAAAGTTACCATGTCATTTAGTGAATATCTAAATATCATTGGCCTTTTTTGGAATGGAACATCCTTTGACCGCAATATCTTTCTCTGTTCTCTTAAATTCATAATATTCATTTCATAATATTAGTAACGGAAGAATCCAAAATTGGTCAGGGGTGGCTAGTTTGAATTCTTCCTAATACAAAATTGTATAATTAACGAGAACAAAGGATACAATTCACTGTCTGTCAGGCATAATTCATCTGTGAGATGTGTTTTACCTTTCCACACTAGTATTTGTTGGTATAGTTCTAGGAATAGTGAGTTTTCTTCATTAGCCTCCTCCTTCTGGGCACA
Source organism: Teleogryllus occipitalis (assembly GCA_011170035.1). Classification (NCBI taxonomy): domain Eukaryota; kingdom Metazoa; phylum Arthropoda; class Insecta; order Orthoptera; family Gryllidae; genus Teleogryllus; species Teleogryllus occipitalis. The sequence continues at coordinate 305,070 of BLKR01000518.1, forward strand.
GTGAGTTGAGATAAGTATACTCAGACCTCTCTTAACTCTTTCAAGTCAAGTGTCTTTAAATATGTTTGTAAGTGGACAAATACCTAATAAATTAGATTACAGATAGATGTTCTCATCTTTTAATTTTTAAGTTTCATGGTAATAATTAATTAAAGAAATTTATTTTAAAGTTAATGCTTTAACTATTACAACAAAAAGTAATAAGTAGGCTATTTTTCATTTGGATATTTTACTGATAAAGGATAAAAACATATAATGTGTTAATATGTTTCCACATTTTGTAAATGAATTTGATTTCGAGCTGTTAGACTTTACATTGATCTAATTTTAAACTCTTCTATTTGAGTTATGAAAATTACATTACATTAAAATTTTAAAACAGTTCATAAAACTTGAAACTGACTTAATTTTTGTAGTATTTCCATTTTATTAACATCTTATCTCTTATATGAATTGCACCCAACGATGTAATTGAAGATATTGAGCCTGACTAAGGGTTAAGTGGTCAGTCAGGAACATTCTCAGAGAGGAATAGAAGTGTCACAGGAAAACAATAGCATATTTTTTGTACTATACAAAATTATTCTAGACTATTTTGGTCATTTATTAAAAATGTGCCGTTTTGAATGACTCATTGAAAATTGGTTTCACATCACCCTTGCTGTACAAGTATTTGCTAGAGAAAACTGTCTTAAACGCAAGTACCAAAATCTCTTACTGTAGAGCATTATTTTAGCTCTTGAAGATGACAAATAATAGTAGGCAATTTGAGAAAGCATAGTCTCCCTCTGAAGGAGTTTGTGAGCAGAGCCAATTATTCCAAGAAATGGCTTCGAATTATTAGACGATTGTTTTTGGAATACCGTCAAGTAGGTTTAATCAATCTGCTAAGGTTTATTTGTATGCAGACGTAATCACGCGTTTAGCACATCGTTGCGCGAGCATTTGAGTATTCCGGGAAGACAGTTCGATATCAATTCATCGATTCCTCAGAGTTTCCACAGCTCTAGCACAGATGGCATTGACTTGTCGCCTTTGTTGTTGTTGTTTTTTTTTTTTTTACCTGGCCGTATAATTCGATAAACACTTGGTTGTAGTACAGCTTGGGGATTTCCAAATCCTCGCATTCGTATTTTTCGTCGCTAAGCAACCACCTCATGCTTGGCGAGCGCGCACTGTGCCATCTGCAGTGCGTCCGTCCTCGTGGCGTCGAGGGGGTGAAAGGGAGCGAGTATTGTGGATGACGCTGGCGCAATTGGGCCAATGCTGTAGCGCGGGTCAGTTGAGTCGTATGGGAAGAGAGGAGGGGAAGGGAAGAGACCGCCCTTGACATCATTGTGTTTCTGTTGTGCATTCAAGGGCTGTTGCCGACTGACATACTGGTTGTGGCAGTATTTGATCATCAAATTTCCTTATGCATAATGGTTGAAGGTTAGTTACGTTATATTTTTATTCGATAATTTTGTATGCATCACAATAGTAGTAATGTGGTGGTGTTACGAACTATGTGGGTTGAATTCAAACAAGGTTGCGGGACCAGCTGCACGTGGTGGTCTTTTACCTACGTTGGCATCGCATTGCGTATGTTTTGTTGACAGCAGTTATGCGTAATATGTTGAATACCCCTCTTCGCAACCCTAAACTATATAGAATTGCTTAACATTGCATTACATTGTGTAATATTGTTTTCCGAGACGTGTGAATTTAGAAATAGTAGTCCGCTACCTTCCATAATTCGTAAATGCAAAATATTTAAGATTTGTTGAAGTTTGTAACATAAGTAGTTTGTAGCCGTTTTTTAAAATTTAATCTTAGACTCGTTCATGATCACGATGCATTAAAATCAAAGCTGTAATATTGGAAATGTTAATAAATTCCTAAGCTGACTCGTAACATTCATTGAATTGAAGAGTAGTAGTTTATTTGAAATGAAACAGTCATTCTTGTTTGTTATTTGTAATTCATAACAATTTAGTTTATTTATCTAACTTTCGATTCCGTTTACATGAATTAGGTAGCGAAAAATTCACCAATAAGAAAAGCGTTTATCACCTTGCAAATTTTGGCAAATACGTGACTTTTGAATTCAATATGAAAAATATTGTAATGATGTAATTAATATTGAGCTTTATCTCGTGAGATATTTATTAGGAATGTTACATTAGCTAATGAAACATTTTTTACAGTTTCGTTCGAGTAATATATATTTTTCTGTAAAATTATTAAACAAATGTGTATTAAATCTGTGTGTATCGAATTCAGTGAGATTATTTCTGTACTGAATTTTCCATTACTACCATAACGCATACTTTCGAACAATTAACGATTACAATCTTTCTAATAATTGAAGAATATGAAGTTTTTCACATCTATAACCTTATAGTTCCAGCGTAGTTTGTGTCGTGTTGTTAACGGATGGGTGGATCGCAATTCTGTTGACCCTGTTACCAGTGCTAAGAATTCATTTTCATGTTACTGTTAATTGTTTCTGTAGTCACTTTTTTCTAACAGCTGTTTTTTAAATAAAGTTACGACATCGATTTATTCGAAAGGTTTTGTTTTTCTTTATAAAATCGATTTTGAATATTTTCCGTAACATGTAAAATACTCTAATTGTTTTAGCCCGTCAGTGTTCGCGTTGGAAATCCTAATGCGAGTGGACGCGTGGATTACAATAGCAGTCCATTATCGTTATTTACAATATAAGTGTCGTTACGACACGAATATCGTACGTTTTATTCACTTTGTAAGAATTTGTTAGATTTAATGTGAAATTTCGTTCTACGCCATCATTTAGTATTCACATTTTTTCTCGTGTAAGTGGCGACACTGTTCTCAACAAGGAGAACAATTGAAATACTTTTCGACATGAATGAATATAGTTCTGATTCGGAAATAGAAAGCAGCATTTGCACCATAGAAACATTGTTATCCAACAAATCAAGAAAGAAATATGAGCGTGAGTATTTAATTTTTAAAGATTGGTGTGAAAAAAACCTCGATTCCATATCGGAAAAAGTTTATTGCTTACTTTTCTGGCAGTTCAGAGGAGAAACAAAGTAGTCTTTGGACCCACTACCCTGTTAAAGAGTACAATGTTACTTAATGATAATATTGATATCAGTAAGTTTATTCAGTTTTTAGCGTTTGAAAGAGGTTAAGTGAAGTTTTCATAACAAGTCTAAAATATTTTCAAAAGAATAGTGGCAAAGTACGCCATTATTTTACCGCCCTAGTGTCGTAATGAAGTTTATTACCATATGGGGTAAAGCACTTAATAACGAATCTGATTAAAATGGCATAATGTTTTATTATAATTACCTAATAAAAGTGGATAAAAATATTATTGGCTTTCTTTTACTTAACAAAATGAGATTTCCGTTAATATTTAGACAGGTATGTGTAACTTCATCAGTGATAAGTAACAAAATGTTTTATTATTTATCATGTTGACATAATATTACAATTGCAAAGAAATACTACAAATAGTTAAAAGTATTTTGTTTTTAAGCAAATTTAGGTTTTTTAAACGTTTCATGTTCAGTGTTTTGTACACTCGATACATTTTATTTTGCAGAATAGATAAAGAAGATTGCCAAAAAAAATTGAAACATTGTGCAGCTGTATACTGATAGTGTTTCAGTGTCTGCATTAGATTTTCTCTTTGCTCTGGACACACACAGTAGGTACCCGATTTTCTCAGCTATAATGAATGATCTGGTTTCATTACCTATGGCGTTTCAATCCAAGTTTCGCCAGCTTTCGAGATGTCAATAGTGTTCTGTATGAGCGGCTGTGATAGGACATGTCTCACCAGCAAGATAAAGTATTCTGAACAAAGCTTTCAGTTTTGTTTTTTTTATTATTATTTTTTTAATTTTTTTTTTTTATTTCTGCTTGGCCCGAAGGCCCTCAGCATCCGAGTACGGTACAGTGATGTTACATTGAATTACATTAACATTGATTGAGAAAAATTATAGACATGGATACATTGAGTTCATGTGAATTAAATGTGAGAAGCCACATCGGGTACATGATAATCAAGGAGGGTCGAAGAACTGTCGCGGTAGTTTTCGCTTTAGTCTATTGTGGTGAGGATTTTGTTTTCCGATTTTGAAATGTACGGCTGAGGGAATCTGGGGAATTTTAGGATAGAAGCGAGAGGATAGGAGGGAGAAATGGACGGGGATAGGAGTAATGCCGAGTTCGTTATGTAACTGGGAGTTAGGTATGCTTTCAATTTTACTTCATCGTTTAACATCACATTTTTGCTGATAACGAGTTCCGATTTTCTCTGTGTACGCATAGTTAGACGGGAAAATCTGCAAAATTTTCTCTTCCAAAAACACTGGATACTGGGGTGAGGTCTTCGCATTTCTTGCACGGAGTTGAGGAAGCAACGGGTGAAAACTATTATTTGCTCGAGTGCGCGTTTTCGCGTGCAGCGCTAATTTATATCAATTACTGATCTATTTGTCTACAAAATATCTGTTTGTGTTAACAGGCATTTCGTTGGCTTGAATACTCGCCATTTGTTTGCATTCGCTGTCGTGAACTGATTCTCATAATATGTATCGGTAACAAGATTGCACAATACATCAACTTCAGTCCTACGCAGTCTCCTGTCAAAAATCCATCTATTGCACCTTCCTTACGTTCTCCATTCCCCTTATTTCGAACCCTGTTGCCTCTTCCTCTGAACCTACTCCCGTTTCTCCCATTCTCACTACCAATTCATCTACATCTGATGCCCCATTTTCATCACAACCTGTCACTGCCGAAACACATTACAACCTTCGACCACGCACTCGAGGTAAAAATGGAGTGAATATATAGCAACTACAGTCAGATGCAGCAGAAAAAAAATCGTGTAGGTACTTGCAAAAGATAAACATTCTTTACCATAATGTTCAATCCCTTTCAAATAAAACAGTTTATCGAGGCAGCTCTTCAGAGCGATTTAAATCAAATGGATGTTCTTTGCTTTACAGAACATTGGTTATCTCCTGGTGAACTTAGCATTTTCCAAATTCCAAACTTTTACCTCTCAGGCGTTTATTGCAGAGAGAGGGAGACACACTCTCACACACCCTCTCACACCCTCTCTCACTCACTCTCTCTCTCTCTCTCTCTCTCTCTCTCTCTCTCACACACACACACACACACACACACACACACACACACACACACACATACATACATACATACATACATACATAAAGGTCCTACGTATGGGTGTTCTTGTATTTGCGTTAAAAAATACATTAATTCTATCTCCTTGATGAAATTAGATGTTTATTCCGTTGATAATGTTTTCGAAATTTCTGTTGTACATCTTACTTCGCTAAAAGTGATATTACTTTGCATCTACAGGCTTCCAACAAAGAGAGCTGCAGATTATATTTTGTTATTAGAAAAAGGAGATAACACTTAACAAAGTCAGCAATCGCTCTTTTGAATCCATTGTTGTATGCGGAGATTTTAACATTGATTTCCTGGTCGAAATTTCCTTCAATTGAGATATTACAATCATAGAGTAAAGATGTACAAAAAGGGCTCATGAGGCTTGTTTCCAGCTACCTCCTTTGAATAGTTTCCCGTCCGCCGATAGATAGCGCCAACGTCGGGAAGTGTGAAGGGAAGAACAGGACTGGCTGTTGGTGGGGGGTTTCTAGGAAATATCGCGCGGTGCAGAGGGACACGAAAAGTGGGTGTTGTATCCATGCCGACGAGAGGCTCTCGGGTGGGTCGGCCGACCTGCCCCCCTCCCTCCAGTCGCCGAGCTTCCCAGGCGACGGCGGGGTCTTCCTGACGAACGATGTTGGTGTAGTTTTGATATTTGGTTCCTACATTTTTTGGGGTCGCTGAACACGAATATCAGGTTTGCCAAGAAAAGTTTTGTCTAGAAATACGTTTTTTAAGCAAAAAATACGTAAATATTTTTGTCAGTTTTGTCAGTTTTTTTCAAAATAACTCAAAAGCCATCCATTTTTCGTAATTAATGGCCCTATACAAAATGAAAGAAGATAGAATTACCTACATTTAATGTCCGTAAGAATTGTTTCGCCGATAAACGATTTAGCCGTGAGAACACCACGAAATTTGGTGATGTAAGCGAAACACACGAAAAGCGGGAATTATCCTATTTTATCTCAATATAACTTAAAAGCTATCAATTTTTCGTAAGTATTAACCGAATATGAAATGAAGGAAGTTAAAATTGCCTACAATGTGTATGTACAGTTTTCTTCTAGGATCAATGGTATTGTCGTTAGTGTGCAAAATATCCCTGAATGTTACTGTGAAAATGGAACTCAACCTCCTGCACTACATTTATATCCAATGAAGTTGTATGCAAATAAATACAGCGTCGTGTGAATCTGTTAACATTTTAATTGGAAAAAGGGAAGTAGGTAATTAATAAAGCGCAAGGGAAAATCAATATTTTGGAAATCGAACGTGCCTTTAGCGATGCGTAGGTTCTGAAGGCCCTAGTTTTTATTGACATATATATATATATATATATATATATATATATATATATATATATATATATATATATAATGTATGGCATTCGCGTTTTTTTATAGGATAACTTTTTAAGTTATTTTGAAAAATCTTAAATAAAGGTACTGTTATTGACGACAAACCTCAACACTCGTTATAGCATTCTAACTATTAACATAGAAGCAATTCAGTGTCCAAGTTCAGTACGTCATCAATGACGGGTTTTTGTCTCATACAAGAAACACGAGTCTACCTGTGACAATTACGTTGATTATGTGTCAAAATATCTATCACAAGCATATCTCCTTAGATGTTTTTATGGTTACTCTGAAGTGCTAAGCGAATTAAAATGTCTAAAAACATGTGCGTAGATAGTGTTAGACAACACAACGATTCATATGACGTGAAAAGAAAATTTTCTTGCTACCACGAATAATGAAAGTCGGTTAATAGCAATGTTGATTACAAAGATTTTATTAGCAGAAATAGCTTGCAAACAAGCGAAGGAAGACGCGGACACTCCGATAATGAACACAGTTTTGTGCTTAGATCCAACTAATGAGACTGATTGAAGTTGGTGAGGATGTAAGAGATCTGTTGGTAATATGGTTAGATCTCTGCCAGCATGCAAAATGGCTCCTTTTTGAAACAGAAGAACGACAAAGTTTCTTCACCCGATTGCTGCCATAAGTGAAACATTTACCGATAACTTTGTTTCTCCCAACCAAAAAGTGATTACGAAATCTCGGTGTACGCCAAGTACGGAATAATGAACTTTGCTTTACAGAAATTTGAACGGAAATTTGTGGAAACGAAAATTTGCTTTACACAGCATTGGTTATATCCTAATGAACTTAAAATTTTCCAAATTCCAAACTTTTACCTCGCAGGCTTTTATTACAGAGGGAGAGAGAGAGAGAGAGAGAGAGAGAGAGAGAGAGAGAGAGAGAGAGAGAGAGAGAGCGAGAGAGAGCGAGAGAGAGCGAGAGAGAGAGAGAGAGAGCGAGAGAGAGCGAGAGAGAGCGAGAGAGAGCGAGAGAGAGCGAGAGAGAGCGAGAGAGAGAGAGCGAGAGAGAGCGAGAGAGAGAGCGAGAGAGCGAGAGCGAGAGAGAGAGAGAGAGCGCGCGAGAGAGAGCGAGAGAGCGAGAGCGAGAGAGAGAGAGCGAGAGAGCGAGAGAGAGAGAGAGCGAGAAAGCGAGAGAGAGAGAGAGAGAGAGAGAGAGAGAGAGAGAGAGAGAGAGAGAGAGAGAGAGAATCGCATAAAGGTCCTACGTATGGGGGTTCCTGTATTTACGTTAGAAATAATATTGATTCTATCTCCTTGGCGGAATTAAATGTGTATTCCATTGAAAATGTTTTCGAAATTTCTGTTGTACATCTTACTTCACTAAAAGTGATAATACTTTGCATCTACAGACCTCCAACAAAGAGAACGGCAGATTATATTTTGTTCTTAGAAAACCTGGAGATAAAACTTAACAAAGTCAGCAATCGCTCTTTTGAATCCATTGTTGTATGCGGAGATTTTAACATTGATTTTCTGGTCGAATCTCTTGAGAAAGAAAAGTTTCTCAATTTAATTAATTCCTTCAATTTAGACATCACAATTAATGTACCTACACGGATCACACAAAATTCGATGAAGGCAATTGATCAAATTATAATTAACAAAACTACTACTCGATATGAAGTTGAAACAAAAGATTTAGGATACAGTGACCACGATGCACAGATTCTTAACATTATAAGAAATGCGATCACTGACACAATAAATAATACACGTATGATTAGATTGTTTACTAAAAGTAAAATAAAATTATTCATTGATTACTTGATGCAGGAGTCATGGGATGCGGTTTATAATACTGTTGATACAAACTATAAATATAATTATTTTTTTCAACGTTTCATTTCATTTTACACTTGCTTTCATATTCGAAAAATCAAATTAAATATTTCACGGAAAAGCAATTCTTGGATATCACAAGGGATTAGGACATCATGTAAAAACAAGCGAATTCTTTCTTTCATTTCTAAACGTCATAACGTATCTCAAGATTTCCTCCTCTACTTAAGAAAAACAAATCATTGTTAAGAAAAGTCATAAGGCAGGCTAAAATCATGAAACACGATCAGGATATTTTTAACTCAAATAACAAAACAAAAGCAATGTGGAATATAATAAAAAATACGACCAAATGAACTAGAAACCCTGTAGAGAATGTTGTTTTAAAATATAACGTTATAAATGTGAACGATCCGGCAACAGTTGCTAGTCTCTTTAACCAATACTTTTCGAGAATTGCTGCCGATCTCACTAAGAGCCATCAGTCACAAAATTCAATAACAGATAGTTCACCCAAAATTTTAGACTCTATGTTCGTTTCCGAAACTTCTTCCTATGAAATTCTCAAAGTAATCGGTAAACTAAAAAATAAATATTCGTCCGGTTTAGATGAATTCCCGGATTCTTTGTTAAAGACCTGTGCGTATGCCATTATACCCCCGTTAACTCACATACTTAATTCATCGTTATGCACCGGAACGTTTCCAGATATTTTCAAAACAGCTAAAATTAAGCCGCTCTTCAAAAAAGGTAACAAAAATGAAATTCAAAATTATCGGCCCATTTCTCTTCTATCAGTTTTTTCAAAAATATTAGAGAGACTTTTTTACGTACGAATGAAAACCTTTTTCAGTAAACACAACGCGCTTTCAGATTACCATGGATTTAGAAAATCAAAATCAACGGAAACAACTATATTTTCTTTTCTTAAAGATGTCGCCTCATCATTGGATCAAAACGAAGCACCTATTGGATTATTTTTAGATCTCTCAAAAGCTTTTGCCGTCATTGACTATGACATTAAACGATTAAATTCGATAGAAAAGTTTAAATTCAAAGGAAATGGTTTCTGCTGCATAACTGTTTCTATACAATAGAATAGATTATACTGAGCATCACAAGGAATGTTATATAAATTTTAACACTGATATTTATTGCATTATTTACCATTTGGACTGTATAATTCTAAACATTATATAACAAGTATTGTACCGCAGCCTCCGGGTCAATGACACCATCTCGATCAGGTTTTTAGTCCAGTTTCCCTGATCCATTGAGCAAATGGCCCCTTGTTTTGCTTTTGGACCTGAATGTAACTTCATTATCTATGCAAATGTTCTAGAATTCAGTGAGAAATATAGTTACTCAAATTATCGTTTTTATGTTGTCGCAGCAGGAAGTATTATTCCTTGACGAAGGACATGATGGATAAGAGCCCAACATTTATTGCTGATTTGTCCTTGAAAATATATTTTATTACATCGGAGCGGTTTTTTGTTTTGTTTTGTTTTCTTTTATTCAAAATTCAAGTAGTATATGGCTTAGTGTAGGGATCAGAGAATTTTGAAAACGTGCACAAAATTCACTTCTCCCCATGGCACGTCATACAGTTTTTAACTGTTTTTGACGTAAATAAATAAATAAATGTCTTCTTATCTGTTATTTTCACCATCCGAAACGTCCATCCAACATTCTTTCAATCACGGACTTATTCATTTTTCACTCAATGCTCACTCAGTCATTCTCGAACCCTAGAATCACCAACTCGCATAGAAACCCTTTATCTCGCACGAAACTCGAGTCATGGTCGACGTCCTCGGTCAAACACTGAAGCGCGAGTGGTTGCGCGGACTACTATTGTAGTTCAAGGATCATCCGAGGCTTATCCTAAGGGCAGCGATTATAACTTTTTCATATTTCGCCATAAATCGTGAGATGAGGCCGTCTACGAACGGGACTGAAAAATCGTACCAAAATTTCGTCAACTCTTACGGTAAACAGCGAAACAATAAGACTGGATTACTATAGAAATCCACGCGATCACAGAGGGTTAAACCTTTTTCTTAATTACGGACGTACAGACACCTGCTTGGACGACTTATCTTTCTCCACCTCAATGATAGCTCTTCTCCCTCCCCTCCTCAAATTGAACATTTGGCGTTTGTTTCTTTCTAATACCCCTTCCTTGTATTATCAGAAGTGCTGCCAGGAAATCATTTCTTCTCTCGTTGTAGAGCCACTGGATTACTGTAGCAATCCAATATAAACGTTTTGTTCAGCAAGTATGATGGTCTAAGGAAAGAAAAGGTTATGAAATCGATGGAACGTTTTTAAAAAGTCAAGCAAGCACACAAAAATAGATCCATTACTGTATCTGTAATTACTATAATAGCTCACGAGGACAATAATGTTATGTGAAGAATAAGAGATACCGACTTGCAGGACATCAAACCATATCTTGTAATCGAACGCATTAGCATTGTAAAAAAATTATCACTACCAAAATAACTTACTTTTTATGAAATATATTTTTTACAACTTTGTAAATATACAAAAATTGGATTCGCTTAATACATACCACACATGCTGTATACATTACAATGCAAGTAGTGGAAAATAATGGGCTATATACTATGCACTTTCCGCGATACTGATCTTTTGCACCTTTGCCCTCTAATATCCACCTGACCTTATCCTGAACATTCCACCTTTCCCACATTCTTCCTTCCTCAAAAATCATACACCTCCCTAATATATGTTCCCAGTCTTCCTCTTCCATCTCAAAAGTCTTACATGTTTTCCTCGCTACTGAGGCAATATCTACTCGTTATAGTTTCATTTCCTAATCTATATGTGCTATCCTTCGTCTGTCACTTTTCTTAAATTTCCATTATAATTAACTTGGAGTATCATCCAACTGAATAATTTTAAACCATTTGTTACAAGTTGAGTTTCTTATCTTTTCCTATCTTCCTGCAATAACTGATCTTTATCTCTTTGAATCAGTTCTTTACTTACGTCAACTCCTTCTCTCAACCTTGTCACCTCCTCCAAAGAATAACCTTTATTATTCCAAACACTTTCTCATTCCCAATTTGATTTCTCAGTTTCTTATTTTTATATTACGTGTCACCTTCCACTTACATCATCTCGGTGAGCTGTGTTCAATTGTTTTACAAAAATGTGATTCTATTGAATTTTATTTAAAAAACCTAATATGCGCCTTCATATTTGTCACACCAAGATCTCTTTTCTCTATTTATTTACTTCGGTCTGTTTGCTGTTTTCACAGTTCCTCAGTTTCGGCGTAATAAGTAAATAAACACTATTGTCCTCAATTCAGTCATTTGTTTTTGGTAAATATGTGGCCGTTGGGTCTATTAAAATGTATTAAATTGTTTTTGACGAGTCCATCTGAATCGTCACAAATCTTTCGTAATAAAAGTAGTTTTCAACAAAATTGTTGCTTTAATGTGATACAGCTGAGGTAATTTCCAATAATCGAATCAAGCTGTTTATCTGTTCTTTGAAATATCGTGGGGGAAAATGTTTTGAATCTTAAACGAACTAGGTCAAAGCTTCAACATTACAGTACTCCTGCATTGGCTGCAGAGGTCGCGCTGAGAGGGGCTGACCAATACTGTTCTGTAAATGACGTAGCATTAACCAGCGAAAGCACCGAGTTTCTGTCAACTGTCTGTCGAGGACGGGCGCTTTCTCAAGGCCGCACATAATGCAAGATTTTCGAAATATGAACACAAATTCTGTCAATTTACACATTTTATTGTTTGTGTAGAATCATCATATTCTTTTCTGTATTCTGGGATAATTAGAGATATGCTTCACTATCAGCACTACCTTCTGGATGTTGTACAAGAAGAGAGATTAAATTAACAACAAATAACAAGTGATATTAAACTGCTGCTCTGTAAAAAAGCATTTCTTAGCAGAATGAAATCAGAAACATTTGTTTATCTTTTAGAAGAAAATGATGTTTTTTAAACGTCTGAAATGACTCGCTTTGAACGTAGAGGGGGGCGTGAAATATCCAATAATAAAACATAAAATATATATTTAATCAACTTCTACAAAAGAATCGTTTTCCTTAATTGTAAGAAATGGAACTACGAAATATTTCATGAAGTCTTACTTGAAATGGAGATCTCGACTTAAAAATGAAGACTTCCGACCGTAAAAATTTAAATTGATGCGAGTTTGCCGAGGTTTCTAAAGTCTGAGAATAGTGCAATGACCAACAACAATATTCAAGAAAATCCTGTGCGGCAGAGAATAAAAAATATTTAAATCGTTATGTTGGATTCCATATGTTGGAATGTAACACTTTTCCGGGTAGAAATATACATGGAATTTGTTTTTAATTAAAAAAATCAGGATTTACACTACATGCAATTTTTCATGTCAACAGTATTATTTGTAACAATAATCACAAATTGACTTATTCTCAGCACTTAGTTGACATTACATTTCTAAAATTAGAATGAGGAATTTTGTTAATTATATATTCTTGAAACATTAAAAAAAAATTATAAAAACATTTCTGTACTAGATTCATAGAGTACTTTACATTTATAATATTTATTGTTTGTTTAGTTTATTATAATTTACTATATTTTATTTAGCAGTAAAATAAAACGCACCAGAGCCATTAATTACTTAAATTTATTTTCTTTCTTGGCTACATTGGTAAAATTATATTATAAACTACTAGTGAGAACCCGTCAAAATTTGACGGTGAGATCTGAGATAATTGTAAAATACTGTACCCAGACTAATGTTCACAATATATTGCATTGTTTGGATCTTGAGGGTATAACGAAGATATTCGGTGATGAGTTCCAAAAATTTTGAACACGTATGGCCCATGACCAGGTGGCAATGCAATATCGGCATAAAAGATATAGCACTATTATACTGAAGGATATTATTTCTAAAATTTTTGTTGTGTCATCATCTCCTATTACCAACTGTTTGATTTCTTCTGGCATATTACTCGAAGGTAAACTTATTTTCCCATTTAAGCAACACAGAGTAAATCGTTTGCAGAATTTCTCTCACATGGAAAGTACAAAGCAGAACAAAACTGACATTTCATAGACAATGACCCAATAGAAAACCAAATGATCTCAATATCACGACACCTACGTTGACTTTCTCTTTCCCTGCGTCCAGTTAATGTACGTTTGCGTCTTTTGGGGCGGGTGGACAACGATTCCGAATTCGACATAACCTGAAAACAACTTCACTAAAGTACAACCGAGCAAAACCCACTGTGTTCTCTACAAAATACACCACAGAAGCAAATACATGCAAACTGTCAATACCTCAATGCAATTATTACACTGAAACAAAACCTTTATGAATTGTAAACAAATTTCAACAATCAAAACAAAACATCAAGCATCGTGGACTCATGTATATCGATTTTGAAACTGCCACCCTTTGAAATAAAACAATTGACTATTGGTAAGCGTACTATTAAAGAATGATTTAATTAATTAATTTACACCGTAAATGTTGGTGAATCAACACAAACAATATCTGATAACACATCTAGGGATCATATTCTTTCATTTAAAAGAAAAAATACAACAATCGGTTCAGTAGAAGCTCTAAACGAAGCCATGGCAGAATACCTTATTTTTTTAAATATATAGATGTCAATCAGCATTTAATTAAGACAACACAAACAAATATTGAAAATTAATTTATTCTTTCACTATAACATTTTTTCATTTATTTTTTAAGTCGCATCAACAGCAGAGGTTATTAGCTACTCCATTAGTTACAAAAAAATGTTACAATGCTTATTGATATTTTATATAATTATGTTCTTACATACAGAGATACATTTTGAAACCTTTTTACATTATTACACTCGCCGAAGGAACAGTTAATAAATTCAACAGGATTTAGAAATATTATTACAAAGGTTATATTACAGAGATACGGAATTGAATATATGTAAGTTCACAAGGACAGAAAACATAATATATACACGTTAAATTAAATCTAGAATTCTTTACAATGCAATCAATACAATTTGTTTACAAAAGTTTATTACCTTGAGTTGGAAAGGGTAGTTTGTTAAGATGGAGTTTAAATGTTTAACATCAAAATATTTGGGTCTTATGAGATTATATTTTGGACATTCCATAAGGATGTGGTCAGTATTTAGAATCTTGTTGCAACAATCGCACAATGGGATTGGTTTTTTTATTTAGTATATAACCATGAGAGAATTTAGTATGGCCTGATCGAATAAGCGAAAGAATGTTCCCGACGAGAAAACTTTGCATAGGTTTTATGAGAAAATAATTCATTGATTTCCTTGTGGATTTTACTAGTTTTAGCATCGGTCCATATAGTTGACCACCTCTTCATTATTTGACCAACGTGCTTCAGATAGTCCTCAGTTGAATACGACATTTTATAATTTGTCTTCTCTTGTAGATCGATTATTAATGTCGGTGGTGTAGACTTGCTGGAGATCTGGCTTCTATTCCGCTCGTAATATGAATGACCACCGGCTCAATACATGCATCAGTGGTCTCTTTGCAGACTTCAAAGAGTTTCGTTTGGATTAATGGCATATGATAATTGGGAGGAATTTTAATGCCATTCGGTATATGTGTAGATAGGATAATGGATTTCTTGTTACTGTTGGATTTAGCGAGGTCAATCGCCATTAAGAATGCATAATTGTAGGCATTGTTCTTGCTGCTAAAAATGTTGAACTTAATGTGGAAAGTCTTCAAAGGAGATTGGATTAATAAAACCGGTCTATCTATTTCCGATGTGTCTTGGATGTGTATAACGTGGTGATCTTGATATTTGTTAAATATTTCTTGCAGAACGTGGTCCGGATCAGAAGCTACCAGGTTGGAGTTGGGATAATCCTTTGGAAAGTTATCAATAGTTAGATTCGATGTGGCCCATGGTGGATATTTTGGAGTGCTGTATGTTCCAAGTGTCAATCGTGGGATTTTATAGTCCCTGATAATGTCCATGCTATTTTCATAGAACGTTTTTGGATATGATTTTAGGTGGCTAGTATGATCTTTAATTAATGGATTAATGTCCTTAAGAATTATGCTGTTGGATGACGAGGCTTTGCACTCTTAACTGTAGATGTTAGAGTGCATTGTGTGGCATTATTGCACAGTAACTGTAGATTTTCTAGGCGTCAGTGATATCCATTAAGGTTCCATTGAACAATTTTCATAACCTTAGTACCAATTTATTGGTAAAGATATGAGAGATTAATATCTGATATAGATTTTATACAAAGATTATGTGCTGTCCATACTGGATTCAGTCTCAGACAAGTCTGAATCAGGTAACTGTTTCAGCAGCTTCTTTATAAGTCTAGTAAATCTACCTTTGAGCCGACCTGGATGGCCGAGGTGGCTAAGAGCTAGTACCGACTCAGCGCTTCGGTCCGAAGGGTCGCGAGTTCGAATCCCGCCTCGGGCATGGTTGTTTGTCCCTTGACTTTGTATGTGTTGTCGCGGAGGGCATCGCGTTCTGCTGACCCCACATCAGAGGAGCTCGCAAGTGTGTTGGTCTAGTGTATGGTCGAATAAGCGTCCCATCGGGACGTAAAGGGTAACCGGCTGTTGGCTGGAGAAAAGCCCTAGAAAAAAAATCTACTTTTGAGACTTCTGTCTGTTAATTCCTAGTAAGTTTTCTTGAGCATATTAATAATTGCTGGAATGCCATTAGAATAATCTTTAACTATAGGAATGGGGTCAACTGAGCCCAAGGCATTTTCCCGTAATAATTGAAATTGTTTGTATGTTAATGGAAAAGAACTTGGATTGTTTTCAATGAAAGCTTTTGTTGGACTGAGCATATCTTCCATACTTTTTCCAGGATTGCTGCCTTATTGGTATGATTCAACAATGTTTATGTTCTTTTTCTTTTTTTGGTTGTTTCAAGTTGTTTTCTTGAGTATTATTACCAGCATTAGAGTGAGTTGTTACAGATAAGGAAGAGGATTCAGTTGGTAAACTTCTTTTATGAGGAGGGATGCTCATGAGGTCAGTTGAGGGGGGTAACATGGGTAATTTCTGAATTTTGGTTTGTACAGTTTGTATCTTTCTTCGAGGGGGGCTTAAGGCAGGGAGATGAATCTTATTCAGAGGGAAGCTATCGCAATCCATATTAGGCGAGTTGGAAGTTTGTACTATTGGATGATCCAAGGAGAAATTTTCTTTTGAGGTGTTATGTTAGCCTTCTGAAACATTTATTATATATTTTTTAAAAATATTTATAATTATATTATAATAAATTGGGCTACAATTGTCCTCTTTGAACATTGACTAGCAATATGACCTTCAGATTTAGATTTAAAGCAAGTGATATTATCAGTAGAAAAATATAATATATAAGATGTATCTTGATATTGGATTAACATAGATGGAGGTAATTTATGAATTTCATCAGGATGTATGAACACCTGCCTTCTAAAACTCAAAATGTGAGACAAATTAGGATCAGTCATACCAGCTCTTATAAAAGTAATGTTGGATGAAGTTTGAACATTTGGTTGAGAGCGTTTTTGATGTCTTCATGTGGAATCACAGGGCAAACATTGGATATTAAAATTTGCAAGTGTTTACTAAGTAAGGGTCTGACACTTACTTCAATTAGTGTCTGACACTTCCTTCATTAATAGTGAGAGACTTATGATTCTGTAATATCAGCAAGAGCTTAAGAATACACATATCCTGTTGTTGGCGATACGTGACACAAAACGAATATCACTTCCTGGTATAATGCTAGTTAGTTTACTCACATAGTCCTTGTGTTAACCCTTCATGCGCCTCAATGATGATTGTTTGGTCCTTGGTCGGGAAGACATCAGTAGTAGCAGCTTCAGCGTAAGATTTCGTTTGTGCGTTATGAGCAGTTGAGGTTAAGTTAATGTTGTTTACGGTGGTCATGGTTTCGACTAGTGTCACCCTCAAAGGCAACAGGCACACGATGAAACAGTTTTATGAGATGTCACTTAATATATGAATTGATATGCAATGCAATTGGCTCGCTTGTGGCACATAGCGAAGTCGCTAGCCTTTCACCACCGAGGTCCGGGTTCGATTCCCGTCGAATCTCATGTGAAATTTGTTCCAACGAAACTAGTTTGGATGCTTCACAAGGGCTAGTCCAACCCCTGTGAAGTGTCCTAAACCCTACCCCTTTCCTAATGGCTTCCCATTTCTGGCCGCTGGATAGTGACGCAGGAGCGCGTAGTAGGAGGCGCGTACGCGGAGATTCTACCTGGCGGTCCTCTTGACAATCGACAGACGAGACGAGACTTTATATATATATATATATATATATATATATATATATATATATATATATATATATATATATATACACACATATATACTCTCTGCTTACATATGAGATATGTTAATGGAGGATTACTCCGCGCTCAACGCTCGACACGGGGTGAGGAATCGCGTTGCGTCGATTAATGTCGCAACAAATTTAAAAAAAAATATATATCGCCAGAGAAAATAAGTACTTACTGCGAGTTGTGTGGTTTTTGCCGCGTTTTGTTGCTAAGAAAGTTATTTTCCCCGTCAAAATGGGTAGAATAAAAAAAAGGCAAACAAAAGTTTTACATCAATCGGTTTACAAAGAAAAAGAGTGAAAATAAATAATTGCAACTCATGGTGCAAGATCCACGCCATCAACCTCACGAAAAAATTATTTCATCTAGCAGAAGGAAGTGACTTTTTCATGCAAATATTAGACATAATGGTTAAATGATTGTTAATATTAGTGTAGTCTCTAAGTTCTTACAATAATTTAAGTGTAAATGTTTATATACCAGAAATGTGTTGCCATTATATGTTGTGAGTGGTATGCATCGCCTAAACTTTAACATCTTCAGAAGGATTTTTTTTCACATTCAGTGCAGTTTTCTCAAAATGTATGTGTCCTACATGTATGAAACTTGGTAGACTTATTAAATGTCACCATTTCTGACTTGTGAACTATAAATTAAAATGGGAGGTTAAAAAATTTTGAAAATCTTACTATTTTACATAGGTAAAGGTTTGAAAAAAATCTTTCATTGTATTCACAAATGATTTGTTCAATAACTGTGCTTTACAGAGTGTAGAACTAGACGTGCTACAGAATAGCTTAGACTTTCTCGTAGTAAAGTTTTCTAATTTCCTTTTTGTGGACTGGTACTGTAGTCTTGCCTCTCCTTGCCTACTGACATCTATCGCCGCAAAATAATTTTTTTTGAAATTTTCTCAACTTTTCGGTTTCCAAAGAGTAGAACCCCAGTATTTAATAATATTAAAGAATGGTAAAACCTCATCCTAAATAGCAATTTTCATTGAAAATTTGGAGCCGTTTTTAAGAAAATGGCGTTAAGCGTTACTGAAAACGCGAAATTTGAAGCTTTTTTTTTTCACAGCAATGAGTTGATTTGAGTTTTCGAAAAACTTAATTTGAAGCACTTTTACTCACAAATGCAATAATGTATACAAATCCATTGGAATGTGCGTATTAACGGCGTGAGAGATATTAAAAACATTTGTGTAATTTTACATTTGTGTAATTTTTTTTTAAAACAAATGAATACACCACAATGAGCTTAATGTCATATTATTAACAGTGCCATTATCACTATCCCTTGCAAACGTTTGAAGGAAATATTTGAAGCCGTTTTTTTGTACTTTTACAAACACAAAATTTACAAAAATTACAAATACAAAATCTTGTATTTGTATTTTTTTAAAATTGCAAATATTGCACGCACTATTGCACGAAAACTACTAAAATTTTAAAAAAATGGCATGACCTTTATGAAAGAACTATAAATGGACATCAAATTTCATTTGAAGGAAAAATCTCTGTCTTCAATTCTGTAGTTGTAGGAAGACGTCGGAAAAATTCAAACTTTTGTAATTTTCGAAAATTCAGAGTTAACCGTGATAATCTGACCTATGCCACCTTTATAAGTGAATTTTGCATTTATCTTACAAGAAATTTAAAGAAAAAATTTAGAGACTTTTTTGAGAAAATTTTGAAAATGTCCGGGGGGCTTGATGTAGGATCCCCAAATTTTAAAGAAAAATTTCAAAGCTTCAACTATAGCCAGATAGACAGGGGATTCTAGGAGTGGAAGAAACTTAGCATTGAGGCGTTTCTTTTGAAGATACGTAATTCTTGCAAACTAACTTAAGATCACATTGCTAACTGCTGGATTCCCTGAAGACAGGAGTTTTATGGTACAAATCAAAAAGTTTATGGACTGAGTAAAATTTACTCATGGTTAGTACTATTATAGGGTTAATGTTCCCTTCCCATATTGAACGGGTTTAATAGGATATTTCGCAGTTTCCTCGAAAGTATTGGAAGAAACCATGGAAACTTGTTGACCCGCACCGAAGCAAAACAAGTACATTTTAAGATGAGAAGACAAGTACATTATAAATAAATAAATCTTTGTTGGTGACGAGGCTCAGTTCTTTTAGCCTGATCTTCCGCCTGACTACTTTCAAAAATTTAATACAATAGTACATAATAAAGCCAAAAGAAGGCCTTTCAAAAAAATATCTACGCAATTAGGAGAAAGGGGTATGCGACGTATGCAACAGGAGTGAAAATAAAGAAGGAGGTGGTTGATAGAAAAAGAAAGTTTTCTCAGCATTTGTGTGATTATATGTATTAACTTCAAGTTAGAGATGATTTTTAAATTAACCCGGCAGTAGGCGCGCCATGTTTCGTAACGTATTGAGGCGCGCGAGGTGCCTGAGTCACCCCGCAGGAAAAGTGATAGGAAAAGAGCGAATAAAGCCCATTTTTGTTTGTATAATAAATGCTTGTGTATTTTAACGACTATATACATCGTTTGGAAACAAAAATTAAGTGAATAATTAATTTTTATGAGTTTCCTTGGTGAATTTAGTTTATGGCGAATAATGTTGATGGCCCTAGTTCTAACATTCTGGGGCGGCGGTTCTTTACATTCTCCATCTGGAACTTCCGTCTCTACCTACGTAATACGTGTTATTTACATTTACGTCAGTCTAAATCTTCCACACTTTCATGATCACTATTGTTATCTTCCTCCGTATCTGTGTTGTGGTCTGAAATTAAAATACTGTCATTCTCACTGTCATTTGAATCGCAGGTCTCTTCATCACTACACTGCAGTAGAATCTCACGAATTTTCTCCTCGTTACATATAGTAAGAAAACTCTTCTGACCCTAAAATCAATTACCCCTAGATTAAAATATATTTAATGACAAGCTAGAGTGAATAAAAAAACTAAACTCTTATCATGGTTTGTGATCGCCAGAAGAATCGCGTACTGTGCGTCTAGATCGGCAACTACAGTGAAATGCGTGGCAAGCAGCTGCGACAAAAGGAGGCGTGGGTTGACTGAGTGACCCCACGCCGCGTCAGATTTTGTTCGTGCTACAATTACTGGGAGAGGATAGGAAGCCGCTGAATGATAAGCCGCTAGACACGTGCACAAGGCTTTCCTGGAAAGGTACTGAGAGGCTCGGAAGTTTGTAAATAAATCTGAATGCACAGTGGACGTCTAAACAGGGCTGGGACGTCTCAGTCACCCCACGCGCCCACTCCCGGGTTAATTAAAAATATAACAAGTGATTACATTTCAACATGCAACGAGATTTTACTCAAATATAATGAACTTATCTGTGTGTTACTCAGCAAATTGAGAGTAGAAGAGGTTTGGTTACTAAAGCGTTTAACTCAGTGGGCTGTTAATAAATACAAATAATTGTCACAAGGAAGTTCTGAAGAAGCTAATAGAATTAATTTTAAAGGAAAAATCGCGCGCACTACCAATCGCTCGTTTCGCGGTTACGAGTGTTCTAATAGTATAATTTAGGAACATTACTCAGTATAAGGGTAGCAATCGGATGCTACGAGGTAGCTCCAACAATGCTCCTGCGCGCAAGAGTATGACGGCAATGAACAACGAGAAATGAATTCGGGCTCTAAAGGGTTAAGCTTCGACACCCAGTTGCAATTGAAAGAAACCACGGAAACTGCCGACCGAAGCAGCCGGTCTCTGTAATTCATATCCAGGCAGTGAACACTTTCGACCCAGCTGATTAACTACTAAGGAAAATCCGCCACCATCGGAACGCGGACCTACAGCCTTCCTGGTTACCTTATTAACTAGTGAACGTGACGTGTTACGTTAGTACACGGACGTGTTATGTATCACGTTGTTACATGGGATTGGCAAAAACAAAATAAAAAAGTAATAAAATTTTATGTAGTGAGGTGAAGTCTGTCAATAGCAAATGCTGGTGAAATCACGTAGTTACGGTCGACTCCGGTTATTGTGAATCTCTAGGGACTAACATTTTTTGTTCGTTATACCTGAGATTTACAAATGCAAAAATAAACTAGTTTCTTCTAGAGGTTTGATTTTTTTATTAGAGAATTTCTGTAAAATACTCAAACACGCATTTTCGACATTTCAGTATACGTATTTAGCTTGAAAATCAAAATTTTAATTTAGCCTTTGCTGCAGTTTATTATGAGTTCACCGTGACCGAGAGTTCACCGTGACCGAGAGTTCACCGTGACCGAGAGTTCACCGTGACCGAGAGTTCACCGTGACCGAGAGTTCACCGTGACCGAGAGTTCACCGTGACCGAGAGTTCACCGTGACCGAGAGTTCACCGTGACCGAGAGTTCACCGTGACCGAGAGTTCACCGTGACCGAGAGTTCACCGTGACCGAATCTTGTTTTCTAATGCAAGTTGCAGTTTTTCTCTCTTGGTATTTGAAGTACTCATTGCAAAATAATTTGCTAAAAATTAAACGTAAAATTGTACTGGTAAGCTAGTTTTACCAATATTAATTTGTAATTTTTTCTGCTCCTTTAAGGGGTTTGTGTTATATGACGGAATGGGGTAATGACTTTGATTTCATTTTATTCGTTGGTAATATCTAAAAGTAGATTATCTTTGCTTAATCATTTCTTTCTCTTAAATATGATAAATAACCGTAATTTAACAATAATAATGATGATGATAATAAAGTAGGGACCGGGTAAGGCATACGTGACCGCATGCGATAGCGGTCGTAATTGAGAGTCATTAACTGAATCTAGCTTCTCGCATGCAGAGCACATTGCAGAGCACCGCATGCAGAGCACGCATCACATGCAGAGCACATTGCTTCGTGCGGCAGCTACAGACGGATTCGCGATAGTCTAAGAAGCATCCCATTCCAAAAACATTAATATTTCGCTATAGCGGGCATGTAAAACTAAATTCTTCCTTAAAATTGCGCTGGTAGTATGCATAAATTAAACGAGTCGATTCATTGCAATTTAATACTTTCTACAACTTTTCCCGGGTTGGTTTTTCTGGGGAGGGCGCCACACTAGAGCCCTTAAGGAGCAGCCGCCACTGCTCTGCAGAGGGTGGCTTGCTTACTCCTTACGTAACCATTACAAAAAGTATTGGTATTATTATGTTCTCTGTCAGACTTGGCCATGTACTCGAGAAATCTGTGGCAAGCAGGTCGCATCTCCTTACGCTATTTGACATTCTCTGCATGCGAGAAGCATTCACATTCTCAATCAGCTTAATGGACTGGGGCACGACAGTGAAAACTTTAATATTCGGCCACACGGGAATCGAACCTGGAGTCGGCGCATGCAAATCTAGCTCGCTAGCCATGAGCCATGAAGGAGCATATTGTTGTTATTATCATCATTATCTTTATCTCCATCAATGAATCAAAATAGAAACAAAGAACGAGCGGTTCAAGAAGTTACGTGAACTTCCACCACATAGGCCGGTTAACGGCTGAATATAGTTTTCGCATACTTTTACCTTGCAAATCATGGCTTATTTGTTTATTTATTTGTTTTTTCAAAAGAATTACAACTGTACGTTACGTTTTCGAATAAACTATGTATGTCCTCTGCATTATTTGGCTTGAAGTAACGTGTTAATTATGTGTTTTGTTAATTATTAATGCTTTTAAAATAATTTGTTTCCCTAAATAGAGATGCTAGAATAAAATTTATAAAACGGAAGAAATCGAGCTTTAACCTTTACAACGTCTGATAAGATTCTGCAGTAACGCACAATGGTTATTTTCTTCTCAATGTAATACTTTTCTTATCAGGCTTGTCACAACGCACATCTTGAGTACGAAGTGTCAGTGCTGTAGATGGTTTTAGATCATATTCATTTAATGTGAATCTAGTTCTAACATTTCTTACTTCATCTCATGTCGTTCCAAATAATTTAAAGTCGTGTAACTTTCAAAGAATCGACTTGTCTGCAGGAGACATTAGAAAATTCGATTCCAGAAAATACGCACCTTATGTTGCAAGGAAATTGTTGTTTGACCTCATGACCACCTCATGATCAATGTTTAGAAAATAATTACAATGCCAATTATTGTTATTGTGCGTGTTACTTGTGAGTGTACAGTAATGAGCACATATAAGAGATGAAAGTTTTACTCGTAAATAAAATGCTTTATCGGAATCAACTTTAAACGATCTTTTTAATTGTGACGACTCTCATAGAAGGAACTGAGGGTGTGAAGTATCTTTAGCAGCAGGAGTAACCCAAATACATTTTCTAGCCTGAAAAATATTTCGCAAGCAACGCAAGTAAACATTTTTCAAATGTTTATGATTGGTGTTTATTTGAAGATGAAAACATTGAATTGTAATTTACTGAATAAGATTTAAATAAAAAGAAATATTGAAATTATTTAATTTACATGCGCGCAGAAATTGAAAGAAAAATATGCAGCCTCCCACTGCGTGAGAGGTGTCTACGATTTTGTTAGATTCCCAGAAACTCGCAAAAAATCTAGAGGTAATAAAACGATTTTGATGGAAAAGTATAATTTTGTGCTATTTTTGCCTGTTGTCATACTACACCAACCGACTGAATTCTCCTACTCATTGCGATACTGCTTACGACGCAGCTGACGTCTTGCGATATCAAGGTTCCAAGGAAGGGGACGCCCATTATAAATATATTCTCTCCTCGTGTTTCGTTATGGAACTGCAACATCTTTGATAATCGTGGTATGTAATGAACTGTTGGACTGTGTATGTGTACTATGTGTTTTCAGTATTAGTAATATTATTTAAAATATGTAGTGTTATACGGGAGTATTGTTTGTTCTTCTTGAATTGACGTGAACTTCTTCTGTTTGAATGAGTTCGCAGGCTACTTTGTAGAAAACCATTTCAAGTTGTTTTGTTCAGCAGCATTTTTTTTGTGCTTCAGGCCACTAGTATTTATTTGTATACGTATGTGAGGGGTGAGTATGAGTTAATTCAGAATTTGATTCGAACTTTTTACACAAACAGGAGTACTTTAATTCAACTATTCAGTTGTCCAGCTGTATCAAAATGGTCTAATAATAAATTCAATTAATTTCGATACACATCGTCAAATGAAATAAACAAATAGCTCGTAGGAGTAATTTAATGAATTGAACGATATGTCTTTAATATGAACTTGTGTCTTTTATAGGTAGCATTATATTAGAGAAGGAAAGGAGCCGCTTAGTCGCTTTCCGCTCTTGTCAGTCGTTTGCAACATACGACCACCCGGCTAAGCAATGTACTTTCGCAAGGAGAGACGAGGAAATGCGATGGTAGAATGGCGGCACCTGTGTGGTGGCCACAAAAACCAGAGTCTTCACAATATTGTTTCTTTTTATGTAATTCATGTAGAAAAACATGAACATTCCCACTTATTACTTTCTTGCACTTACTTTGTAGGAAGAGAAACTTAAGTAATTGGGCGCCGGAAAAGGGCGATTTTCGAAGAAAAAAAAAACTTTTCTTGTCGCGCCTTTGTAAAGAAAAGGGGATAAATCCTGTTCATAAATAATAAATTGATTTTCTAACACGTGTTATAATGTGCTCTAACACGTACGAAAACTCGATTGACGGCAAAACGTCAGTCGCTCTGCCTGTCCGTCCATCTGTGACCAAAGCTAGCGCCTAAACTGTTCAGCCGATTTTCTCCAAAATTGATATTCTCCGATCGATCTGAACGAACTCGAGGCTGGGGGAGTTTGAAACGGATATTTTCATTTTTGAGAGTAACACCTTTTTCAATTTTTTCTCCAAATGGCTCGAAATGTTTTGATTAAACTTTTTCCTGGAATATCGTAAAGGTCGATTAGGAGAATAGTGTAGGTCGCATGTTCGTTAAAGTCCAAGATTTGTCGAAAATTGCAAAAGCGCAATTTTTTGGGGGCGTCTTCCAACAACCATCATATTGAATATAGACGCTTTTTTCTTACTGAAATCATTTCGTTCAAGACAGTTTTTGAAGAAAGATAGCTTTTAAAGAAATTCATACAATTTCTTTTAAAAAAATAGATTTTCAAAAACCGCTCCAATTGTTTTCCTTATTTTTTTCATAGAGGAGACGCTTAAAAGAATGGCCCGGGTTTCATTTTCGTTGAACTCCCTGAATTTTCGAAAATTGTACATTTAGAAATAATGCGAGAAAGTAAATGTTTTTCTAGCACCACTCTTTTTTTAATAATTTCAGCTTCCTACCCAACGGCAATAATACGTGTTAAGTAGAAGTACAAGTTGTTCATTAGAGGGCAATATCTTATATTTTTGTTTTCGGAAAGGTGGCTCAGTGTATGAACTGATGTTATTGCAGTGCCTCTGATCAATAGAGGTTCTAGGTTCCGCTACCGCACATCCCGGGAGACCGGTCGGAATCTTAGTCTGTCCCCTGGGGCGGTGCCCCGGTGATGGGAGATACCTGAATGGGGAAACCCCGCTTGCGGACAGATAGGTCGGCGCTGGACCTCACCATTCAGTGGAAAAAGAATCGCTACCTCCCGATGATAAACATACACTGCACTTACAGGACTAATGACCTTTGCAGGTTGCGCCCCCAGTCATCAATCGATATAAATATTTTTTCTTCTGTCTTTTACAAACAAAGCTACGTTCACGGGTGTAAGCTCCACGCAAAATTCTCTGTCAAAGTGAGGAAACACATGCGAATGTAAAAACTGAGTGATAACACTTCGTGGTTACATTTACATTTTACTAATTTTTATATCGTCTACTGTTTCCTTTTATAACATTTCATTATTATCTTTATTTCATTCTTATCTGCAATGAAGTCAAAACATACAATATATTATAAGTAAAGACCGGATTCCCGTGTTATTGCATGTTCTGTTTGCAAACTTCAAATTGGATGAAACCTTGATGGAAATTTGAATCATGAAACGGACGTTATACATGTTTTATTTTGCACGAAATTGCACGTTTCGGGTTATGCTACCTGAAAATTGCACGTTTGGGGTTTTTACCGGACAAATTTGCAAGATTCATAGTTTTCTTGCAAAAAATATTGTTCTTATATTATCAACTTTTTTATTTTACCTTTTTTAAATGTTTCATTTAATGAAAAAAAATATGACTTAACGAGACAGTTCAGGAAGTCTTTAAAATCCGAGCGCCGTTTCATATGAATCAATATTACATTTTGTTTCTCGATAAACTGAGCGTCTTTTACCTTTCATGATACCTATTGTCTAATTGAAATTTTTAAGGAATCGTAGTTCGAAGTGAGAATACACGGTGTTCGCACGAACTCCGTTCGCAGCTCTTGGTTGCGGTCGTTCAACCAACGCTATGTTCAAGGTCTATCTTCCCAATCAGATCATGTAGGCGTTTTGTCGGTATTCGCTGAACTAAGCAACACGAGACTGCATGTGCGACTCATATTTGACCTTACGACTTGGCGCGAAGCTTAGTGACAAGCTGCACTGTGTGTCAAATTCACCGAAATTCTCGGAACGGATGTTGCCCTACAGATACGAGGGAGAGAATGAACGCAGTTTTCGACCTCTCTTAGTCGCGAGCACACGTACAACAGAGTGAGGCTCCACACATAGACAGTGAACATGCCGAAGGTGAAGAGTAGTTCAAGTACTAAAATTAAATCATGGATACAAAATTACCCAGATCTGAAAACCGACGGAAAAATAGTGTTTTGTTTTCCTTGTGACAAGAGTATCGGAGCGGAAAGGAAATCACAAATTGATGCACACGTCAGTAAAAGTAAGTTAAATGATCTTCCTTTAACATATTTTACATTGATAGAAATGAGATTTCTCTCTGCCAACCTTAACACTTCTTTAATTTTATAGGCAGTCATAAGAAGGCCATTGAGATTAAGAAAAGTAAACCTAGTACGGTGCAATCGTTGCTGACAGCGAAACGCGGAGACTCCATAAACAAGTTTTACAAAGATTTATGCCACGCATTGGTTGGTTCAAATATTCCTTTTTTCAAGTTACAATCAACTCCGTTTAAGGACTTTTTGGAAAAATATACTGACCATAAAATCCCAAAGGAAAGTACGCTCAGGAAAAATTATCTTCCTTTATGTTTTGAATCAACAATGTCTAAAATTAGAAATAAAATATCAGATAATTTTGTATATGTTGAAATCGATGAGACTACCGACGCCAGGGGAAAATATATTTGTAGTTTATTTATTGGTATTCTGCATCCAGAAATCAACCCAAAACCTTATTTAATTTCATGTAAAGAGCTTGCAAAAACAAATTTTGAAATTGTCTCCCGCTTTGTGAATGACAGTTCAAGTGCTTTTTTTTGCTAAAAATAGTTTCCAAGATAAGATTTTACTTTTTGTGACGGATGGAGCACCTTACATGCTTAAAACTGGAAATGCTGTAAAAGTTTTCTATCCAAACATGGTACACGTTCCGTGCATTGCACACGGCCTCAACCGAGTAGCCGAAAAGATTCGAGAAATATTTCCTAATGTCAACAAACTCGTTAGCAACGGGAAAAAATATTTTTGAAAGCTCCTCACCGTGTGACATTGAACCGAAATACAATGGACTGTCCATTATCTCCAGAAGTGTTCATAACCAGATGGGGAACGTGGTTAGAAGCAGCTCTTTTTTACTGTGAACATTTCACAAAGTATAAGGAATTGATTGAATGTTTTGAAGATCAGTTACAAAGGTAAAACAACTTTTAAAAGAAAATTCGCTAAAATCAGAATTGGTATTTATCAGAACTCATTTTTCTCAACTTCCAGTAGCAATAAAAAATCTGGAAGAAAAAATCTCACTTTATTCGTAAATGCCCAGAGAGGTATTGTTGAAAATTTGGTAGTTTGAAAAATATTAATAATGAAAAAAGTAAGGTAATTTTTGAAAAATTGAAGGCAGTATTGAAAAATAATCCGGGCTATAAGATATTATTAAAATATAACGAGACATTAAATGGGAAATATGTGGATTTAGACATTGCATCCAACATTTTAAGCTCTTACAAGTATTGCCCTGTGACAAGTGTAAATGTAGAGAGAAGTTTTTCTTACTTGAAACATATATTAGATGATAGAAGGTATAATTTCACAGAAAAGAATTTGGAAATGTACATAATTGTAAATTATAATGTAGACATTTAAGATTTTTTGCATAACTTAATTACGTACTACTGGGTATTGAAGGTATTTTTGTATTTTTCAGTTTTATATATAATTTTTTATACTTTTAATGCTAATTTAATGTTCCCTGTAAATAATATTTAAAATATCAAGTAGGATTTGTTTAAATAACATGTACAAACTTAATTATATTGTAATAAAAAGTCTAATTCATATTTTGTTCTCCTTCAATTCTAATACGAAGTGTAAAATAAGTTTACATATGAATTAACTCTAGCTTTTAGGCTACATAACATCATTTTGCAGTTTTGAAATTTTTATTGCATGTTTTTGCACGTTTTGGTGTTTTTACTGCACGTTTTAAAGAGTTTTACTGCACGAAAATCCGGTCTTTAATTATAAGTATTGGACAGACCCATTGTCCTCCAATATATTCTTTGAAGTGTTATCGCGGAGTGTAATGGATATGCAGCGACAGGAAGCTGTAGGGGGGGGGATGGAGGCGACAGGTGCGCTTGTGAGGAACGTGGCTGGGGCAAGGACAGGGGCGAGCTGTTGGCGAGGCGGGGGCGGGCACGGCCGTGGCAACCGTTGCGACCAAGGGCCTGCCTTATCTGCGTTGCGCAAACCGACTCCGACCACTGCAAGGCACAACAAGGCGGACCGTGCGCAAGACCAACTCTTTCCCGAAGGGGCCACCGAGCGGCACGGGAGCGCGTCCGCTTTGGGGATCCTCAGTGATATTGTCTGTGATATTCCCTGTTTTGGACTCAAGCTTGTCCTTCCTCATACCTCGTTTAACTGTAATGGTCCATGGGTAAGTGGACGCTTTCGTCCAGATTTTTTTCTCTAGTGTCTGAGCCGTTTTCAAACTCTTCAATAGATCGTAATTTCACACGATGCGTTGAAAATTTTCGAAGATAAATTATCTAAAAATCGGGAAAAGTTTATTCTTTCAGAGGGATCATTTTTCAATGCAATTTCAAAGAAAATTGATTCGAGTCGTATTTGACGACAAAATATTCAGCATTGTATTTTGTTAATGAACTAACCACTTATTTGACAAGTATTAAAATTAATAATTTCTCTTAAATCATGCTAAATTTTCGAAATTCCAATATGCTGCTAATGATTGTAATTGCCTTTCAAGAAGCAAGTGGTTCAGCATCAATTCTCTCTGGAATTTGTTCGGTGTGATAGCACATTAGTTTCAACTCAGTAGAATTTTTACTCAAATTGGAATGTGTTTCACTTCTATATCAGCATTTAAAAAGATGTATTATTTTCTAATACAATACTTAGGTCTATTATTTAATCCCGCTTGCTTTCAATTAGCCTTCGCTTGTTATGACCATTTGAATTCCTAAACGTTTTCACTGGAGAACATATTCTTAATTTAATATCTTGTATGATAAGTTCCTTTGAATACGATAAGTTGCTATGAATCGTGTCAATTAGCCTGGTAAGTCAATATTTACCCTAATTATTATCAAATAATGCTGAATAAACTGAGACTTTTATAATATTAAAATGTGTACTACGTACTTACGTTGCTATTATTTTTCAGAAACTGTATTGTAAATTTTGTATGCGAATTGTAACTGTAGCCTTCAATTTTATATGGGAATATAATACTTTGTAGGGTAATGAAAATTCTTTTATTAAAATAATTACTTTTTTTATAAATGAATTAAGTAAGGAATTAAATTGTGGAATGAGTCTCGGTTGGAAATGTTGTGAGATGATTAAATGAGTAGAGGAGTAGAGTATGAGTGCATGACGGAAGGAGAGGCCGGGAGACCACAAGAGTACTGATCTTGCAGGCACCAATTCGCTCTGTCCGACGCAAATTCTAAACAGTTGCAATGATGGTTGTTGTCTAATGTCACCGCCGTACTCTGACGTGGAAGCTTAGCTTGTTGCCGGTTCGCTTTGGGCCACCCGGAGCTTCTCATATTGACTATAATTTAATTATATTAGTGAACAATATCGCATTTGTTGGAACATATTTTCGTGACAGCAAGTAACATGAAATACCATGACACAAAGTGTATATTCAGTAATCACAAATTTTCAAGAAATGTTTATAATTTTCTTTTGCGTTTATAAGATTATCTGCGCTTGTTTCTTTCTTGGGTTTATACTGCAATTTGTTTGTGGTCTTTTAGTGAAGTATAGAAATATCACAATGTAATAAAGTTTTTAAAAACCATAGGTGGGTAATTACACAAAGAATTCAGTCTGACAAATTACCTAATTAATTTTTATCTGCTCTCTGAACTTGCAAAGTGATTTGGTCCTGCGCTTCAATTGAACATTACCAAAAAATTAAGACTTCAAAACCTCTTATAAATTTAAAGAATTACAACTGGCTTGCACTTTCCACCATAAAGGCGTGTAAAATAAGTGACTCATTATTACCAACTATGAAACTCACAATTGAAATCACTATAACAAGTCTTTGAAATTTCATGAATCGTGTAGTAAATTCCTTGGAGAAAGGTCTTTAAATACTAATTTGACTACCAAGCGTTAACTTCGCTGTGGAGTCATTTAAGACACCAATTAACATCTTGTATTCTTCTAGAGCCATGGCCAATCGGAATTGTTAAAAAGGAAAAGGAGGAAGTTTTTTCTATTGATAAACCTCTTTTCGACAAAATTACGAAACGTTTGGTCGGAGGTGAAACCCCCATTATCCATTTAAGAATTTGCCTTTGGCACATAAATGTGATGATAACAATGAGAGATATCAGGAATCTTAAAGCGTGATGCGAAGTTCTCTGAAAACAGAAAACGTCCATTACAGTGCCGACCTGAAATCTTCGAGATGATTTTCTAGACCGTTTCTGATGCATATTCAGTGTTTCGTAAGGTATCAGAGAAGTTAAGCGTTGACAGCGACCGACAGTCACACAAAACTTCTAATATGTATTAGTATCGAAACTGAGAAACACTGTCAGCACTGTCGTCTTTCACGAGTTTAATCCGTAGAAAAATACACCGAAGGGTAATCGTTTCATCTCTTCAAATAGTTGATGCCACTCTGGGTGAGTGACCTAACCAGCAAACCTGTTTCATTTTCGTAAGATATACAGAAGTGTATTTTTCTATCAATATGTTAGGCGAACACCGGAGCCACCGGATTACCCTGAACAACGGTCCACAGTCCGCGCGCGATTCGTCCATCCCCATTCTGTTCTCATTTCCATGCTCAGAGCTCGGCGATGGGCTGGTCCTCCAACTTTACATGGCCCATTCCAAAAACGCAATAGATTCGAGAAGTTGCAACACTGAGCTGTATGCTAAAGCGTGTAAAGAACAATGATCAGATCATTTCGGAAATCATCTGGTTAATAATGGCATTAGCCACAATGCGCCGATTAAAGTAAGGTGATTATCCGAGTACATTGAAAAAGAACAAGCAAGAAGTGCATTGGTATAAAACTGGATTGGAAATTATTCTTTGCATAGGCTGAAGATTGTTTTGTATAAATCGCGAAAGCCGAACGCCCGGGGCATCGTTACACCGACTTGGAAATGCGTATCGAAGCGTCAACTGAAGTATACATTGAGGCGAGGTGATGTGAGGCGAGGTGATGTGAGGCGAGGTGATGTGAGGCGAGGTGAAGTGAGGCGAGGTGAAGTGAGGCGAAGGGAGACGAAGGGAGGTGAGGCGAGGTGATGTGAGGGGAGGCTAGGTGAGGCGAGATGTGGCGAGTTGAGGCGGAGGCGAGGTGAGGTGAGGCGAGGTGATGTGATGTGAGGCGAAGCGTGGCGAGGTGAGGCGAAGCGTGGCGAGGTGAGGCGAGGTGAGGCGAGGTGAGGCGCGGCGAGGTGAGGTGCGGCGAGGTGAGGTGCGGCGAGTTGAGGTGCGGCGAGTTGAGGTGGGGTGGTTTGAGGTGGGGTGGTTTGAGGTGGGGTGGGTTGAGGTGGGGTGGGTTGAGGTGGGGTGGGTTGAGGTGAGGTTAGGAGAGGGGAGGTAAGGTGGGTTGGGGTGAGGTTAGGAGAGGAGAGGGGAGGTAAGGTGTGATGTCTGTGGAATTCGAAAGTTCATACTTTTCCCGTCAGTAGCATTAGAAACTTCCCACCAGCAGTCTGATTCCTATCTATCACAATATCTGGCACACTTTATCACATACTTTGTCTACCCTAGCAACCGCGTGATGGATAATGTGGATATCTTTCGGCTTAAGTCCGAAATAGCCTTCGAAGATGTGACTTCGAACTTAAGTCACAAATTGAGGGTAATTTAACATTAACCGGCTAATTCGTTTCCGAATTGCTCCCATTGGGATGCTGTGTATGTTTTCTTAAGCGTAGATTGTAGACACCATGTTTCATTGCAACGGCCTATTAATTTAAAATGCAAGAGTGTCGGAAATGTCCCTCTTACGCAGTGACGTAGTGCGAGAAGAAAGTTCAGTTATATCTTCTACCCATTGTAGAAAAATTCAACAAAAAAATAGTAAAACGATTATATAAATTAGTGGCCTGCAACAGCAAAAAATCTTCTGAATTCTGTTGCTCATCAAGAACAACAAATAAATCAACATCACTATAAGGCGTTGAACCTATAATTTCTACCCTCAATAGAAGAATATTGGTGCGCCTCGAAACAAGTCTGATCTGTAACATTGTATGTTATCGCAGGCGGAGCAAGTGAGGTAGTAAGGTCAGAGAACCCTCTGACCCAGCTGTAGGCGATGGCGAATCTCGACCCTGGGGGCGGCGAGCGGCCAGTCATAGGCGCACGTGCGCGTCGTGGCGTGAATAGCAGCGCGCCCGTCGGGACTGCGGACGCTTCGAGAAGCTGCTCCGCGTTAAAGTCCTTTTTTTTTCTTTTTTTTTTTTGTAGTTCTGATATTCTTGTGCCAACTGCGCCAGCTAATCAGGGTGTGAGAGCGATTTGTTTGTGCATGGTTCTGCTTCAAAACTTAATCGTTAGCAGACGCAGAGGTAGATTCAGCAAGTACATTGAGACTAGGAGAGGTGGATCAGTGCATTAGCCGATTTCACTGCAGTGCCTCTGATCGGGAGGTCGTAGGTTCGAGTCCGACAGTGGCAAGATTTTCGACACCAGCTTGTGAGCTAGGTCGAATTCAGTCGCTATCTGGAGGAGAATTCTAGCCGGCTGCTCTGATGTGTAGTTTTCCGTGGTTTCTCCGATCAGCGCAAGGCGAATGCCGGAGCAGTACCCTAACAAACGAGCCACGGACCGCGCGCGATCTTTCCTTCCACTTCCTTGTCCTATCCTCACCCCTTACACACACTTATATTAACATGCACTGCTCTACCATCTACATATGCCGGGAGGCCGGTCGGGAGTTTACAGCTTGTCCCGGCTGGGACCGTGCCGCTGGTGGGAGATACCTGGTTGAGGGAAATCCCGCTAACCGACTGTAGGTCGGCGCCGGATCTCACCAGCCATCGGGCGAAGATCTCAGCAACCTCTAGATGAAAAATGGTGCACTACACTTACGGGACTAATGACGTCCTTAGTTGGTGTGCCCAACCAAACCAACCAAATACATTGGAGGGCGACATTTCCACTTCGACCCTAGCATCAATTGAAATTTTAAGAAATACATTAATAATGGAAACGCTTCTTTTACTATGATTCTATGAATAAGTGGCAATGGTGTGGAAGAATTACAGAAAAATACAAAAAAATGTTGGTTGGGGGTGAAACCCACTATTTGAATCCCGTCTTCCCTTGGATTCATTAGAGAAGTCAATCTGTACACTGAAGTGGTAAGTTTTATAATCGTGTAGACTCTCGACTGAAATATACTTACGGACCGTAGAGGAAAGAGTGTTCTTTCTCATCGTATCTATTTTTGTCTCAACTTTCCAGGACTAAAGTCCAATAATTAATTTTCTTCTAAAGCGGTATTTAATTAAATTTGTACCCTCAAATGAATGCACATATGGAGCGAGGTATGCTTTGAAGCTGTTTGATAATCCGAAATGATAACAAGAACAACTTGTAGACAGATTAGAAAAACAAACAGTTAGTTCGTATAATTAGTGTACAGAGATGAGGCAGTCTCCCAAAAGGATTGATAAAATTAGTAAGGATCAGCAAAATGTAGACATTTATGGTACATCATCTTAACAGGTATAAATGGTACTCACGGTCCGATTTAGATGGCTCAGGGCATCATTTGATGTCACTGCTGTGCCTGTGACCGTAAGGTCGTAGGATTAGAGTCCTGTGGTAGGATTTTCGTCACTAACTGAATAGCTAGGTCGAATTCAATCGTTGTCATGACAATACTTGTAATTGCGATGTGAGCAGATCGTTAAGAAAATGAAGATGGATTTGTAGATAAGGTAGACGACAGAAATTTTGAAAATTTTATAAAAATGTGCACCCAATTTGCCACATCTACTTCGATCACTTTTGAAGTGGTGTGTCAGGGATACGCACGAGAAAGGGAGAGAAAAGGCAGTTATTGGTGTCTGCCTTCTCTCTCTCTCTCCCTTTTTCGTGCGTGACCTTGACAGGTCACTTCAGAAAAATCGAAGTATAGGTATGGTACTCACAAAACATTTACTATCAGTATGAACATTTTGTAGATCTAAAATAAAGTACCTCCCGTAATCTATTCAAAAGATTTCTCAACAACAAAAGTTGCAAAAAAGGGGGGGAATGGAGGCGACAGGTGCGATTGTGAGGAACGTGGCTGGGGCAAGGACAGGGGCGAGCTGTTGGCGAGGCGGGGGCGGGGACGGCCGTGGCAACCGTTGCGACCGAGGGCCTGCGATATCTGCGTTGCGCAAACCGACTCCGACCTCCGCAAGGCCCAACACGGCGGACCGTGCGCAAGACCAACTCTTTCCCGAAGGGGCCACCGAGCGGCACGGGAGCGCGTCGGCTTTGGTGATCCTCAGTGATATTGTCTCTGATATTCCCTGTTTTGGACTCAAGCTTGTCCTTCCTCATACGTCGTTTAACTGTAATGGTCCACGGGTAAGTGGACGCTGTCGTCCAGATTTTTTTCTCTAGTGTCTGAGGCGTTTTCAAACTCTTCAATAGATCGTAATTTCACACGATGCGTTGGAAATTTTCGAAGATGAAGTATCTAAAAATCGGGAAATGTTTTTTTCTTTCAGAGGGATGAATTTTCAATGCATTTTCAAAGAAAATTGGTTCGAGTCGTACTTGACGACAAAATATTCAGCATTGTATTTTGTTAATGAACTAACTACGTATTTGACAAGTATTAAAATTAATAATTTCTCTTAAATCATGCTAAATTTTCGAAATTCCAATATGCTGCTAATGATTGTAATTGCCTTTCAAGAAGCAAGTGGTTCAGCATCAATTCTGTCTGGAATTTGTTCGGTGTGATTGCACATTAGTTTCAACTCAGTAGAATTTTTACTCAAATTGGAATGTGTTTCACTTCTATATCAGCATTTAAAAAGATGTATTATTTTCTAATACAATACTTAGGTCTATTATTTAATCCCGCTTGCTTTCAATTAGCCTTCGCTTGTTATGACCATTTGAATTCCTAAACGTTTTCACTGGAGAACATATTCTTAATTTAATATCTTGTATGATAAGTTCCTTTGAATACGATAAGTTCCTATGAATCGTGTCAATTAGCCTGGTAAGTCAATTTTTACGCTAATTATTGATATCAAATAATGCTGAATAAACTGAGACTTCTATAATATTAAAATGGGTACTACGTACTTATGTTGCTATTATTTTTCAGAAACTGTATTGTAAATTTTGTATGCGAATTGTAACTGTAGCCTTCAATTTTATATGGGAATATAATACTTTGTAGGGTAATGAAAATTCTTTTATTAAAATAATTACTTTTTTTATAAATGAATTAAGTAAGGAATTAAATTGTGGAATGAGTCTCGGTTGGAAATGTTGTGAGATGATTAAATGAGTAGAGGAGTAGAGTATGAGTGCATGACGGAACGAGAGGCCAGGAGACCACAAGAGTACTGATCAAGCAGGCACCAATTCGCTCTGTCCGACGCAAATTCTAAACAGTTGCAATGATGGTTGTTGTTGTCTAATGTCACCGCCGTACTCTGACGTGGAAGCTTAGCTTGTTGCCGGTTCGCTTTGGGCCTCCCGGAGCTTCTCATATTGACTATAATTTAATTTGTAAAAGCACTGCAATATTGCTTTATATGTATCTTCACTCGAGAACGGACTTTCATGCAAATACAGATTTTTACTGGGGGAAGTTACCTGCATTCAATAATAATTTTTAGATTAAATGCGTCATTCTTATTAATTAAAACCATTTTTTTCACACATTTTTACATGTTTTGGTATAATTTCATATTTTCTATAAGGTTATTTAATCATTTTATATATCTTTATATTTTCATATTTTTACCTATTTCTACATATTTCGTTATATTTTAACACAGTTATTTGTCGGAACATTTCAAGAACTAATTCCTAATATTATTTTGAATCATCTTACAATGTGCGTTTTTTAACACCGGATCTTTGCTCTTGTCAAACTTACCCCCTCCTTGCTTGTTGTAAACCGCGTTGGTAATCGAAGGGATCAAGGATGAGCGGATGAAGTGAAACAGAAGTAATTTCAACCAGATGCCTGCTCATGTTTCCTGAGCCCATGCATAACTCTATCAAATACTAATATTTTTCATTGTCTTATCGCGTTGCTGGAGTTGAGGAGGAGAGGAGTATGATCCCTTTAGTCCCGCCTCCGAGATCCATCACTAGCTACACGGTAGTATTCACTTGAGCGCGGCTCCTCGTATACAAGATTGTACGTACTACGAAAGTATTATATATTTCGTATGAAAATTGTGAACAATTACTTCAGCAGAGGTAGAACTTTCTATCAGCCTCTCTGAATCCATGTTAAGATCTGATTGGCGACGTTCTGTGCTCGGAAAACGATTGTAGAAAAATATAAGTAGATATATATGTACATATTTTCCTTTTTTTACTGCAATGAATTATGTTCTCTGCTCATTATCCAATAAACTAGAGGTACTATAGAATGGCACAGATTTTCTCGTACCAGTTTTTTTTTAATTTCCTTGGTGTGGTCTGGCTTTAACGTCGTGCTCCATTCTCTGGCCAGCTGCCATCTATCGTTGCTCAAAGTCCATTTTTTTTGACAATTTCTCAACTTTTTCCTTTTTTTGAAAATTCCGAGTTACGCATGATATTCTGACCTATGTCATCTTTATAAGTGTATTTCCCTCTTATCTTTCATGAAATTTAAAAAAAAATTGAAGTTGTTTTGAGAAAATTCTGAAAATGTCCGGGGGGGATTCATGTAAAGTACCCCCAAATTTTAAAGAATGTTTTTCAGAATTTCAAAACTTCAACTAGAGCCAGATAGACAGGGGATTCTTCAATTTGGAGAAGATCGTACGAATGGTTTAGGCCCTAGGAGTGTTCACGGACGGGCGGACGGTTTTTTTTTGCCATCAAGGACCTACAAAACAGGGATTCCGGCTACACCACGTGCTAAAGGATTTTTTTCTCTTCACTTAGCAACTGGTTTTATGCACTTTTTTGCCACCTGAGCCCGGCAATGAAGTTTTCCGGCCGAAAATCCGCGGTTTTTCGCGCAGCATTACATAACTTTCTCTATACTACGTATATACGTACGTTTACGAGAAAGTAAAAATGAGAAATGGGCCAGTTTATAAGGGAGTTGAATGGCCCGGCGGCCTAATTCGTCGGGCGGCGCGTGGGTCGCGGGTCGGGACTTGGCGCGAGAAGGGAGACGCGCGGATAGGGGAGGGGGTGGGGGGGAGTCTGGCGGCTGCGTGCTTGTTAATGAACGAGCCTCTGTCTGCACCAGGGGACGCCAAGAGATGGTCCGCCCGCCCCGCCTCGCCGGTTGCATGCGGCACGCGGTGGTTTTCGGTTATTTTGTCGCAGACCGTTTCGTCAAGGCAGGCGTGGTTGCCATTTTATTTTGTGGGAAGCAATTCTTAATTACTGCACTTGTGAAGAGTCATACCCTACTGCACAACGCGAGTTGTGTTGGCGGTAAATACCATTTGACGCGAGCACTTTTCTGAGTATCGTTATTGATCACTTGAGCCTTTCCGAGAAGGAACGTTTGGAGTAAGATTGCACTTCCATTTTGCGCAGTGGAATATTTCGGTAATACGATATGTCTGCTCGAACGTCTTCTCTTGAAAGTCCGGGACTCTCAATTCAGCAGAAATGTAACACCGCTTCTGCATTCTTTATAAATGCAATCGACAAATTGTACTGGTGTCAAAATAGGTTACCTGAACTGAGCTTTACAAGGCACCGATTATATCAGATTATGCCTCGAGTAGAGACAGGGTAGAACCAGATATGGCTTTCCTCGCCCGTAAAGGCGACGCCAGAGATGCGACATTCGACGAGCAGCGGACAACCGCTCAACGAATTTTGATTGTCCGTCATGTGTAACCAATGTCGCCTCCTTTCATATGCCACAAAATACCGTCGTGATGTGGGTAACGCGAACACCAAAAAATTGGCGTTCTACAAAGGGTAAGCATCTCATCCTCTCTAAACGAGATTCCGTGATCTGTTAGTCGGTATTTACCGAATGCGGCATGTGCGGTGCCACCTTTAGAGCAAGAAAAGCCATATCTGATCATATCCTATCTGTATGCGATGTCTAATCACAATAAAACAGTGCTTCTCCGAGCTCAGTATTTACATACATCATGCTCACCCTACTGCTATTTGTCATTAACTTGAACTGTATTATTTTGCTAGTGGAAGGCATCCAAAGAAGCTGATTGTAGTCTAAATTTGGAAACAATCATACTTATTTGGAATGGTTATACTACGGGAATTATAATATCTAATATTTGATGAGCAATTGATTGTTTATAGGCCTTTTAGTCACGTCTGGGTTCACGAAATACTTTTCAGACATGGAAATGAGCATTTCGCTATGACGAAACCAGCACTACATGAGGCTAAAGCTTCGAGTTCGACGTTCTACGTTGGGAAATCTGTCGAGTAGAGAAATGATAGTCATCACATCAATGTAATGTAGTACCTTTGCAAAAATGGATATAATCTATATTCGTATTTTCGACAGATCACGTTCTGACCCAGACAAGGAAGTTTCATGTACCTGCCGAACATCTGCGTATAAGAGGGTTGCCTAAAAATAAGGGACAAAGGCGTGTATACATGGGCATAACTTCGGTATGTGCAATTTTCCTCTATATGTTAATTGGCAAAAGGTGATCATTTTCTACTTCTATACTTGCCCTAATAGTTTGTAACATTTATTCTGAGACATCTTTCTTGTAGTGAAAGCCTCAGTCTTTGTAACCGGAAGGCAAAAATTAACAATGAAAATGGGCGGTTTCCCATATTTTTTCATCGACAAAAGACCAATTCTATGTAGAACGGACACAAACTATTAAAGTCGCTCGCCTTTCACGAAGGAGATCCGGGTTCGATTCCCGTCGAATCTGATCTGAAATTTGTCCCAACAAAACGAGTTTGGCTGCTTCACAAGGGCTAGTCCAACCCCTGTGAAGTGTCCTAAACCCTACCCCTATCCCCTATTCCTTCCCAATTCTGGCCGTTGGGTAGTGACACAGGTGCGCGTGGTTGAAGGTGCATACTCGGAGATGCTACATGGCGGTCTCTTGACAACAGATTGCGTCGAAACGTAACGGACAGAAATATATAAATATATACAGTAACGGAGGATTACTCCAGATTATACGTAGAAAGTAACGGAGGATTACTCCAATAGCGCTCAACACCCAAGAAAGGGTTAGGAGACGCGTTGCGTCGTGAGTTGACGCAACAAATAAAAAAAAAACACCTTATTAACACCACATTACAGCAAACAATGCAATGACAAGGGTAGACAAACCGGAGGCAGCGGAAAAAAGAAAAATGTTAAAATAGTAATAGGAATCTGTTTCAAAAGCATAAAATTCAAAATACCCACCGAAAATGATGAATTTTTTCATTCATTCCGTTGTTCCAGAACCTTGCAACGAAAATATATTAAAGTTTTTTAATGCAGATGGATACAAATTTCCCTCAAAGAATTTTCATGGCTAGTTCATTATTATTTACTTGGAAGAGTCACTGCGGGTCACAAAAAAGTTTGGGAACCGGAGGATGTCGGTTTCGTCTACGGCAAATGTGCCAGTGAAGTGAATTTACCTGTGTAGGTTATCTACCTTGCGACAGTTTGGGAATGTTGGCCTTCGCCTTTAGTGCTACGAGAATTTTAGGTAATCGCCTCTATAATCTTGAAATACCTTTTGTGTGGAAACAATAGAATCGCAAAGCGCGCTGTCGCATCATAAAATTTGGAATACAAGAAAAAGTCGAAATCAAATTAAAATAATATTTACCTTCATTATTTTACTCTTTGGACGAATTTTGGGATAAATTCCTTTTGATTGGTAATTTTTGGGATTTTTTTCTTCATAGTATTCATAATTGTTGTGTTACAGTATAAAACCGATGAATTAGTGACATTACATCTTCCTCTTGGAATATTGCAACATAGAAGGCATAACATGAAATAATTTTATTTTTTCTAAACAAAGGTTTTCGTTTTTACCCGACTGTGGGAAGCAAAGAGGGCATTCATTCGACTGATGTACTTATGTGATGTTTGCTTACGTATATTGACGGTGTAAATGTCATAATTGTTTTTTTAAGGTGTCAGGAATTTCCTTATGCGAGGTATATAAAATTCGTCTTGGTATTCTGCACGTCTTATGCTTTATAA
Source organism: Teleogryllus occipitalis (assembly GCA_011170035.1). Taxonomy (NCBI): domain Eukaryota; kingdom Metazoa; phylum Arthropoda; class Insecta; order Orthoptera; family Gryllidae; genus Teleogryllus; species Teleogryllus occipitalis. The sequence continues at coordinate 346,677 of BLKR01000518.1, forward strand.
AATGTTACTTAAACTATAATTGCTGACAGAAAGCTCCATTTTGTTCATTTATTGTTCATATCTCAATATTCGATTTTTTGAGACTAGAGAGGTGGTAATGTTTTGAGTTAACATTACACACAGTGAAGTAATGTTTTGAGAACATTTTACTTTTTGATTTAGAAGAAGCAAAGAAATGTTAGGTTCTTTGAATTGAGAAATATTCTGTTCTAGAAATATACAAGTATGGTTTGTAATATACCATGTGTTCTCGTTTCCAAATTGTGACACATTTTCATATTGTGTACACAATAACAAGTAACATCTAGTTGACATTATTGAAAAACGTATGATATTTTGTAAATGCTTGTCAAGAAACGTCTCGAAAGTCAAGATAACTTGGCAATAACTTGTCTTTCTGGTTTAGTTGTTGGTAAATATGAAGACTGGAGACCATTAACTGAAGTATTGCACATTTGCGTCGTATTTCTGAAGAGAACTTGTCCGCAACTCCAATATTTCAATAAACGTGAAGACAGAGTACAATCTCTTTGTGGAGGATTTGCTAGGAAATTGATGACTCTGCAGCGAAGATATACTAATTGTTAATTTATGTATCAATATTGTAAAGTTTATCTTTTTAGGAAGAGAGGATTCAAAAAAGGAGTCTGAAAAACGTTACTTTGCCGCTGAGATGCGTTCGACCTTCTCCTCTTTCTATTTATAGTTGTATATAAACAACAACGTTCAAATGTTTTCAGACATTATTCTACTTACGAGAAGGGATCATCGTCGACATTATTGTTGCTGTTATTTATAATTGGAGTCGTAAGTTTAACTGTTGACTTCCGTTGTTAGTTAAGAATCAGTATCAAAGATTAATAGTATATCGTCCGAGATCAGGTATATTAAAGAAAGCTTAACTGTATTTCATATAATAAAGAAACGTGTATTTAACTTCTACATTTCAAAGTAAACTTTATTTAAATAAATCACCTTTCGACACTAAAGTTAAATGACTAAATGAAGTTGAAAAAAAAATTTCCCATGTTACGAAATTTATATCGCTAAGTTCTTGCTATCTTTTTCATAGGCCCAAAACGATTAATCATTTTATCGGATTTTACCAAAAAGTAGAATTTTACGTACCATAAAGGTTTACAGGGGGTTTGCAAAAAGCAACCTTTAGAGGCGGATTTACAAGAAAATCGAAGTCAGGAAACCAATGTTACGGTGTACTGGCATCGGTTAAGATAGTAAAAACTGTTTCAGACGGGGATGTCCGAGGGTTCGATTTCCGATGGTGCTGAATTTTCAACATAGTTGATCTCTTAGCTTACTTACACCCCTTACACGAACTACACTACCACACATGTCGGGAGCGTAGAAATTATCACAACTGGGGCGGTGTTCCACTGGCGGAGGTACCTGGAGGAGAGAAATCCCAGCAAGTCGAAGTGTAGGTCGGACGCTGACCTCTTGTTCCAGCGGCGGAGGAACACCGCCACCTCTAGGGATGAAACCTGCACTACACTTCCGAGACTAATGACCTCAGCAGCCGGAAACGCAATCGTGCATCAACTAATTCTGCCGTAGACACTTCCGTGTGAGCATTCGTGACACCCGTCCATTTCCGTTCTTCCTCCTCGTGCAAATTCTGCCCGTCGCCGCGCTGTCGGGAGAAAGGCAACGCGTGCGTTGGAGGAGTCCACCGCGGAGTCTGTGTGTTCGAGGCCCGGGAGCAGCGGCCGCGCGGGGCCTGGGAGGGCTGGGAGGGCCCGTGTGCCCCGCGCGCGGAAATCAATGCAACAGGCGCCCCGCCACCCACGCCGCGCAGTGGTCTGACACTGGCCTTAAGCGTGCATAGGACGCGCGCACTACTCCTTGCGTAATACTGTGCTGTTGTTTGCTTACGCAAATCGAAGAGGTAAGAAAAGTCGGTCTGCGTCCGTTAAGGATTTTTCGTAATATTGTTATAATATCCATTAAATGCAACCATCCAGATGAAGGAGAAAAAACCTTAAAAGGCCGGCGCCTGTTAAGGAGTTTTCGTGATACTTTTATAATATCGTTTGAATGCAACCAACCAGAGGATGGAAAAAACACTTTTACGGGTCAAAGTCCGTTAAGAATTTAACAGTCCGCTATCTGTCAACCATTGAAACACAAGTTGTAGCTAACGATGGTGTATGAGTACACTTAGTATTCCTAAAAATGTTGTTTATTTGTTTGCTTCTTTTCTTATGGCTTGGTTAAAAACCTTAACCTGTCTGTTATATCATTTTTTTATCTGTATAATGACGATGATATCTTTAATATTCTCCTGTCCGTTAAGAATAATTGAAACAGAGTCGTAGATAAAGATAAATGTATGAGTACTGATAGGTCTTATTTATTTGATTGTAATGAAATATATTTTTTGAATTATCCCATATCAGTGATGGAGGGGGTCAACGACGAACCTCGGCTTAGTTCTTTTCCTCTTTTTATGTTCCACCGGTACCGGAATGGCATTGGTATGCAACTATTAAATTATTTATCTCGATACTTCATGCCTCTGTCTGCGGTCGAGGATGGACGAGCCAGTGAACTGTTATTATTGATTTCAAGTCTCTCCCATAAAGAGGTGTTCTACAGCAGCCACCGGGTCCTTTGGAGAATCCAGGTGCCGGCTTCGTTTGCAAACACGGGCGGTCAGGATTTAACGTGAAGTTATGTCATTAAAAACGTCATCGCTGTGCTTGCGGTGCTCAGGAGAACAACCTTTTGCATTGTCTGAATGTGCCAGTTTGTAACGCCAAGCCTTGTAGGCGATGAAGTTAGTTCTTCAGAGATCAGTCCATTTGCAGAGATGAAGAAAATGACGCTCTATTCCCTCCCCTCACACGCTACCTTATTATTATTATTATTATTATTATTATTATTATTATTATTATTATTATTATTATTATTATCATTGCTATTATTTCTCTACTTCATGACTAAAGATGTTACGAGACAGTATAAAATCTACTCCAGGTTGCAACCAGCTTCCTAAGGAGCACATCTAGGGACTGTCGGTGCCTCTACAATACTTTGCGTAATATGTGGGCTGTTCCAAATAAGACAATGTCTTGCACTTCCAGTTTTCTGAATAACGTGAAATTTAGACAAGTTCGTACAGAAATTTTCCGGAACAAATTCTATAGCTCCGATAACTATCGGGACGACCTCTGCTTTTACGTCCCACATTCTCCCTCCCCTCCTGCCCCTCTCTCCCCTTCTAGTATCCCTCCCCTCGGTTCTCTCCATTCCCTTCCCATTCCCTCTCTTCATTCCCTCCCCACCCCCTCTCACCGTTCCCTCACACCTTCTCTCTCCCTCTCTCTCTATCCATCCACTCTCCCCCTCCACCTCACCTATCCCGTCTTTCCCTTGTCCTTCTCCACCCCATCCCCGATGGAACTTTGATCTAAATGTAGTATGATTTCGCAAAGTAGTGATGATTTTCAAATGAGGAAGATGATTTTTTGTAAAAGGTATTGGCGGATTAATATTTTATTTCATTTTTATTTTCCTTGTGTTGTGGAGGCTTTTGTGGCTGATGGTGTACACGTGGTCGCAGGCGGGTGCGCGTGATGGCGACGTACATGGTGCTGCTGCTGCGGCTGGTGCTGCCAGCGCTGGTGGCGGCGTGCCGCGCGCTGCTTCGCAACCAGCGGTGCGTGCGCGAGCGCGTGGTGCCGGCCGTGTTCGCCTTCATCGCCAACAGCATTTCGCTCTCCTCGCTCTCTGGTGAGTACGCCCGGGCCCTTTCGCGCTCTTTCTCTGCTTTCTCCTTTTCCGCATTCTCCGTGTTCTTCTCTACCCTTTCAGCTTCTTTCTCATCCTTTCTCCTCTTTTACCTTTCTTCTCCTTCTTCCTCCTCCTCTTCTTCTTATTCTTATTATTCTTGTTCTTATTATTCTTATTATTCTTATTTTTATTATTTTTATTCTTATTATTCTTATTCTTATTCTGCTGTTTTAGCGTAACGTTGGCGATCAGGCACAGGGTACGAAATATTGTCTTTCCTGTGTATATTGTTTAAAGAGGATAATTTTTTTAAATAATTTAATGAGTCTGAGGAATGTGGGGGTTTGTAATTGACTTCAACGCCCGTATCACAAAACTGAAAACATTTCTACCGAAGGCATGATTTCAAACCACAATCCTAGACCTAAGGGATGACAGCTTTTTAAATACCTTTATTCCATAAATGCGATGCTTTGAAAGGTGAAAAATATTATTTGGTATGTACTGAATAAATACAAACAAGAAAACATGCCAGAATAAAATTGTTTAGATACGAAGGTTTTTCGATGTATTGTTTATTTTCGTCTTTGATGACGCACCACTATTGAAGCTATTTGGTGGTTAACTCTACATTTTCAGGCTTATTTATAATATTCCTTTGAGTCATTTTGACTGCTATCAATCACGTTTCGTAGTTTGTAAGAAAACAGTATTGGGCACAATGTATCTGTATTATGAGCCTATTAAGTTAATTAATAACCAGGAAATTATTCCGATACATAGCTGTATATCGCTGCCATACCTTCCTTTGGTTTCGATGTACTAGAGTCCGATTGCACAAAAAGCGTTAGAGAAGGAAAAGATTGGAATGAACGTCGATCGATTTAGGTGAATATTAATGGGTCGTATTTACTTTCTAAGTTTCCGTTTGTAGCATTTAGCATATTCTTATTTTCTGAAAAAGAAATCGCATGTTTGCAGAGACACACACTTAGGTAAGCATGCACAAACTCACCCAATATCTAGTGCATGCACATTCGTACATCCCCACACATACCCACACTTCACATTCACACGTAAACACAAATGAAGATGCCAAAAAGAAAGCTGGACTTCAAATTCATTCTACCCCTCGGGTTCTAATGTTACGAAGAGTCTTTTGAAAGAGAAGTGCCGATCAGTTCAGTTTACAGACGGCGCCACCGCGGCGGCGGTTTAATTTCACGCAACTTGCTAGCCAGTTCCTCTGTTTTTCTGACAACGGTTGATGTCTTGCGGGTTGCATTCAACTCAGCCCAAGAAAAGTGCACTAACATTTTAAAACGTTAATTTTGTACAAATTTGGTGAGGAGAATTGAGAACATGCGAAAAGTCTTATGAATATTTTTCAGCGTAGGGAGTATCATCTTACGAGAGCGAGTTAAAGATATCGTTTATAAAAGCGCCAGGTCGACTGTGAGCATGATAAAAGTTTATAATGTTATTCAAAAATTAAATATTTGTGCCTTAAGACTGTATTGAACTGTCAACAAGGTTTTTCCCCCTAGGCATTCAAAAACATTTTAAATCTATAACTAGTACTTCTGGTAATAACTTTGTAAATTAATCTCGTCTCTGGAAAGAAATCCTTTAACGATGAATGAATGTCAGAAAACTAACATGTATCCCATTTCTTTAATAAAAAAAATACTAATTTGCAATAATATACTTTCCCACTAAAGTCTACAATATATGAATAATTAGAGGTCTTATTAGATAAATTAACATTTAAACTCCCACTTTGATAGTGGGGGAACTGGCATGCAGACCGTGTTAACAGACATGCTCTTAATAATGGTTCCTGTGGTGAATGAAGATAGTACAAATAAAGATTAATTGCATTATTAAATGCCCTATTTTGAAAATAAATGCACGACAGGAAGTTAAGTTATAAACATACAGAATAATTTACTGTGTTTGCAAATACTTGAAAATCAATTTGTTTGCGTTCATTTTTACCTGTAGCAAATGTGTTTCATGCTGCCGTAAATGTTTCTGTTCTACTTCATCTTCCCTCAAGCTTTGAAGCTTGACTCAGAGAAATAGACTGGTAGGAGATATTTTCCAGATCTGTAGAAGGCACTTTTTAGATTCCAAGAGGAGCGAGTTCCGAATTTAAGAAGTGTTGGCCCTATTGAGCAAATATCATGTATTCCATATAGCTAAAATTACATCTAACAGTGGTAGTCCTGAGAGGTGTTGAAGAAATGAGAAACATAAGTCCTACTTATTAAAATATTCAACTTACATTCTTGTTTTTGAAAACACTTTCACTTCTGCTGTAGGCATACCCTAAAAAACAGAGCTGAAATTAAATTTCAGAAATAATCTCTAAAGACACTGTTTTAATGTATGTTCTTTCCTTTGCAATCAACTTTCCTAAATTCTACTTACGTAAGAATGCTTATGGGTTGCAATTGATTTGTAAATCGGTTCTATAGGAAGCACAAATAGTGCATAGCGTAGGTGGGAAAATGTAGAACATCAATTCGTCTGATTTAAATGTTTCATTTATACTAATACTTAGTATTTTTACTTAATCTGAATATTTATCATTTTTTAACTCCGAACAGCATGTCAGAAACCCTTTTTAATTTGAACGTCCGTTCTCACTGTTGGAAAGGGCCTTCTAATTACCATCTGTGTGTAATGTCTGTTTTGACAGACACGAAACATGTTTTTTCCTTCTTCCCTGTTCTATGTCCTATCTCATTTTTGTCATGACGATAATGTATTCCGATAATTTCTTGTACGTATTACATAGCAATTTGTTGGCATATCTGAGAAACATGAAGCTCATGGAAGAAATTATTAATTGCATTACTGATGACGAAATACGACATAATCACCAAAACGTTTTTCTAGAAAATGTCAGAACAGAAGATAAAACACAGTACATATTAACGTTGATAAGTAATAAGTGGTAGCTGAAGAAATCAAATAGTAAGTAGCAAAATTTACGGTAAAAATCTCTTTCGTGTACTCACAAAAGCTCTTATGCAAATATTCATAAAATACTAACACATATTTCAAAATATATTTGTAATTAGCAATAAAGGAATACCAAACAATATAAATTATTCACAATTAAAAATATTATGATTGCCATGAACACTTTGGGCCCAAACGCGGATAGAAAGTAGCGAATATATTATTAGATTTAAGCCCCTTTTACACAATCATTTTTTTCATCATTGTTCTGTACAGAAAGTGCATGGAAAAGGGACGTTCAATTCCATGCTCTACTGTTTAGATATTTAAACTGGGTGAACTAGCATTTTGTACGTTTATTTCGTTTTCTGCACGCAACCGCGATGAAAATCTTTCCTCTGGACGCCGCAAAAAGCGCTGAAGATCAAACAGTTGAATATGGTAACAAATTGTTAGGTTATAATAGGACTGAGCACGGAACGAGATATTAGAACACAGTACGGGTTTGTCACTGTACAATCACTTAACATTACAATTCTACTCATTAGAACGCTCTCGAAAGTGTACAAAAGGAATAAATCGCCCCATACGCGTACCAAACCAGAGAAAGTTCCAAAAAGTGATGCCAAGAGCATGATAGTCAAACTGGATGAAATCTGTACCAAAAAATGAAGCGTTGCCTCATTTTTTCAAACAAATTACATCCGGTCTGGCCCGTCACTTTTATGCACCAAAGAAAAATGAAGAAAAAATGACCGTGGAAATCGGGCTTTACGAATATTTTTTAGGAATGCTTAAAAATATTAAGATTCATTCATTTATCTATAAAACATTTTTCGCTAGCAACTTCAATTGCGTGTGAATACGTGAAGCGGCAATAAGTTTTAGTGAAAGCAATTTGATTGATAAATTAACATACTATTCCAGTAACAATTTAAATTAAATACCACTGTAAATATCAGATTATTGGATAGGTAATAAGAAGGTATCTTCCACAATTAAAATGTGTAGTTACACTAAATACAGATCACGTATAAAAGTTTCGAGGTGTTTACATCATCCTCAGTGCTCCACAAGCAACGTGGTACAAAGCATGTCTTTTAAATGTGAATACTACCCGGCGCCATCTTGCTTGTGTACAAATAAGCCGGCTAGTATCTAAATTTAATGTATTAATTTAATGTATGTGTGTTGTCGCGGAAGGCTTTGTGAGTCTACCGACCACGATTGAGCAGCCCCCAAATATGTCTAGTGAAAAGATTAACATGTGTCCCCATGAGGGACGTACATGTAGTTGTTATCGGGCGCAGATAATCGAAATAGACCTCCCTTGAAGTTGGAAAAAGTCCCAGGAAGAAAAAAAGATGTATTTTCACAAGATTTCTGCTGTATCTACCGAGTTTATTATATAATAATGTGTATTGTATTTAAACTGCTAAAATGTAACTGAAAATAAAATCCTACATAAAATTGAAGGTACGAGTATTTCAATATTAACTAGTTCACTGCAGCCTCCAGAATGATCGCTACGCGGTATCAAAGTATTTACACCAAATAAATTCAGTATCCTGTCTTTATAACATCGGACTCGTTTATTACAATTTTAAATTAGTAAAATGTGAAATTCAGCGACCAATTATAACGTAACTAGACGAATTATTTGGACAATAGGCGTATAGGATATTGTTGCAGGGAGAAGATCAACTCGAAAGGAACCCATGCATGTTCGGATAACGTGACGGTTTGGCGTACTCCGTTTTAACCATACGTGCAAATACGAGTATTTGTGACTACCACCTGGCACTCCGACTGTGGTAGCTCACAGCCGTCAACATCGTTGTATCTGCGGTATTGTTGACTGGGAGGTCTTAGGGGTAGAGTCCCCAATGTTGCGGAATTTTGTCACTATCTATGGAGATAGTTGGGTCGAATTCATCCTGTGTCTGGGGAAGCTTTCTATTGGCCAGCCGCTTTGATCGTTTCTCGGATCAATACCAGGCGAATGACTGAGAAGTACCCTAATACCGTTTTCCATTCGCCGCACTGGTGCGCACCCAGTGCGCACTCAGGGCAGATTTCGTGTTCCATTCGACCGCTAGGGCGCACCAGTGCAAAGAAGCGTATGTTCCATTCGCACAATCGCACGGAGCTAGGGCGCACTCGGGGCGCCCTAAACTGCACTGACGATCGCTTCAGTGCAGTCCAGTGCACCGGGCCATTGTGAGGTTAGGTACGGAAGTTATCCATGCTGATTTGGTTTCGTGGTGAAATTGTGAAGGCAATTGAGGATCTACTGTCACGCAGGGATACTTCGAACGATGAAGTATATTATGTTTTGCAAAAAATGTCTTAAAATAATTTTTGTGAATTGCGAAGTTCGGAATATCAGTTTGTGTTTTCCTAAAATTGAACCTTGAATAACTTCATTTTATGAAATCCAGTGCTATTTAGAAACCAAAGTGTAGGTATGTCTCAATTTCGAAACGCTCATAAAGTGAAAATAAAAATAGTGACCCTTACAAAATCATTCAAATATATGTGCCAAGAAATGTTTCTCGCACGCCTATACATATACCAGCGGAAATGCTCGTTATTATTTTTATGGTTTTCAATAACCAAACAATTCTGCAGAAACCTTTCGGTTCAAAATCTTGTGTACTAAATCGATCACTGGCAAATCATGAAAAATGAAATTTCGACACATACGCATTTGAAGTTTTCGTAGTTTTTTTAAAAATAAATCACACGTTAATAATTTATGACTTAAGAAGTAAGAATTACCAAAAGACTACATAAAAATTATAACAATGATCGGAATTCAAAATTATTATTTTTGGAGTTCCATCAGTGTGACAAACCAAGAACAGCTATCTATAATCTCACTGGGTAGCGCACACGCACTGACAGTTCCGGAATCCGTTTCATTTGTAACTGCCCTTCACGCGTGTGGGGCAGCACTGTTGCGGAGCGATGACGTTTTTGCCCTGCACTAGGGTGGGTTTCAGTGCAACGAATGGAAAACGCTATAAGAAACGAGCTACGAATCGCTTGCAATGTATCCTCTCTCATCCGTGTTTCATTCTCTCCCCTTACATAAACACTACACTTAGATTCCCTTCACTAGCACATATACATGTGTATGAGGGAAGCTTTGAGCTTGTCCCGGCTGGGATGGTACACCGTTGTAGGAGAGAAACCGGAGGGAGGGGCCGGCCTGTAGATCGGCGCCAGATCTCACGTTTCAGTGGGAGAGGAACATCGCCTCTTCTGGGATGTAACGTGCACTGTACTTACGGGACATGACCTCGGTAGTTGACGCACCCGAAAACGCTCATCGGCGGATAATACTGTCACGAAGTTTATCGGTTTCCGATTTTATCTCGGTACGTGCCTGTGGTTGCCCGCTTCTCTGTTTAAGAGTTCGGTGCCGCATTGGGTAGGTTGCGGTGCATACTCTCCCTGGCAAAGACTCACTCGCGCCAGGACAAACGCGAGCAATGCGAGGCGGGAGAGGCACTGTCAGACGCCAGCACTGGAAATGGGGGCTGTGGTAAAGATGAACGGGGAAAACTGGGCTTTTGTGGGCGTCTTCGGGATACACTTAAACGCCAGGTTCGCGAGCACTGACGAGCAAAACTGTTGAGTGTCTCAAGTTTTAATGAATAAATGATCGTTTTTATTTACTTGGAAGCTTAGCACGTTAGACCTGCTCTTCCGCTTGGGCAGTTTAGAAGATTGAAATTGAGTTTTAAGACAAAATGTGTGTACAATATAATTGTAATTATAGAAAACCTATGAACAACTTTACTCTTACCTTATTACTCAGCCATTAGATATCAAACTTTAATTCTAGAATGTTGAGAGCCTTAGAGATAGTAATATCTCAATAGGTATTTAAATAAATACTGAAAATTTAATAAAAATGGTAAATCGTCAAGATGTTGCTAAGACTATATGATCCCAAGGCCGTCAATTTAGTACGGGTAAAACAAGAATGCAATTTTAACAGAAGTTTGAAACCCAAAAAAATGAAAGGCGAAAAGAAAATAGAGAAATAGTAGGACATTTCGGGGGGTTACGAGCGCTTTTTCATGCCTTCTTCCCCGCGCAGGCAAGCCTTCGTCGGAGGAGTCGCTGTTGGGGCCGGAGGCGACGCCGGGCGCGGCGGAAGCGACGGCGGAGGCGGCGGCGGTGGCCGTGGAGCCCGTGCTCGAGCGCAGCGTCACCTGCAACGTGCTCTTCGACCCCGGCGACGGCGCCCGCCGCGCCGACGTCATCTTCATCCACGGCCTGCACGGCTCCCTCGAGAAGACCTGGCGGCAGGTACGCTTGGGAGCCCCATTTACATGGAGTCGCTCGGCGGCGCTTGCGAGTGACGCTGCTGCTGGTATAGCGTTGAGTTAAATGGAGAAATTCGCATGAGCGGAGTAGTTGCGCCTGTGGCGCTCGATGGCAACTCCCGCCACCAGCAGCTCAGATGCGCTTCCGCGGCACTGCCAGCGCAACACAGTTCTAAATGCTAGCGTTCACACTAGACGCACCACTGAAAGTTTTTACCTGTTGGCTGCGTTTCGGCCGCATGAGCCCCCAAGGTGACTCACGAAACCTTCCTCTCTCGCAGTCGGTGGTGTGTGTGTGTTTGTTTGTTTGTGTGTTTGTTTGTTTGTGTGTGTGTTTGTGTGTTGTTTGTTTGTGTGTGTTTGTTTGTTTGTGTGTGTTTGTTTGTTTGTGTGTGTTTGTTTGTGTGTGTGTGTTTGTTTTTGTGTGTGTGTTTGTTTTTGTGTGTGTGTTTGTTTGTGTGTGTGTGTTTGCTTGTGTGTGTGTGTTTGCTTGTGTGTGTGTGTGTTTGCTTGTGTGTGTGTGTGTTTGTTTGTGTGTGTGTGTGTGTTTGTTTGTGTGTGTGTGTTTGTTTGTGTGTGTGTGTGTTTGTTTGTGTGTGTGTGTGTTTGTTTGTGTGTGTGTGTGTGTTTGTTTGTGTGTGTGTGTGTTTGTTTGTGTGTGTGTTTGTGTGTGTGTGTGTGTGTTTGTGTGTGTGTTTGCTTGTTTGTGTGTGTGTTTGTTTGTTTGTTTGTGTGTGTGTTTGTTTGTTTGTTTGTGTGTGTGTTTGTTTGTTTGTGTGTGTGTTTGTTTGTGTGTGTGTTTGTTTGTGTGTTTGCTTGTGTGTGTTTGTTTGTTTGTGTGTGTGTTTGTTTGTGTGTGTGTTTGTTTGTGTGTGTGTTTGTTTGTGTGTGTGTTTGTTTGTTTGTGTGTGTGTGTTTGCTTGTGTGTGTGTGTGTTTGCTTGTGTGTGTGTGTGTGTTTGCTTGTGTGTGTGTGTGTGTTTGCTTGTGTGTGTGTGTGTGTTTGCTTGTGTGTGTGTGTGTGTTTGCTTGTGTGTGTGTGTGTGTGTGTGTGAAGGGTTCTGCCGTTTCTCAGTGGTGCCACCGAGTGTTTTTGGGTGAAGGCAGCCTTTTACACGGAATCATTTGGCAGCGCGTCCGAGTGACTCTGCTGTTGGCAAAGCCATACTATTTTATCCAATTGTAATTTCTTGACGCCAATACAATTGAAGTGAAGAAATTAAAGCGTTAAGAATGAGTAAGACCGAAGCCACATGAATGAAATTTTGCAGGAGAGGGAAAACTTAAGTGTTCAGATGACGTTTTGTATTTATGTATATTTGTATTTACCCACTATACATCCTGTAAAATTGGTCTCGGCGGTTGATTCCGGGGTTCCTAGTCGATCACCCAACCAGGAACCTGCGATATCACGAATTTGCTTCACCTTCTTGACTTCATGTGGTTAATGAATTCGGCTAGCGACGCCGGTTTCACGGTGGTGGCCTTTCTGTAGAACAATTTCAGCATTCGCGGGGATTTAACCTAGTCTTCCCGAACGCGAAGTCAACACGCAGCCGGGGGGTCCAACTTTCAAAGCCTCAAGGGCCACAACTAAAACTTTTAAAATGGCTGCGGGCCATATTTCCCCGTACCTGATTTCCCCGTATTGTTGATTTCGGCAGTTTGCCCGGCTGCTCTGAAACCGGAGTGGGGTGATGGAACCATGTGAGATATCAGGTCTTACCATGCATTGAACGCAGTGAAACACATTCGGATGATTGTGCATTTCTGAATTTACTAGAAAATGCTCTAAACTTAACCTATTTTTACATTAAGGGAGTGTTGACCCCATCAGGGCGCGTGCGCTAGGCGCACAAAATTCTCGCTCGGCATGGATGCAAGAGACTAACTTTTGAGTCAAAAGTTTTGACTAATAACCTTTCGCGGGCCACAATAAATGGCACCGCGGGCCATCAGTTGGACAACCCTGGTCCATATCCTTCCCAACACTCCAGTTTCGCCCAGTGCTGTCGGACACGTGTGCGATCGGAAGCGTGATGGCGTGTGTGTGCAGGGGTCGTGGCGCGAAGGCCCGGCGATCCAGCCCCTGCCGCTGCGCCGCGCGCCGCCGCCCGCGCCACCCGAGCTGCTGGACGCGGTCTTCGCCTCCGCGCCGGAGCAGCTGTGCCAGCAGGGCGAGGATGAAGAGGAAGAGGAGGAGGCGGGGCGGCCGCCGCCGCCCCCGCGCGCGCCCACGCCGCCCCACTCGCCCGCCGGTTCGCGCCCTGAGCTGTACTCGGATTGCTGGCCGCGCGACTGGCTGCCTCAGGACTGCCCCGGCCTGCGCGTCATCGCCCTCAACTACACCACGGACCCCTTCCTGTGGAGGCCCCTCTGGATGGCCAAGCGGCACAGGTGAGGCTCCGCAGGCCACCGCTGGCCGCCTTCCTTTGAGTCGTTTTCCAAACCTTTCCGACGTAGAGTGGACCGTGTGCCTTTAACCAGCGAATTTACGAGGGTTGGAGCATACGTCATAGCAATTTTTATTTTGTGAGAATACGAGCACGGGTTGAAAATGTAGGGTTGCCAACCGTCCTCCATTTGGGAGGACAGTCCTTCATTGACGTCAGTTGTCCTCTCGCCCTCGTTTGTATTTGAAATGTCCACCTTTTAGTATTATTTTTAACTATTGTTGTCATTTATTTTATCACGTGACTAACATCTGCTACGTTGTTTCGTTTATTGGTTAATTTCGAATAGAAAACGTGAAAATCCTTTTTCTTAACACTCACACACGCATTGATGATAGTGTCTCTGTCTAGCGGTTAAAATAAAAAAGAGACGCTCAAACTGTCTTCCTCTGCATTTTGTGAACGAATCTTTTCACTTGAATCGCAAATGAAGAGAAGAAAAAAATAGAGTTGATGTTAGTCTAAATTAAACATTTATTAAAAATTTGTGTGTTGATTCATTCTTTGTCTGTCGAGGGTCATTCCTTTTACATGAACATTGTTGGCAACCCTGCAGGTGAGGCTCCGCATGCCACCACTTGCCTTGAGTCGGTTTCCAAACATGTCCGGCTTAAAGTAGACCATTTACCTCTAACCATCGAATTTACGAGGGTTGGAGCATAACTCATGACAACTTTTATTTTGTGAGGATACAAGCTCGGGTTGAAAATGTGAAATATACGCTTGCAAGTACAAGGTATGAACTAAGAGCATGGACATTAACGACACAACAAGATTGTGTTTATCATCACGGTTACTACCTCTGCAGTGCACGATTTCTTTCCGTTTCTTCCATTTGTTAGCAGTTAGGATCGAATCGCATTTGTTCTTTATTGAATTCCTCTGTATAGTTCTCTAGCCTTCCAACAAAATCGAGTAACCATGAATCATTGTCAGTAAATTGACTAAACGAATATTGTCAAAATATATTTAAGATCTTCAGCAAGCGATAAATCTAAAATCGTGACAAAGGCTGATCGGCGTACGTACCTTTTTTACCGGCCAAAAGCATGTTTAGCCGGTCTCGTTCCATCTTCAGTACCTGACAACATGTAACATACAGCGGTGAGCACACCTGAAAAGGCGTTTCACCGATAAAAAGGAAATGTATGTTCAAGCTATGTATTTTCGTATCCCAGTTTCCACAACAGTCTCCCACACTTTGTTCCCGACACAACCATTCAATGTTACGCCATGCCTGAATGATCAAATCGTCGTTCAGTGTGATGAGTTGGTCATCACTGAGCATTCCGCAATTATCATAATGTTCTGTAAACTACGCAACGAACTAATCGATGAAGCCGAGGTCATCGAAGTCTGTGGTAGCTGAGCCGTACTTTATTTACAATAGCAACTGCCAATTGTGCTAATATCTTGCTGCAGAATTCGGGTCAAATAGGATCATTCTGGAACACTTGTTTATGTGCGGACATGGCTAATTTCCTTCTCCTTGCCCCTCTTCCTCCAGAGCCCTGTAAAGAAACGTTGGGAGGGAGTCGCGAACCCGAGACTGACCAATTAAAAGCGCCCGCAGGTCAACGAGATAACGAGACAAGGCCACGCCCCGCGCCCCATACCCCCCCTCTCCACCCTATGTCTGCAGCGTTGCAGCCGCTTTTTGCCCGCCGCCGTCGCCACCCAACACCCGCCATTTGCCTTTCTCTTAATGAGCGTATCTTTTTTCATTAAACTTCAAGGCAAAGGGGCATGTACTCGCTCGGCAGGGGCGTGGCTAGGCTCGCACCCCGGTGCAGCGATCCAGGGCCCCGAATGAGGAATCTCGCATGCGCCCAATAAATGTGATTACAGTATCTCGTGATCGAAAACATCTATTGCATGTTACTCGTCACCAGACTATTTAGTTAAGATTATTTCTTATTATTGCTGCAATTGAACGTGAGAGGATCATTTCGAAGAAAAGACAACAATAACAAAACATTTACTGGACTGCTACCCCTAAGGTTGAGAGAGGGGACATTCGCAGCGCGTTCGTTACTTCGTCCGTATGAGGTGATCGTCGCAGGTGATTGCGATGGGCGTAAATGCCCATCGCAATCGCCTACGTTACTTGTCCGACACCACCATTTTGAGAATAGGGACCCATGATTTATTCGCTGCTTAAATCCAATTTATAATGTAATACGCACCGACATACGAACAAATTAGATTTGTAACTCCAGGTTTTGTATTTCTCAATCGAAATTAGGAATGAAACAAGAAAAAAGACCAAATAAATTGACATTGTAGAAATGGTCAAGAAACCTACAATGGAAATGTGGAGGTCTCGACGCCAAGAGGAATACAACTAGATAGCCTCAATTCACCATTACTTGGGATTCGCGTATCGGGAAAAGAAGCCGGTGGGAAGATGGTGCAGTGAGATAGTGTCTAGCAAGAAGAAAATGGATAAGAGTACGTCAAGATAGGTTACGGTGGGAGAAAAAAGAAGAAATTACAAAATCAGTCATGAGGACTAAGTTTTAAGATATGTTATTTCCGATTTAGTTATTAAGAAGGAGCAATCTGTGAAAATAGTTAATTAGGCTCGTGTTTACGGTTAGTAGTTTGTAATATGTGGATACATTTTTTGTAGGATAAATAACTGTAACTGTGACAGAAATAGGTATAAAGAACTGTGAAAACTTAGTGTATTTGAAAGTGGATATAAACTCAGGAGGCCTTTGCCCGCAAGGTTTTGAATTGACTATAATAAAAGAAAGATAATAATAATAATAATAATAATAATAATAATAATAATTATTATTATTATTATTATTATTATTATTATGACGACGACGACGACGACGACGACGACGATGATGATGATGATAATGATGATGATGATGATGATGATGATGGTAGTTATAATAGTCGCATTTGGACCTTCCCATTTGAACCTTCTGCCCCCGGGGTCTCTGAAATCCTAGAGTATGAAAGCAGGAAATACTGACGATTCACGGGGCAGTACTCGCGCAAAGGCTCATAAGGCATTTAGGAATCTGAATTCTCTATCCCTATGGGGTTTCGATCGAGACAGTTTTACCCATCCGAACATACACGAGCCTCTGTGCTATCTTCTCTGCCTTTTGTTTCCCTATTCTGTCTCTGAATACTAACAAGTGGTTATTAAAGCCGTCAGTTTTTTTTCTCAGTGAATTTCATTGTAGGATAATATAATAATTGGATGTCGTTTCTATTGCCTTCCGATATGCTTCACAAGCATTATGTTAAAAGCCAGCGGCCGTATGCGTGCGTGTGCGTGTGCATGTGTTTGCGTGCGTGTGTGTGTGTGCGTGCGTGTGTGTGTGTTCCTACCCAGGGCGCTCAGAAGGAAGGGGACAGCTTGTCCCAGGCTCCAACTTAATTGAGACCCCTAAATTTATTTTCATTCAATTTTTTTTAAGTGTACTACATCCGTACAACACTCCTATGTGATTTCATTGTCCTCGTGTTATCTCTTCCTGGCGACAGTATTTACGTAATTTGCCATTAGTTCAAAGCTATTGGATTACCAATGATGGAAGAACGGTACATGATGATTTATGAAAGGCTGCTACGTATGTGATACTCGTTAGATAGGATGAGATATCTCGTATTTACATCACGACACTGTACTCTGAAATTGTTTGATTGCTTTTCATTCAACTTATTCATAGAAGTATCCTCACGGTATGTAGTATTCTGCAAATGTCGTAGAGGTTTAATTAGAGGCATGGTGTTTACGATTAACTGCAAATAATTATGAAATACTCTAGTGGTAGATTCTTTTTTGATAGGTAGTTTATGTGAAGTCTTTTCTCACTGTTGTATTTAGCCAAAATGCTGCAATAAATCATACTTTCCAGATATGTTGGTTTTTCTTCGTTTATAAGACGTAGATTATTTCACCTGATAGTCCGAAAAGTCATTGAATGAATCTCTCTGAAATACCTTTTATCTGGCTTAGGCAGTGTCGTACTGATGTTCATAGTATTGTTGAAATAATCTGTATTTCGCAAATGGCAACTAACAGAGAAGGGGCCTTGCAAATAACATGAGAACAATAGTATTGGAATTAGTTAAAAATAAGTAAGTACTCATAATGGAATAAACGTGAAATACCAAAAATCAAAGGGTCATGTTCTTTCTGCTTAATATAAGGATGAAAACGCAAATGGTGCTGGAGAGTGAAGAGTTTAAAATAGTAGGAACTAGTGTAGGCTTGCTGATCAAGAGAAAGCTCAGATGTAATTTCATTGTACATATTAATGGGGCTTAAGACAATAAGCATTGCGCAAAACTTGTTCCCCAGCCTCCAAAAATTGCATTAAAATGGCTGCAATGCGCCCGAAATGTTTTATGTACCTTTAAGGAACTATAATGAGACTGCTTCTGGGCTTTCTAGAATTAGAAATACTTATAGTTATATTATTAGCATTTCCTTATGATAAAAAAATGATTTCCCATATGGTAATATCAATAAGCATGTATTAAATTACGTATACCTGTTAATATCCTAAATATTACGAGTTTATTAAAATATTACGAGTTACACATCCTGATATTTTGAGTGTCTTGCCAAATTACGAAACCCAACACAGGCAACTGGTTAATCCTGGGTCTAAACGCTTGAGCCGAACATGCCCTCGCGGTTACGCGTAGACATTCATTTCTATAGACCAGATTTGTTGATTTATTGCATAGGTCCGACCAAGCTTGAACGTATGTATTCTTCGCCTTTCTACCAAAATAATCGCTTAGAGCTCGCTAGGCTCCAGGGCGGGGGCGCCAGGCACGCTGTGGTTGACAGGCTCGCACGTGTCGTAACAATTGGCGGCACTGCGCGGTGACGTCAGCGCGCCTGTAAACACATAACTAGTGACACACGCCCCCCCTTACACACAGCTATCGGCAGCGCGTGTGTGTACATAAACATGCGCACATGCGATGGAGAGTGAAATTTAATAGTTTCCATATAGTATGAAACACGATTACTATTGAGGAGTTGCTCTAATAAAGGACCACTTTGATTGGTCGGGAAGCAATTGAACGTCGTTTAGGGTGATTACATTGCAAAAACGAATGAAGAATCCATTTACAAGTGAGCTAACTGTAAACGAATGCATTGATGAATTGAGTGTGAGGACATAACCTGCAGTTATGTTGCCTGCAGTAGCTGTCAAAGCACTCTCTTCTTATAGTTATCTCTGTATTCTGGTGGTGCTACAACTCCTTACTTTCTCCTTTTATTGATAGCAGACAATAATAATAATAATAATTATTGTTATTATTATTATTATTATTATTATTATTATTATTATTATTAAGGATGGCAAGTTTATGCAAGATTTTTCCCTCAAAAATATGCGAGCAAATATTCCACAAAAATGTTTTAAATACGTAGCATTTAGTTTCAAAAACATGTTTTACAATGATATTCACGTCTTTTTGTCACCTAGAGAAAGAGGGTAAGTGAAAATTAAAAATAGATTTTCTACTTATGCACGTTTTTTATTCACAATATCATAAAGGTTTTGTTGAGATTTTCCGTTCTTAGGAAACTCTTTCTATCAGACAGTGAAGTATTTTATTTAGAAAAAGGCGTTTCCACATGACATGATCTGATGAGTGCACATTTGTATTTTGATCGAATGATCCTGAAAGGCAAGGCCTTTAAACCATTTCAAAGCGTTCACTCTATATTTCTAACCTATCAGTACTTGGCATTCGACTCGGAGAGTCTCTCCAACGCAGCTCATATAAACTGAAGAAACGTTCGAGGAGCAAACAACCCCTGGATGAGGAAAACGTACCTTCTCAAGTCGAACACACTCTCAACTGTTTTCTAAAGTAAAGCAAGGCGCGGACGGGCGGTTCTCTCCGACTTTGCTTCGACCAGCAATCATCCTCTGAAACAAAACAACGGCACAGTTACGTATCCGCGACCCAGCATCTACGCTTCGCCTACTTCACACTCATGCACATTTACACCCATACCATGCGCAGATGCTCGTTGATCTAGATTTCGCTCCACTTACTGCGGAAGTGCAATGTTTTCCCAAGTCAGTAATTACTCTTTCGTAGAAGAACGAAACTTTCCTGGAACATTGAAAGCTTCACTGAAGAACAGGACACCTTCCGCTTTGTGAAGTTGTTCAGGGTATTTATTTATTTATTTATTTTACGTCCAAAAACAGTTAAAACTGCGTATGACGTGCTCACCAAGAGACAATCGGGGCCCGCTATAAAGATGGTGTATGGGTCCATATAAAACGTTCTTTAGACATGTAGACCTATAAATAATCATTATTATTTCTCACAATCGATTGTATTGATATAGTTACGTAGTGAGACTTTATTTTCGGAACTGTTCACAATGGCTCTTAGTCCGCTCTCCCGAATTCACGGTGTCTCAGAATGTGAATAATACTAATTGTGACCCGCGAGTGGCTTTTAGATTTGAAAATATATTCACCTGCAAAACTGAAAAAGATAAGGTAGCCTATAGTAAAAATTAAATGAATTAAATAAATGTTCAAATGATAATAAAAACTATGGGATGCGTTGGAGTTCATTGCTCCCCGTTCGATTCACGGGCCCCCGAACGATATACCGGCTGCACCCCGCTCTCCTGGAAATGTTACGGGGTACAACTCGCTCGCAGTTACTCTTTTCGCAGATTCTCTCGGTGAGTATCGCCGAAATTAGCTATTTGTCGCCAAATTGGCGTCTTTTTTACAGGTTTTGACGACGGAAATTTACTATTGGCGATTTTTTGGCTACATAATTTTTGGCAACCAAATGAAAATGAGGAAAGAGTTCTTGCAAAATGTAAAGCAAAATATGCACATAGTTGCAATTTATTGTATTTTTGTTAAGTTATTTTGTTGTATTTTGTTAAGCAAGGTTCAGTTGTTATGTGAAAAAGTTTAATTTGTTTCTACGTTTTTGTTATGAATTAGTGAGTTAGTATTTGAGTACTCAAACGGGGATATGAGCCTGGTACCTTTTTATTTTCTCATTTTGCCTAAAATTCCATTTGATCTTTCACCCAACGGTGTACCAAAGCTGTCTCGTCATGATTAAATGTATTAATGCGTTTGATAGACCGTCTATACAGATAATCGGTGATGACAAATTTACGGAAGTTAATTTTCCTCACGTGGGATTGGGAACTCTTTTTGCTGTTACCCAGGGATAATAATACTTACTTCAAGTTAACAACATTTCCACCTATATTCTGCTGCAAAACATACCCCGTACGTTAAGTAAGGGGTAACCCTCGTCATTATTGTGAACTGTTATGTTTCTAAACCCCTTCCATTGCATGCATGCAACGTCATTCTTAAATCCTATTCAGGAATTCTTCATTTTTAAAAAACTTGATCTTCGTACCAAAAAAATTATTTCATGTGTCCCGTCTTTAGTCACTTTCCTTTCGTATATCCTCTGCCTACTTGAACGTCGTCCAGTAATTAATTCCAAGCTCAATTTTATTGAATCTCGTCCCGGCCATTGACATCTGCTTTCTCCACACACGCGATTATATTTCTGTGTCCATTTATAACATTTCCCTACATCACTAATAACATCATCAGCATCCGCCCCTCATCGCGTCAAAAGCTCGTCTGTCCCGTTTCTTTATCTTTTCGCGCTCATCTGCCTTCCCTGCACGAGATTGTACCAAAAAAGTAAAAAAAGTGTCCATTTCGTCCGAGTGTGCAGTCCATTCCCCTTTCTAGCACACATTCTAATATCTGATTGGTCACTGACACTCTAGCACTGTATTTGTTTATTCTTTGGTTATTACTTCGTAATGATTTTCCTAATTTACTTTCTCATTAACGGAAATTGCTCACGTGTCCTTCCACCCTTTTCATTTACCAATTATTTTCTATTTTCCCCGCTATCAATTATGTTGCCATTCCCTTGTATTCTTATTATTTACTATTCAATCCTTTGCTTTTCTTCTGTCACCCATTGTTGCTGACGTCCTGTTTATATATTTATTCGAATGTATCGTTCCTATTAACACACCCTTGTGATAACTTATCACAGTACATTGCGACTCTCTCACCCTTATGACGGCCAATCGCCTCCGACTTTACGGCTGCCCCGCTGCTCGTCGGAGGTCGTTGCTGTCTACACCTAAAAAGACGTCGGGTAAACAGGACGCTTGCATGGAGGATCTCTTACTTTCATCAACCAGTAAAAGAATTTCTGGATTCGACATTGAATTTAATAATTTAAATCGCACATTAAATTTAGACTGATAAACATTTAAAAAGGAAAACAACAACAAAAATACGGAAATACGGAAAATCTCCCAAAAGTACAGAGTTCCTCCCCAACGGTGTTAAGTCATTTCAGTTCGGCCATGCGACCTCCTCACCACTTTTCATGATGCTGTTCAGATGCTACTTCGGCGATGACTCTCTTTGGTGCAGAGAATGCATCGGGTAGGCCCAATCATTGGCGGGTGCATCGGAGCACGGGCGACCAAAAGCGGGGGGCGGCAGCTGCTGGGGCAACTTGCCTCAGGCCCCGACTTAATTGGGGTTCCGTGTTTTTTGTTGTTTTTAATTTATTCAAAAGAAATTTTAAAAATTTGTTCATCTGTAATCCAAATATAACGCTGCAAGTTATTTCTGATCCATAGAGGAAAAAAGAATTATGTTTATGAATTGAGGGAGGAGAGATTTCTTTTTTCAAATGAGGGGCTCCCGTGGATCACCTTCCCCAGGCCCCTGGTTTTCTCTGGACACCCCTGAACCGGAGTAGTCTCGGAGCTCCAGTGGCGGCTCTCTAAGGGCGTCCTTGGCCGCACGTTTACTACACCGAAAACGCACAGAACTATGCTGCGCTTTTCACAGAGCTGCGTTTGAAGTAAATCAGCATACGGTGTCATCCAATCGGAAGGCTGAACGCCACTATTATGGCGTCATCGTAGTGACGTGTAAGGTCCCGTTGGGACGGCACCGTAACAGCTGATCAAATGTCAGCCGCAGCGAAGTAAACATCGCCGTATAACTTTCGGAACTGAATGCGGAGGATGCCCAATACGACCTTACGGTGCTCAATTGAAGGAATGTTGCATTATTCGAATGGCAACAGCCATGCTAGTAATAATAATAATAATAATAATAATAATAATAATAATAATAACCATAATGCACCTGAGCTCGCTTATTTAAGCGGCCTAGGTTACGCCCCACCCGAGGGTGTCCATATGATCCCCCGGCATCCAATCAAGCAGCGCACGCGGCACCGTGCGAACATCCCCGTTCCAAAGCCTTCGTTATTATTATTATTATTATTATTATTATTATTATTATTATTATTATTATTATTATTATTTTGCCTTTCCCGTTACTACGGGGTCGGCGCTAATGAGTGCGGGTTCTTGTTTTAATTAAATTTCGCACACACCATTTGTATACAGATTTGGCTATGTTTTCATGGCCGGATGTCTTTCCTGACTCCAACCACAGGGGACATCTGCATTTCATATAGACAACACACACAATTACGAAACGCACACAACCATGCCCGAGGCGGAATTCGAACACACGATCCTTCGGCCCAAGATCACCACGGTACTACTTCCTTGGCGATCTCAGCCACCCGATCTGCTTCCAAAGCCTTCGTTAAATATTAAATCTGTTATTAAAGAAAGTGTTGCCCGTTCGCATGCTGTAGTAGTTAGATACTGCCATCTGGCGGCAATCGCTCGCGTCAGGCGCGTCCGCGACTCGCATTCAAGGCGCCTTCCTCTTGGGAGGGAGGTCACGCCGGAGTCAGGTGCGCCCTCTTCACCCGCGCTCGATTCTCAAGGCGGCGTCTGCTGTTTTTCTCTCGTCGCGGGCACCCCTCCTTTGAGAGAGAGGTCTGGCCGAGGGCAGGTGTTGTACATCCTCGCACGATTCCAGTGTCATGTTTGGTACGCTCCCGTTAATATTTCCCGCAAACTGTATGTTTCATTATATTAAAAGATCAATCCACTCTCGCAGTCCCCCGCACGATTCTCACGGCGGTGTCCGGTCGGTATCTCCCGTGGCGGGCACTCCTCAAGTGGGAGAGAGGTCAAGCACAGGTAAAGCCCGGGATCAAGCGCAGGGCGATGCTTAACTATCAACTATTTACTATCTTGCAGATCAATCCACCCTCGCAGTACTGTTATAATACTTATGCACACACAAACTTGTTCATTTATTTCAACACACGATTTGAAAGATTTGATAGATATCGCCACAATAGAGACATCAGACTCTTGGTGATATATATCATCATCAAGGACTAGGCCGAATGACCTGTTCCGTCGCCAAGAAGATCGTCTCTTCATCTTCTTCTAGGTTTACCTGGATCTGGAGTTCCTTCGAGTGCGTAATGTAGGAGCTTGTTTGGTAGTCTCACAAGAGTCATTCGTTGGATATGATGGAACCATTTCTCTTTACGCACTTTGATTCTCATATTGAGGTTGAATATTTTTAGTTCGCTTCTGATGTCTTCGCTTCTTATGTGGTCTAGAAGCGTACATCCTGCAACAGATCTTAGAAATCGCATTTCAGCAGCCTCAATTTTCCTTGTCTGAGCAATTCATGCTCCAATTTTCGCAACCATATTCATGTACAGGCCATAGTACCGCCATCACCTTGTAAAATTTCATTTGTGTGCCCTTTCTTACTTTGTTTTTAAGATTTCTTTGGATTGTTGCACACATTGCCTGAAATTTATTGAGTTTTTTCTGGATGTCATTCTTGTCGCAATAGGAGATGTTATGACCGAGGTAGAAGAAATAAAAGAGGTCATCTTCGTCAACATACTAGCTTTATTAAGATAGCCGGCTTTCGAGGGCTTTGCCGTCATCGTCAGTCTCGCTGCTTTCGGCAAAAGTCGGTCGACTGTGCCCGGTGACTTTTGTTTGCCCATATATATCGTAAAGTAGATGGCGATAGAGCGCCGACCTGGATGGCCGAGGTGGCTAAGAGCGAGTACCGACTCAGCGCTTCGGTCCGAAGGGTCGCGGGTTCGAGTCCCGCCTTGGGCATGGCTGTTTGTCCCTTGACTTTGTGTGTGTGTGTGTTGTCGCGGAGGGCCTCGCGTTCTGCTGACCCCAGATCAGAGGAGCCCGCAAGTGTTTGTCTAGTGTACGGTCGAATATGCGTCCCTTCGGGACGTAAAGGGCAACCGGCTGTCGGCTGGATAAAAGCCCTAGGGAAAAAAATGGCGATAGAGCACATTAAATTACTGGGAACCCTGCTCTCGGATGCTAGCGCCCGCTCCCGCGGCTCGCAGCGCCATCTGCTGGTAGCCGCGTCGCGTCGGCTGTCGACCAGGTGCGCGGAACTGACCTGCGGCGCGGCGGCACTATTTGCTACCACCGCCGCCGCCGCCGCAGGACGGAAATACTACACCTCGCGTGCGAGCAGGGCCGAATTTAGGTACTGCGGGGGAATTCCCTACCTCAAAATCGTGTTGGAGACAAAAAAACAAAAAGTCTTCCAGATTTACGAAACAAGGCACTAAATATCGAATGCAGTAATTGTCATCATGTATATCAAATATTTTTTAAAAATATTTTTAAATGTTTAAATACTACTAACATTGTAGTGCAGAAGACTGTATTATTAACGATTATTTTCCGGATACAAACACATTTTAGCACATGTTTTAGTTTCTTTCTCCTTTTTTCGTGGATGCGGAACTCCCTGGGAATAAGGGCTCCTAACCAATCGCTTATTTTCCTTCTGAGGAAATTCTGTCCTACGTGCGAGCGTTGTGGGAGCACTGCACATTGTGGTTCGAAATGACATCAAAAGCCCGCGGACGTTTTTTACTGAGATTTGCGTGAAAACATTTTCCAAACGAGAGAAATAGAAAGAAAGGGAAGGATGAGAAAAAAGAAACTGAACAGCAATCCACAGAAGTAAAAATTAAACAATGTAAATGGATATATCCCGGTTTTCGTTCACCTTTGACAGAGTTTCCGTTTGCTTTCCATGTTTCTATTCACAGTGGATGTCTTCGTTTCTTTCCACGCAATGGATTTGTTGGTTTTTGAGGATATTTAGATTTTTGATGGTACTTTACATGAATCTTCAACACTTTCAAAATTTTCTAAAAAATTGCTCCACATTTTTTGATCAACTTGGTCCTTGGGTAGCGTAAAGGACACTTAAGAGAATGGTGGATATCTCATTTTCGTTGAAATCCCTGATTTTTCGAAATAGCTGAAGATCAAAACTTTTTCGGCGTATTCCTGTAACTACAATATTGAAGATAAGAGATTTTTTTCTTCAATGGGATTTGTTCTTTAAATACATCTTGAAATAAGGTCATGTACCATGTTTCGAAAATATGAGTAGTTTTCATGTAATTTTGTGTGAAATGCAAGCAGTTTTTAATTTTTTAAACATTTTTTTTCTCAAAATCTTCTCCAATTTTTTTTCTTTACATTTTCTTCTAATATTTGCTTAACAAAGGAATTAACTGCTTGTGTTCTCTTATGTAGCCCGCAGTGACGTCCACAAGTACTCCCTAAATGCAGTTGGTTCTTTTTTTGTAGGACTGTGAGAAATGAAAACAGAATAAAAATTCAGGACATTTGGCAGAATGTCAAAAAATCTGGTGGGACAGTGGGACACATGTCAATATTCAGGACATTTTCCACTTTTTCAGAACGTATGGCAACCCTAGGGCTTGCAGACAGATGCATGTTTCGACACAGCCGAGCACCGAATCCTCTTTAGTCACTCATGAAAACTGCTTCCCTTGACCCACAGCCGAACCTACACTGTAGAATCGGTCATGCTTGACCCCCTCCACCTAACCCTCTGCCTGTGCGCTCTTTTTTCTGAAATATGTTTTTGAAATTAATTGTTAAATGGAATTTTGGGAAGGCCTTAATGCCAAATGAAAAATATTCTTGAAAATGTTTGTCACAGATTTATTTTGCAAATAGAAAGTTAATGTTTTAATTGGACTTGTCATGAAGTGAGAGAGTTGTGAAAAAGATATCATTTAGAGGTGCAGCTTAAACTTTTTTTCATGAAAAGAAATGTACACCACTGCTTGATTAAAGCATAGCATGAAAGTTAAAATGAAGAACGAATTGCAGAAAATGATAATGCAGTTTTAAGACGTTGAAAATGAGAAGGTTGAGAACTTTATTTTCTTTCTGTTAACGATTTCTATACATGAAAAAAAATTAATGTAGTGTTCTTAGAAAGAGATATAAAAGGCACATTTTGTATCTTCAATAGATACAAAGTATTCCTGGAAATCAACTTTCAGTATTACCTTCTATATTTGCTAATGATAATGTCTTTATTGCAGAACCAACATGCTTCAGAGGGGACGTGAGATGATGGAGCATTTACAAGATATTGGAGTAGGAAAACATCCCATTATTTGGGTGGGACACTCTAAAGGTGGCCTTTTTGTCAAGCAAATGATAGTAGATGGTAAATATCAATTTCTAAGAAGCGAATCATTGAGGAAGTTATTCAAGATGTTAAGTTATTCTTTCAGCTTTATCATGCATTTTTCAAATTGGTAGAGTAATAGTTTTATTATTTCTTGATATATGTTATAAAATGAACAATATTTCTTTCTAATTTTTCAGCATTTGAAAATGGTGGAGAGCCACTTGCTGGAATCTACCAGAATACAAAGGCCATCATGTTCTACAGTGTTCCTCATATGGGTTCTGCTTGTGCAGATATAAACTTGCCACTGCTTAGGCAGTCTGTTGAGCTCACAGAGGTGCAAAAAGGTGTGATAAAAATTGTTTTTTCCTGGATTTGAGATACCTATAATATGAGTATTGAATAAATGCAGTTGAATTACTGATAATATTTTGTCAACAGATTGTCGAGAAGTGTTAGAGTTACACTCCAAATTTTTGTCACTGGTGGAACAGAAACATCTACAAGCAGAAGTTTTTAGTTTTATTGAAACCATTCCCACATTCATGCGTATTCTTTATATACAAATAGTTTCCTTAGAATCAGCAGGTAAGAGATTTCTTACAGATTAATGTATTATATAGTTTTCAGAATTTGTCTTTGTAGTATTGAAATAACTATATGAAAGGTTTGGTGAGAGACAGTTACTAGTTGAATAATAGTTATAAGCAGGGCTTGATTTCTGGTGGAACATGACAAAACGGTGTTCCGGTACCTCAAAAATAAATCGTTAAATTATTTTACAAATATTTAACAATATTAAAGTAAAATAAAAATTTAGGGTGCATTCCGGAACACTGATTTTATAAATTAGGCACTGGTTGTAAGTAATAATTTGAGAAATAATTATAAACTGGCAGCCTCCAACAGTGAAACTGCTGCTGAACAAAATCATCGTAAACTACAGGTTGCTAGGCCTGTCGCCTGTTCCTTTTTCCCAGTAGACCAGGAAGCTTACACTTCCAGGTATTCCTGATTCAGCCATTTCTTTTGTGGTCTTCCCACATCCCTTCACCCTGTTGGTTTGTACTTCAGCACAGCTTTTGGAATACTTCCTTGTTTCATTATGTTAGAGAGCCATTTTCTCGGTCCATTCTTTATTTCTTAGACTGTATTGTTTGTCTTTAGCCTGTTTCTGATGTCTTTACTACTTTGCCTATCCTTCAGCAACACTCCTGCAAGATGACCACATAAGAAAAACCACATAAAATTGTTTTCCAAAAAGTAGCACACACACTGCTCTAGGACAACAAATAAAATACTCTCGTATAACACAATAACAAAAAATAATTTAACTAAAACAGTCTTTACAAATACTGCAAAAGCATAATGTAGTACACAACAATACACAATTAAACAGTTCTTGACTTCCCAAGAATATGAAAAAAAATGTTGCTGTGCTATAATACAACATATGAATGGCAAATATTTAATTGTGGATGGCCTCTTTCTTGGAGCCTCACTGTTGAATGACATCAGTTGTATCGAAACCAGTGGCAAACTGAGTATGACAGTTCATTTGGGAAGCACAATATGAGAATAGGCAGAAGAACACAATCGATATATGCATTTTCAGTCAAAATAAAAACTGTTTCATTTTTTTGAATTTTTCTTTGAAAGTATCTAGGAATCGAATGAAACCATAGATACCCCTCAAAAGGCCTGGGGCTTTCAATTTCTGCATGCACTGGAAATTGGTAATATTGATATTTTTAGGCAAATATGAATTTTATTCTTTTAACATAGGCACTCAAAATTAATAATGAACGAGTTTCAGGTCTTCACAAATTATTATTGCCTAAAAATGATTATTTCACTATTAGAGCCTAAAAGTGCCTATCAGTCCTGTAAAGATCCAAAAATATGTGTTTGGTGCAATTGAAACTGTGGAAAACAAACCTAAGAGAGTTCCTGGGCAGAAAATCACTGTGAAGGTGAAATCTGTATTAAATGAAAATCTCGGAATACTCTGGCTGCATGCTGCTAGAAAAAAGGAAGTGACAATTAATGCTCTGTCCTTTCTGCCTTCTTTTTTTTTTTTTCTTCTTCTTTTTTCTCTTTTTTTTTTCTCTCTCTCTCTCTCTCTTTTTTTTTTTTTTTTTCTCTTTTTTTCTTTCTCTCACTGACACATTTATCTCTTTATTCTCTTATTATACTGATTTATTCATATCCAGAAAATTTCTGGTGATATCCTGTTTGTAAATTGAAGATGGTGTTGTATTTTCTTTGCTTAAATTATTCATAATAATAAAAGACGAATCTAAATTTGCAGATGCTGCTATTGGGCAGTTGTTTGGAGCTCCACTAGATCACAGGAACATCTGTAAGCCAACAAATAGGTATGATAAAATAAATATGTACATAAATCTAGCCAAATTTGGAGAACATTCCTGTCAATTTTGTTTTGCAGTAATTGATTAATCAAATTATTTTTCTTATCAAGATCAGTAAAAAACAATCTCTTTACTTCCAATAAACACATTATAATCAGGAATTTGCATTATTCACTGTTGTTTGTGTATTTTATGTCTAACTCCTGCATGCTCACTATTCTAGTCTTTTACCTTCCCAAAATGTTTTATGAAATGATAATTAAATTATTAATGTTTTTGTTGAATTGCAGACAGTGCTTCCTCTACAAGGAACTCATAAATCTGATCCAAAAGCATCTATGAAGGAATGCCTAAGGAAGATGGAAAACTGGAATGTGATATAGTTAAGTGACCGAGAGTCCAACTCGAATCTAGAAATCTGCTATAGCTAGTTACCAACACAAGTTTCATATTGGAACAGTGTTCCATATGACTAGTGTATGCTTTGAGCTTCCTGAAGCAGCAGTTATTTAGTCAATATCAGAAGACTTCATTCTTAAATTTCTGTAGATTACAAGACTATATGATATTTGAGACTGGCTGTTAAAGCTAGAAAAAGAATGATTGAAATTATCTTTTTAATTTAACCTTGGATGTGTTTAGACTATATGTTCAAAAAGACATTATTTGTTTTAGAAAAATTTCTGACTGAACTTCTACAAAGAGTGAAGTCTACTGATCACCATGCTAAGCTAGGAAAGTAGGGTAGTAGTACAAAGGACATATCAATGCAACATAGTGATGTGAAGCTATATGTGAAGGAAGAGCAGGGTGTAAGTTTAGTATCAGTATTTTCTATAATTATTTTTATAAAAGCTGTTCTATGTTCTGTACCCATGGGCATTAGAATGACACATTCCACACCTCTGTGAGTTAAATGTGGCTTGTTTCACCATAGACATTTTTACAAAAATAAATTGTCATAATATTTTGTATGGCAAGCTTTCTTGTATTGATGTATTGTAATTCTGAAAGTGAAACAATTGATGCAGAAACTAACATGCATTGATAGAAATAAGAGTATCTAGAAAATAAATTCCTTGTAGGAATTGCCTAGATAACTATAATCCCAATTATTCTGTTTTGTTCTTGTGAGAGTCAATACATAATGGTTGACATTAACAGAAATTGTATGTTATGTTGAAACAACATACTAAATTAGTATTTCAGTTGTTTATGTACATTTTCATTTTATTAATATATACAGATGTCAAGAGATACATGTGTATTTATTGTTTTCTTATGTACTTTATTTCTTAATACATAAAAATAAGTATTCTCTTGTTGTCAGCGTGCTGAAAGAAGGGCAGTTAAAGGTATTTGTGCATTTTTCAGGCAGGATGTAATTTTTGTAGGAATATAATTTCTACTATTTTCACTCCTGTAATTATGTTATAAAAATGAAAATCTCAAAGTATCTGCTGTAAATTGCACTACTTGCCCAAAAAGAAAATGTGTTAAATTTATATAAAATGATCAATAAAATCCTTATTCTAAAAAACAATGTGTTGCTTATATGCTTTGCAAACCATATCTTTCATTATTTGTGTGTTCTATCATTTGCTGTGACGCAAGTCAGTTTGTCTGATTATATGTGTATCAAAAAGAAAATTGTCTGACAAGACAAATTCCTTCACTTTGAAAGTCTAAAAGTAAGATCTCCAGATTTATTTTATATCAAAGCAAATTATAGTAATTAACAAAAGGAGTGTATAAAGAGGGGGATAATTGCATAAATTCAAGAAATCGAGCAATGATAGGAGCGAGTTTTCATTTATACCACGAGTGCAATTATTCCCCTTTATACATGTTACGTTCAATATTTTTTCATCTCCATTTACGAATAATTTAAATTTTAAAAAATTTGGCACATCTTTTCCACCCGCGGCATGCATTTCATGACGTAGTATTACTTCTGAAAACGATCTATTTTAAAGGGCCATGCATTGGTTTTGTTTCCACGAAATATTTGTAAATACTCTAAGGTATTAAACATATGCAGATAAAAAAAAATTGGAAGCTAAGTCATGAAGACATTACTTCCCATGAAAAGTAAAGACAAGTATGAGAGAATATACAACATGCATAAATATTGGGAAAAAACTATTCACTTCTGACATGGTTTCGGTATAGCATACTTTTTAGAACTGGTAAACACAACTGACATTTACATTTTTTATATTCGTAATCCTAAGACCAAATGTTTTACATGTAAAACATGTTTTACATGTAAAACATTTAATATATTCACATTAAATATTTTATGTTGTTCCATAAATTAGCTAGCTTAACGTTTACTTGCCCAATTTAGTTTTATTCATTGTTAATAAGTAGTTGTTGGTACTTAATATGTGATGTACATATTTGTTCATGTTTCATGGTGACTGCACATACCTTTGCTATGTGTGTGTTATGGTTTCTTAATTACACGATTTCGCTCCTTTTCTGAATTCTGATTGGAAGGTGTGAGTTTTTAATTGCAAGCATGCTATTAATATAGAGATAATCAATGATTTTTCATGGAATTAATGTGTATATTTAGTTAACTAAACAAAAAACCTTATTTAATTATTAACGTGTTGTTTTGTTTATTCTCTATCCCTTTCTCAATTTGTATGAAAGTCAGAAGAGCAGGGATTTGTTGGTGTGCACATATTTATTTCTGGCCATTCAAAAAATGCATTCACTTTCTTTGAAGTTGCCCAACTATTATTCAAATGAAGGAGGAGGTGGGAGGGGTGGATGATGAAAAATGAATATGAAAATGAATTTGTTATAATTATTATTTAATTAACATCAAAGTGTAAATTAATGATCAAATTAATAAAATATGTTCTATGTAAGTGTTTATTATTTATAAATATAATAAATGGAATAATTAAAAGACAGTTTGGGAAGGACATGGCACAAGAAACCAAATTAAGAATACACAATATGGCAGCCAAGCCAATGTTATTATATTTATTTATTTATATTACATCAAAAACAGTTGAAACTGCGTATGACGTGCTATGGAGAGAAGTGAATTCTGTGCAAATTTTCAAAATTCTGTGATCCCCTACGCTGAGTCATATACTACATAAATTTTGAAATTTAAAAAAAAACAAAAAAAAAAACAAAAAAACACCTCTCATGTTATAAAAAGAATAATACTTCCTGCCACAACAACATGGAAATGATAATTTGAATAACTATATTTCCCAATGAATTCTAGAAGACGTGCACAGATAATGAAGTTATATTTATGTCCAGAAGCAAAACAAGGGGCCATCTCAGCATTTGCTCAGAGGATCAGGGAAACTGGATGAAAAACCTGATCGAGATGGGGGTCATTGATCCGGAGGCTGCAGTACAATGGTAAATAATTCATTATGTATCATTGTTAAAATTAATGTTACTTTTCTTGTGATGCTCAGAATAGTCTCTAATTGTATAGAAACAGTTATTCAGCAGAAACGATTTCACTTTGGATTTACACTTTTCTATTGAATTTAATCGTTTACTGTCATCTGACAAAGTGTTGTAAAATAATGTACATGTATTGTATGTGAATTGTATGTATATGGATCAGAAACCTGGATCCTAAAACAATGAGAGAATCAACGACTAGAAGCAGCTCAACTGATGTTCCTAAGATGCCCCCTTGGCTATACTAGACTGTATCAACAGAGAAATAAAGACATAAGGAAAAGATTAAAGACAACAAGCATAACAGAGGCAGTTAAAAAGAACCAGAAAAAATGGCTGGAACATATTAAAAGAATGAAAGAAGAAAGATTCCCAAAGGTTGCCCTAAAATATAAACCACTTTGACAGAGGAACACCTGGAAGACTCAGGTCTCTTGCTTAGCTACAAATAGGCCCCTTGGCCTTTCATCCTGCAGTTTCATGATGATGATTATTTATCAAAGGAAAGAGAAAAGGGTATGAATTTTGTAATGTTCAGGTCAAGGGTTGGGGAATTGTGAGTGTTACAAGAGGTTACAGTGGAATGGGGAGGGGGGAAGGAAAAGCTGCATTCTCCATAATTTTTCAATAGCTCCTTTTAAATTCAACATCTGGAAATTATTTTTTCAGCTGTCAAAAAAATTAAATAAGTATTTTTAGGAGAAAATTATAATAAAGTTAGTTGCACATCGGCGGCATTTGGAGGACCTCCATTTCTTAAATAATATGCTTGTCTCATGTCTTGCATAAATAACATAACATTCTCAATGGACTATAGGTTCAACTCTGTGAACCCTTCTCAAGAACTTGGAAAGGTGAGTCCTTCATATGAAGGACTTATGGAGCAATGGTGCCACCCCACTCTTTTATGAAAAATATGAAAATGAAAAATGTTTCAATGAATGCTGATAGTTCTATTGTCTCTCAAAAAATAGTGTATGCAAGAATGAAAATTAATGTTCAAAATACTTATCTTATTGTTTCTCCAGAGCTTTGGTGTTAAATCTTTGAACTATTAAGACGATAATCCACATTGAGATTGAATACTAGATTGAAATGTGTTCTTCAAGTTATATAAAATAAGATTTAAACTCTGACCATAGTGTGAAGGATCCAGATTAGGTTATGGATTTACCTGGTAGTGAGTAGAATTCTACTGAGGTAGTGCGTGCAATACTACAAATGTAATCTTATGACTTCTATGGTTTCACACCTTCTTACATCAGAAATAGTGTACTGACTTTCAATTCTGGTTTCAGTAAGTTAAGGTTGTTTCTTTAACAATTTAATTGACTATGCATATTAAACAAATTTATTTAAAATTTTAATTGTCAGAACTGCATTTAAATAACATTTGTTTACCAGAATGTTGTTTGGAATGTTCAATTATGTAAATTTCCCTTGCAAATTTGAGGTACTGTTTTTTAAGAGAAGAAGAATAAAAAATAAGGAAAAGCAAAGGACAAGAATATATGACATTAAAAATATTAAAACATCATATAGGCCTAGAGCAGTCAACATAAAGAGAGGATGTCTGAGATCAGGTATTTTACCGTTCAAGATGCCACAAAAATACTTACAGCCACTTGCTATTGATTACCCGAAAGCATACTGATTTACTGACATTCCATAAGAGATTACACAAGAATATCATATATGCCATTGTATCATTGGAAAAAGGTAATCCTGAAAATAAAGCTGAAGTAATTTATGAGAGGGTTAAAATTCAAAAATAAACAAGACATGTACACCTTGTATCAAAATTAGGTATTAAAATTCAAAGGTCAAAATCAAGTATTAAAATTGGATAAAACTGTGTACAACTTTCATTAATAAACAGTATATTAGAATCTTCATTCTCTTGTTAATTCTGGGGAAAGGAGGAACCCATTTTTCCTTACCTCTTCACTTTTAAATATTTATTTATAAAAACAAAACTCTTCATATCTATCATTAAAAAAACTCAACAATTTAGAGGAGATTTCACCAGAATTCACAATATATTCTTCAATTAATCTGATTTAAACCTTATTTAGAAATTTCAAAGGGCTTTTTCTCAAAAGAAATTTATGAGTTAGCTCCTTTTTTCCCAGTGATCCTCATACATTTTGAGAAAGAATCAAATTAGTTCAAAAGCTTAATGGTTTGTCCTATAAATTTGTAGAAACATGTGAACTAGTAGTTCATAACTTGAATTAGCAGGAAATTCAGAAATGAGGGTATTAATAGTTTGAGATCAAAATGCTGAAATAATGGTATGGTGTAAATTTATTTCTCATGAAAGAATTGTAATGTAATTAGAAAGTTGCTTCAAAAAAAAAAATTAAAATGTAATCATTCAAAGATTACATTGTATTGAAACCACTGGCAGTAAGGACTGGACGAAGAACACACATCATAAAAATTAAAACAAAATTTAAAACAACTATATAAACAGCTTGTATTAACAACCAAATTATAGATTAAATTGAAAACATCTTTTATTTTATTATTGATTTTTTTGACCTGAGATAATCCTCCGTCCATGACCTGAGATAGTCCTATCTCGTTAATGGTTGAGCATACCGGTACCAGAAACGCATAGAGACAGATCTCAGACATCTTCGGCCTTGACGTCTCCCTCCCCTCCTCGCCCCACCCCTTCTTGGCCTGTGGAGGAGTGCATATCCGAACACAGCCGCCAGTTGTCCGGTGGCGGGGGCTGCATTGGCCCGCTCCGCGAAGCAGCTCTCCCGTCCCGTCTCTCACCAGTCTCGGAAACACTGGAGACAGGTGTCCCAACAACACGTGAGTCGTACATCTTGTGGTCCGAGCGGGCCAGAGAGTCTCATCCAATTTTGAATGAAATATGTCATCGTTTCAGGTAAAAGGGAAAATAACGGAATATATTATATTGGGATGCGGAATGGACAAAATAAGTTCATAATACGTTGATCGGCGTATAGAAAATTATCGAGTAGTAGGTTTTAATGTTGTTCAATATCGCCACATAAATTGCCTTTAATTCTACAAATCCCTACAAGACTAATCTCACAATGTCAAAATGTTTATTCTTTTGTACGTCTGGCTGACCAATTAATCGTAATTAACAAGTTGATAGTAAACGTGGAACGAATCTGATTTGCAATTTTTGTAAATCACCACACGTTCTTCCTGTATGCCAATAATGGCAATAGTTTCGAGTTTACTGGTTGAAAGACTAGACTAGAGCGTGCCTGTGAAAGACCTCACGTCATCTTCCAGTTGGGCGTGGGATGCTATATTTGGTCCGAGAAGCCTACAGCTAATGAATGAATGAATGAGACGTCGACAAAACCGTCCAATGTTAATGAAAGTAGAAACAATGTAATGAAAAGAATCGATTCATTTAAGAATAATTATCAAAAGGTCTACATTTTTAAATTTTGTACTTTGATTGAAGTCGTTGGAAGTATCACTAAAGTGGGAATAGAATTTGATCTCAAAATTTGACTTGTACATTTTTGAAGGTATTAGGGGTGTCTATTTCGTGGAGAATATCTTTTAGCAATATTTTGTGTTGAGGAAAGTCTTTTTTACTAATATTGTATGATCATCCATAGGACGTATGTAAAATTCTGTGCAGACAAGACTTCGCGTAGGTAAAAAATTTCTGATTCTTAGTAAACTCACATTGCTGAGCAGTTAAAAAGCAGTATTATGTATTTTATTAGCTTAGTTAATGGACTTGTATATTAAAGGCCCCCAGTGGTTATTTCGAATTGCTTCTGAATTGTTCTACTCGTATTCAAACTAGTGCCTCTGCTGATTCAGAAATAACCAACCAAACTTAAAAAGATAAAGATCATGTTCGCCTCGGAATGTATTTGATTACGACCTTTGACATTGGTAAACATTTTCGTTTGAATCTAATATATAATATAAATATAACGTTTATATAAAAATATAATAGCCCAATGATATTACATGCAATGCTATGCATATGCCATGCCATGCATATGCCATGCCATGCATGTGCTATGGCTGGTTCGCGCGTCTTTTCGCAATTAAAACTAGTGGTGCTAGAACAGCTCATTATTACTTAGCTCTGAGGAAATAGTTTACGGAATATCGTGATAGCAATTGTCTAATCAGAAGTCTTACTACGGAAAGGCTTAATCAGTCATATCCGGGTTGACGGCGTGCAGTATCGCTTGAGTATTTGCTCCTGGAGTTGAGGTAGAGTTGTTTTACTACCTGTTAATTTTATCATCCCGGCAACTGAAGAATGTTTTGTGTGTTATACAGTTTTTATAGCTAGAATGCAAGAAAAGAACATATAGGCCCGATTTTTATGAAATATTTTCTACGAAGAAATAAGAGGTCATCTTCATCAACATAGTATTTTTATTCAGATAGCCGGCTTTCGACGGCTTTGCCTTCATCATCAGTCTACAGTGTATAGAAAAATATATAAATAAATTACAAATAAAATATAAAATAAGATAGAAAATTAAATTACAATTAATAGATACATTTGCATTTCATTTTTAGCAATTTTATCTGCGATTTGTAATTAAAATTTAAATGTATCTATTATGTAATTTAATGTAATTTAATTTTTATCTTATTTTGTATTTTATTTGTAATTTATTTATATATTTTTCTGTACATTGTAGACTGATGACGGCAATGCCGTCGAAAGCCACCTATCTGAATAAAAATACTGTTGACGAAGATGATCTCTTTTATTTCTTCGCATACGAACGTCAACAACACCGAATCAGAATTTCTACAAATATTTTCTAGCATAATTCTGTGATTAATCTCTTAAGAGTTCAATCAAGAGATATCAATGTAAACAACGTAGGTTCTTTCGAATTCCTTGTCTATGGCCTGTCCGGTTACAATCATTACCTGACGTAATTCCTACGCATACAAGTACATATTCTACTTTTTGACATGATTTGTATAAATTCTTACTACGGGTGTGCGCAGTCTAAACCAAGAGTGGGGAGGGGAAGTGCATTTCTGAGTCCCTCATTCCTGGCTCATATTCACTGCATATCCACTTCTTATTTGGTTCATTTTTGGCGAAAACAAGGTCTGACGTAATCCGATGATGGAACACGTGCACTGCCAGACAAATAATCACACGCCATTGTTTGTGCCCTGCTTCTGTCCATTCTGTGTATCATTGCATCAATACATTAAAATTCTGGCAATTTTTCTTTATGCCAATTCGTTCGTTCAGCACTATTCATAGTGAATTAGGGTTGGCATCTGTAAATGAAGTCGTAAATCTTCCAGTAGGAAGGTTTCTTTTTTACCAGTATGTCAATCTTGGTTGCGAATATTTGGAAACTCCTATTGTTTCTTTTAGGAATATTGCTTTCAGATTTTGTAGCATTCCAATTGTTTGGCTGTAAGGTAGATCCATATTATTTCTAGATCATTCGTTGCTGCAGAGTACTTCATGGGTAAAAATAGTGTCAAAACAGACAGACAGTTGGCTGATATACGGAATGTCTATTAAATTTGTATTTGCTGCTATTCAGCTCTCCTTTAGATCTACCGTAGAAATTGAGCCTCTACTTTGTAGGTATTCCTAGGTACTTGGGTGAATCTGCTGTTCTTATTTTGACTCCGTTGCAAGTTATATAGTATTTTGTAATAGATTTTTAGTGGGGGGCTTACTTACCGTGCCTTCGGAATCGGAGTTGGCAAGTTTCCAACGAACATATCATACGTTTTGCGTAAATTGATGTCAAAGTTTAGTTAATTCATTATTCACTTATCACGATTAGATATGCACGATCAACTCTTCAGTCGTGTCTCTCACTACATGTTGTTGTTGTTGTTTTTCTTTTTTTTCAGCACGAATGATTTCTACTTGTAGCAGAAGTCAGTTAGAATTTTGGCACACTATCAACTAATTTTCTTCGAACTTATTTGGAGCCTGGTGTTTCTAAAGGGTTGTACGTAGAAGTCGTTAATTTTAATTTCAAAATTACCGTGTTATCTTCAGTGTAAAATCAGAATAGCAAAACGCTCCATTGCCGTATTCATACGCATTGTTCAATTTGAGATGGTCATCAAATTTGATTTCACTTTTTGTACGAATTTTAATGGTTCTTCTAGATGGCCAATCTCATCCTGCAATATTGATAACATTGGTTGGTGGAATTTGTCTATTCACATTATTAAAGGCTTTCAGAAGTCAACGAAGATTACCGGGAGAGGTGGCTCAGTGCATCAACTGATGTCACTACAGTGCCCCTGACAGGGAGGTCCTATAGGTTAGAAGTCCCGACGGTGGTAGGATTTCGACACTAGCTTGTCAGCTAGCTCGACTTCAGTCACTGTCTGGAGGAGAATTCAAGAGGCCGGCTGCTCTGATCGGTAGTTTTCCATGGTTTCTCCGATCAAAACCAGGCGAATGCCGGAGCAGTACCCTAACAAACGAGCCACGGACCGCGCGCGATCTTTCCTACCTCGTCCTTATTTTGTCCTCTCCCCTTACACTAACATACACTACACTACCACATATTCCGGAAGACCGGTCGGGAACATAGAGCTTGTCCTGGCTGGGGCGGTGGTTGGAGATACCTGGTTGGGAAATCACCGCTAGCCGACGGTAGGTCGGCGCCGGATCTCGCCATCCAGAAGAGGAAGAATACCACCACATCCCGAGAAAAACATGCACTACATTTACGGGAATAATGGCCTGTTGACGCGCCCGGAATCCCTATCAACCAAACAACAAATCAACAATGATTGTAAATAATTTATTGAGCTGTATATTTACACTGTTACTTGATATTTTTTAGCTTTCCGACTGCCACTGCCTCTGGTAAAATTTTTGAACTCGTAGCTTGAATATTGAAATTCGATCATTAGAATTTGAATTCAGTTCAGAAAACGTCAAACATATTTTTTTAAATAAGGATTAACAAGATGTAATAT
Organism: Teleogryllus occipitalis; assembly: GCA_011170035.1. NCBI lineage: Eukaryota > Metazoa > Arthropoda > Insecta > Orthoptera > Gryllidae > Teleogryllus > Teleogryllus occipitalis. Next base: position 386,419 of record BLKR01000518.1, read on the forward strand.
TTATATTTTTAAATATTCATGAAAGTATTGTAATTAATACACTGAAAAAGAAATGCGGTGAATTATATCAAATTTTATGTCCGAATTCAAATTGTTCTTAGAGTGCTAAATGGTCGATCATTGCAATTAATCTTTTTGTTAATAGCGTTGTTCAATTTTTGATGTCCTCTATGGCTCTCCCGCTTCGCAGATTTCCTTTGAATTTGTAGTGGGCTCAAAATTGCTGTACGCCATTCCGCTAGTATCTCTCCATCGTGTAAATGCATTGAACAATTCAGCCCCTGATTCAGTTCAGGGCTATAGAGATTATTTTAGTTCGTAGTTCCAGCCGTCTGGGGTCTCAAGACGTTCTTGTCAGTCTCCTTTATCGATGTGCATTAAAGATTGAATAATATATTGCACATATGATGTATTGATATGCTGCACTTATGATATTGATCCCCCTTGCTTTGATAGCTAGTATATTTTAATCTCTGCGAATAACGCTAAAAGGAGGGCGATATTTTGAACGTAGTATGCTAGTTATTTCTCTTATTGGTCGGCCTGTTCGTAGTTTTTACTTTCTCACCCTTACTGTGTAAGAAAAGAAAGTATTGTAATCGTGCGCCGGAAAACGGCATATTTTCGACAGAAACTGTTATTGCCGGACCCTGGTAACGAAAAAGTGGATAAATATTGTTCCTACATATAGTAAATTCCTTTTTCTAACACATTGTGAAGTTAGTATCCGTAGATACTAATTTTGTTGACAAAGCTAACAGATTTTCTCCAAAATTGATATTCCTCAATCAATATAATGCAACTCGAGGCCCTCTTGAGTTTGAAGTGGATATTTTGATTTTTGAGGGTACTTTACATGAAGTCTCAACATTTTCTTAAAAAGCTCCAAATTTTTTATTAGATTTGGTCCTCGAATAATGTAAAGAGCGCTTAGGTCTAATTTCGGTTGAAATCCCGGATTTTTCAAAAATTGCAAAATTTCAAATATTTTCTCGGCGTCGTCTTAAAACTAAAACATTGAAGATTGATGTGTTTCTCCTGAATAAAATCTGTTCTTTAAAGACATCTTGAAATAGGTCATGTAGAATTTCACAAAAAAGTCGAGAAGTTTGCATATAATTTTGTAAGGAAACAAGGCAATTAGTATTAAGTGTTTAAACATTTTTTTCTCAAACTGCTCCAGTTTTTTATTTAATTTTCTCCTCGTATGTATCAAAGAACTGTAAAAAATGGCGCCAGCATAATTTCCGGCGATCTCTGCATTTTCAAAAATTGCACAAAGTTAACATTTCAAAACTATAAATTTGAATATGGATTTTTGCCTCAAACAAAATATGTTCTAAAATTAGGTCTTTAAAAAGGTTATGTACAATTTCCTTTAAAGAGTCGGTCAATGGAACTAATAAAAAATACTTTTTCAAAACCGCTCAAATTTTTTTCTTATTTTTTTTCTACAGATAAAACAAGACAATAGAGTGGCGCAAGGCGAGTTCATTATGAATGCTCTGGTAATTCCTTGCGTTGTTTCTAAATATGCAATTTTCGAACATTCAAATACTGTTGTAGCACCACTAGTTCATTATGTTGATGTACAATTCTCTGAGATAGCTGCAGTTTTCTCTTGAGTAACAACGGTTTCAGATATTGTTACTATCGATATATGAATAAAGATCTTATCTTCTAGTTTCAGTACATTTTGTAGCGCCTGTGGGTTAGATTAAAATGTTGGTGCTTTGTACGGCTCTATTTCTACACGAGTTAGAAGAGATGAAGTGCAGAGTTGTGCACATTGGAACGACGCCTCTCAGAAAAATTGGGTAATTGTTCGGTGCTAGGAGAGGACATGATAAACGGTCCTTATTAAAACTAAATTCATGTAAGTTTCTGGGGACTCAGCGTGGGCCAGCGTTACCAGAAAATTTTTTTCTCAGTGAAGGACCTTTTACCCAAAAAAGAGGGACATTTCAATGAAAAGGAGAAATTTTTGCATTTTTTATAGTCCACGATGTATAGGCAATATACTAAACAATTCCAAAGCATAGTAGTCTTTGAAAATCACATTAGACTTTGCGTCATTAAAAAAGAAAGCTTCCGACGAGATAACTTCACCCCCGCAACTCACTTTTGTTTTTCACCAAACAATAAGCATAAATAAGTTTTATATCACATTAAACCTAATGTTCTGTTATGGAGGCCATTAATTGGAGTAAAAATGTAGATATTCAAGACATGAAGTCCCTTTAATAAATTTAATTACTCTAAAAGTATGCCATTATTATTTTAAATTCAACTGAACAAAAAGGAGGACATTCCATGTAAATTTAAAAAAGGAGGGAGGACAGGAGAATAATGTTAAAAAAGGAGGACATGTCCTCCAAGAGGAGGACAGATGGCAACCCTGGCATAGGCAGCTTCGAAGCATCGGTTCCGGAGAGCGCGGAGGTGCTCCTGTAAACAAACATCCCGGGCGAAGTTTAGAAACCGAGAATAGCGTGTGCAGTAACGTGTAATTTTGGACGTTTTGAATCAGTTCTCGAGAATAAAAACTGAACGTCAGTTGCTAGTCTAGCGATCTTTGGTATCTCGGAGAAAAGTATTTGAAGATCCAGGTTTAACAAAAATACAGTGCACTTTTTTCCGTCATGAAGGTATTGCAAAATCGCAAAATATGTCCAATGATATTCTACTTCTCGTATTTGTTGACCGAGGCCATGACCTTGGAGTGTCATCTGTATTTTTGTTAGTTTGCTTGATTGTAACATGAAGGAAAAGGAACCGCCGTTCTCTCATTTTTCCGTGTCAGAGCACGCTACAGACGAAATCGAAGCAGTCCAAACATTTCAAATTATGTAACTTTTGATAAATTGAAGATAAAATGGCAAATCAAAACTCATTTTAAAGGAAACGTAATAATCTAGTTTCCACTATGTTATTGTAAAATTAAGGGCCGAGACGTTAGGTAAAGATTCACGAAAAATGTGAACAATAAGTTTCTCGAAAGTTTTCTGTTTTCGCTAGCATTAACTCGAAAATCATTGGGAATGGGCAAGACTACAAATACTCGCAATACTTGCAATTCTGCCAGGATTCATGTTTGTCTCAATATTTTGCCCCATTGAAAATATTAACTTTTTCATTTCGATGTTCGAGATACAGGAGGGTATGTAAGGTTTTATTTTTCCACGTGATCTTGAGGAGAAAACTAAAATTAGTGTAAAATAACTTGGAAAAAACAGGACGATTCCGTACTTTTCGGGATGTGACCCTACACGAACTCTAAAATAGTCATGCTGAATGCTCGCCTTAGTGTTGTACAAGTGTAGGCGTAAATTCCTTACCGCCCGCATTTTGTTTCCTTGGAGTGGCCAGTCTTTGCCCAGGTTAATCTTTCTAGTTAACCATGTAGACTATGCCTCAAGATTTATCGTTAAAAATTTGAAACGATGATTTGGATGGATTTTTAATAGTTTTTTGTTTTTTTTGCAGAAAATGGTGTAAATTTTTAACACAACCATAACTAGAGATCGGAAAATATATAGTATCAAACGTCGAAATATGTAGTATATAAATATGTAAGGAAAACAGTAAGAATATGTAACAAATATGTAATATCGAATATGTAATATTAAAATACACTTAGTAGAAAACCCAACTACATATTACGAAATCAAATTTATAAAACATTTCCTGAATGAATATTTAAAAAGAATAAAAACGCTTTAAAAATTATTTGAAGAGCACCAGTTTTTATCTTTTTTTAAATATGTGTAGTAAAAGAAGACGTAAGTAGTGTATTTAAAAAAAACTACTTTAACTTTCTTTAAAACATTCATTCCGATCCCCTATGTGAAAATACTGTAATACATTCATAAACCATAGACTGTGGAGTTAATTTTCTATTTTAATACTGAGAACAATTGTTTTAAAAATAGATTATTTTTCACACTGCACCACACGATACCTCTCTAAATGTTCAGGAGTTAAATTTTGACGCCGATCTGAAAGGATGTTTTTGAATTAAGAAAAAGATCTTTCAACGTTACACGATGTTACTGCGGCGAATTTTAGTAGAGATACGTGTTTTGGTGAAATTTCTTCTTAAATATCCTGTTCATTTCCGCACAATATATTGTGAACTTTCAATGTTTCATACCCTGAATTTTTCTGCAATATTGCTCCGACCTTGTTAAGTTAAACACTTTCTCAACAACGTCTCCTCCCACAGTCCTTCAGTAATTCTTGGCTTTTATAACATCCATCGATTCATTTAGAGACGTACCAACAGCTTAAAGTTGAATTATACAATTAGCAATCCAGCAGGAATTACTGTCTATGAAAGCAATTTCGCAAGGAACACTAGCATCTCTGAGAATACTTTGTGCATCACTCACCGCTACAGAAGAATCACCAGAAAAGGAACCAATAATAGACTTCACGTCGTGTAGATGTGCACTATAAAAGTGGACAGCTTGCCACTATGTCCATCGTGTTAGTATAGGCTCAGGAAGAAGAACCACACCAGATAATAGTTCTCTGTAGGTCAGTACGCGCAATGGAGCTTTCACAAACAATTTCTTCGTGCTTGAAATAACGATGTTCATTTTAGGAAAATTAGCTCATATTTCCTCGGCAACTCGTTGAAGTCCTTGTGTTAAAAAAGTGACGTGGATTAAATTAGGATAAAACACTTTCAGCGAAACAGCTTCTTTCTTCATATATGCTGCAGCATCTGAATACATTATAAGTACCCTTTCTTCCTGCACTCCATCACTCCACAATCACTTTAACCCATCACTCACAATTCTCGCAATTGTCGCAAAATGTGTGCGTTCTAGAACTTTGCTTGCTAAGAGGTGTGGCTTAGAAGTGTTCTCGGAACAGTTTCCCAATTACCAAATTTGCTATATAGCGACCCATAACATCGGTTGTTTCATCAACGGCAATGTACACAAATGAATCGCCAACATCTGCTCTAATGTTTTGAAGCGTTTCTTGATAGCAGATATCCAAATATTTGTTGGGGAGGGTTGGTTCATCCGGATCAGCACCCTCACAATATTTTTCAAGAAACGATCTATAAGCAGGAACTTGCAATTTATTCAACAGCATATTGGCAATTATCATAGCCCTGCACATATCCTAGAAAAAATCATTTTCTGTGCTTTCTGGTTTCATTTGTGTCAACAACGCTTGCTTCTTTGAATTGTTCATCTGTTTGATTTTAGCGTGAAGTGCACTTAAAGCATGTTGCTGAAGTTGTGATTTCCTTGAGTATCCAAAGTTTTTATTGCACACTTTGCACCACACCACTTTCCCATCAGTAGTAAACGCTTCATCTATTGCTATCCAGGACCGCAGTTTACCAGACAGACGAGTCGCAATAGGAGCCATCGTAAAACTGCCGATCTCCACCACCAGCAAACAATCACTGCTGCGTGCAGAATTCTCATCCAACGCGATCGTCTGCGGTCGCCAATGTTTCTCGGAAATTGGGGTTAAAGATCACGAAGAGCACTGTCAGTGATCCTTTTCACACTTAAAAATTACACTCAGCGACCTGGGACCTACGATCTCAGTCGCTGACGCGCACTGAGATAACTGAAGCAGACGCGCGAGACTGCGAACATCGGATCACGTCTTCACGTCGGGAAGCTTGCACGCTGCAATGCATTACGTGGGAAAGGATTTAGATTTGAAAAAAATACAACTTTTAATAAAAAAATATGTAATAAAATATAGAGAATGAATAAAGAGAATGAATGAACATTTTGTTAAAATGACAAAATATGTAAAATATGTAATATATTAAATATGTAAAAACATGTAACGAAAAACTTGGATAGTGTTAGGACGGTGACGATTCGCCGAGATTTCAAATTTGAGAACGGTAAGTAGAAAGACAACAAATATGTAATTACGTGAAAATCCGGTCTCTAATCATAACGATGGTTTAAATTTTATTCTTCAGATCCTGTCAGACAGGGCTTTGACATTTCCAGTAGGAGAAATTTCAATGGGAAAGTTGGCAATTTCCATAAATTATCATATTCTCCTTAATCGTAAACACTTTTAATTAATTTTTTTCCATTTTTTCAGAATGGGTTTCATCGGTAGAATACTTCTGATTGGAGCAGGTCTCGTATTGGTTACTGCTATAGCTATAGGAGGATTGTGGTACAAATTTTCCCAGCCTGCGCCAGTACCTGTATTAGATCCCCAGTACTGGGGACCAGGAAAAGCAAAACCAGACAACACAGCAATTAAACCGTTCAAAGTGAACGTTAGTAGCGAGGTGAGTCAATGTGTGTTTAATATTTCCATTAGCGCATTTCAATTATCACATTAGATTCTCAGATCATAATCACATTATCGGATCATATTAAAAAATTAAAACTTCATTCAAAAGTCTTTATTCATTGAATTGAATTGTCAAACTTAGTAAATAGCGATAGTTTAAAGTGTTGGTAAACTGTTCTTTCCAATACATTTTGACTTGTTTTTAATTTCATTGTCTATAAAAATTGAAAGGATACCTCAATATATGATTTGAATCCTACAAAGGCGGTCGGTCGGTCGGTCGGTCGGTCGGTCGGTCACATTGCACACTGAATGCTATAGAGCAAATTTGTATGGCTTGTTCTTATTCACTCAAAATGTAGTTACAATTTTCTAACTTTTCAGCATAGATGGTTGCGATTCATTTCGTTCTATATTATGCTTTGTCTCGAAATTAGTATCCAGTGTGTGGTCCTATTCTGTTAGATCATTAGAAATAGTATCAGAACTTCGGATTTAATCATTTAATTACTTTACAGGTAATAATTAAATAGGTTAATTCAGTGTCAATTGAAACATTAAAATCTATTGGTTATTTGCTGCTCATTTCTCTAAAATATCTCTATTCTAAAATGGTTAGAACTTTCTTACATGATTAGTTTTGGAATTCTGAATTTTCTGCTTTCATACAACGTAGCTGAAACTGCTTCCGAAATGTTACCGAATGTAGTAGAATAAATAGGTTACATAATGTTCTAAAGTCCAAATATTAGCTAGTGTTGAATGTGTTCATTTTTGATAGCTAGAAATGATAGAAATGATAGAAATGATAGCTAGTGTTGAAGAAGAAAGAATATGAAATTGTTGTAAAGACAAAGTTGGCTTATGCCTGTGTTATATGTCACTGAAATTCAATTCTGAAATGGAAAAATGATCGGGGATAAAAAATTGCAATGGGATAATTAAAAAGCTGAAGGGGGCTAAGAAAATGAAAAAGGCAAAGGTAAAAATTAATCCAGAAAATTCAGCTTCCATTGCAATAATTTCTTTAGAAGATGATTTTCCTGATCTGCTAAATTGTCGTGAATATCAAGTTACTCTACGACTGACTGAAGAAAACTAATAAAGTTAATTTTGAAGAGATTGCACAATTACACAACAGGTGAAGTTAATAAGCTGAACAACAAAAGTGTTGCAAAGCATGAGGTATGATGTTGAACTGCGCGGGCCACAGCTGCAATAACAAATGATGCCTTTCAGGTGTCAACCTCCTAGAAAAGACTTGTGGTGGAATAGAATAAATGATCAGGCCCTTAGAAAGGGCCATAAAAGCCCTTGACAAAGAAGTTCATTCTTCGTGAGGGGAATGCAATTAAGTGCATAATCTTGGCAGGCAGACAAGATGCAAACAAAATGTTTAAAATGGAAAATGCGTATCCACACCTTTAGAATATAATATATGAATACTATTCGGTGTTCATTAAGCCCGGAGGAAGGTATCTTTACCTTTTCAGATTTAAGATAACCTGACCGGCAGAGATTGCTCGAAATTTAGTTTATTTTATTAATAATGACTTCTAGGCAATTGGAGGAGATTCCACAAATATGAATACTGGGTTGAGCCAAAGCTGGGTCTTAAACTGATCTGGTTTGTTTGTGGAAGGACACAAATGAGCGACATAGCGACTTTTTTTAAATCCTAGATATCAAAAGGTCAAATAGCAAGAAGACGGAAATAACTGGTCAGGTTGTCACTCCCACGGAAGTAGAAATCGATCTGTCAATTCCTGTACTTTCTGTTGGGAAATTTATACCGTTACTTGGTAGTGTGATGAAAGATCGCTCGATTAATCAATCTTACGGCTATGAAACGAGAGACTATAAGACCAGGAACAGATCCTACAAATCTGGCTCCTTTTTGAATTCGTTCGATTTGTCACGTTTGCATTTCAAATCAGTTTTCGAGAATAAATCTGAAACGTTAAAGGCTTGTTGAGAGTACATTGAGTGTCTACTGTCATTGATGATTCTACAATGAAGTCAAGAATTCTTGAATTAAATGCTTCATCATGTTTTCTATAAATGGAGAGGATATTGTTTTACTAACAATAAAGGGCCCAACGTTGTATGATTGCGTGATTTGTATATTGAAATGTTTAAATTCTCATTGTTCAGGTCATCCAAAAAATTGACTAGAGGTGGTAATTTCTCTTCACTAGGAAACTTATTGTACGGCCCAGGAAAACCTCATCTTTCGGTTCCCTTTCTTTTTTTTTTTTCTTTTCTTTTTTTTTTGCCAGAAAGGGCTGCGAATATCCTTTGACTTGTGGTCATAAAAGATAAAGATATTAAAGAGGTCTTTGATGAAATAATAATAATAATAATAATAATAATAATAATAATAATAATAATAAATCATATTTTCTGACGTGTTCAGGTACTAGAAATGTGAGTCAAGTAAGTGACATAAGGAGTTGGCAAAGTATGCATTAATGAAATAAGGTCAGAAGTCTGAATATTATAATATATCCAGAAATTATCCTAAGATTTGAAAAAGTCCTATATTAGTTGTATCAAAGTAAATTTGTTAATGTTTTATGTACGTAAAAAAGTAATTGTATTGAGTAGAATAAGTTTTGTCAGGGAAACGATATTTTATCTACTATTTTGAAAATGGTTATCCGCAATGATTTTGAGAACATTTTGTTAATTTTGAGGAAGACAAATATTTACCGTGCAAAACGATATACTCAGAAAAACGGTAGATTTAAATGCCTAAAAATGGATAAAATATGCTTTTCATCCTTTCAGCGTCACGTCCTCCTGGATTGTTTTAGGATTTTTAACAATGTCTTAATGTTTTCTTTCTTGTGGAATTTTATGTTAATTTCCATTTTATGTTGCATATCATAAATGGTCTCGCTGCTACTGTACATCTTAAAATGTGAATTTCGTTGACAGGTGTTAGACGATTTACGTGATCGCTTGGATCTGCTTCCAAGTTTGACTCCACCATTGGAAGGAGCAAATTTCAGATATGGATTCAACACGGAGTACTTGCAAAAAGTCGTGCAATTTTGGCTCAACGAATACAATTGGCGAGCTCGGGAGACTTTCTTAAACTCTCTACCTCAGTTCACCACTCAGGTAAGATATTTAGTTGTTAAGGCTGAAAACTGTTTTTGGAAGTGCCGTTTACGACCTCTGGCGAGGGTACGGTTACCGAGCCCTCCCCTCTGACAACTCATGATTCAGCGAAAACACTTCATTCAAACGGCCACCTCGATTGAGCGGTCGCTTCAGTTGATAGCAATTGTTTTCGTAGAACCGATTTATTTTCCTCCTTTGAGTGGCCATCGTGATTACGACGAGCGGGTAGGTACATTTCGTTGATATGCTTCTATTAATCGTACACCTGTAGCGCTTTTGTACTACAATTGAATGAGAAGTGGAAGAGTGGAGGATGCGGTTGATTTAATATTCTACATCAACAGTCTTAGTTGCAACTACGTCGAGATGCATTGCAAGAATACTTAGAACTGTGTTATCTAGAGTCGCTCTGCTGGCAAGGGTTTAATTTTTGTTTATGGCCCTTGCACACGAGCGTTGCGTTGACGCGCGTTGTAGAATAACAGTATTCTACGCACGTCGTAGATTAACACTGTCTTTTGTGAGGCCAAGTGCTGTCGTGTGCCGCTTTGCGTAAGACAGTGTTAATCTACGACACGCGTTACTTAATACGCATCAACGCCAATGCTCCACAGACCTAAATCGGGGCATGGACGCACGTGAAGAAATGCAGCAGCCTTCTGCCATGACTATCATTGCTAATGTAATGCCAGCTAGGAACGAGCGTGGAGAGCAATGGCAATTCAGTACCTTCCTTTCATTTAGTTGTAAATTAGAGTAGGTATTGTGCGAAAGGATGGACGTGAGGTGTCGCCAGAGACCTGGCCCCTAAAGTGGAGTGTGAGCATGCACTTCAGAGCAGTTTAGTTGTGAGCGTTGGTGTGAGATGGGTGGGCTGCAGCTGTACTTCATCCCACAAGTTACGGCATATAAAATGTCGTCTAGGAATACGCTTTAGAAGCAATGAGTTAAGTGTGGACAGCATTGTTCTGGGCCTTGGTGCGCAGGTGGACGGGCTGGAGCTGCACTTAATCCACATTTTTCATGGCATATGTCGGTTTCGGATCGTGCTGTGGGTGCAATTAATATCAGAGACCAAATTTGAAGGATTTTCTGCACTGATGGGCGGACTACAGCTGCATTTCATTCATGCCAGTCATATCATCTGTCGTGACTTCCAGCAACATGCTTTTAAAGCAATGACTAAACTGTTGTCTTGAGACCCAATTTGACGGCGTTGGTGCGCAAGAACGCGGACTGCAGCTGCACTTCATCCGCGCCAGTGACGACTCCTGCAATGACATTTGTTGAACATGCTGTTGGAGCAAGGTCTTAAGTAATTGACTGAGACCATGTTGCGGGCGATGGCGCGCAGGGGGACGGACAGCTGCATTTCATCCACGCCAGACACGTCAGTCTAGGAACCAGATTTTGGGGCAATGACTAAAGTGTTGACAGACATCAATGTTGAAGACTTTGGTGCGCAGGAGGGCGGGCTTCATCTGCACTTCATCCATGCCTATCATAGCATACGTGAGTCTAGGAACATGCTTTTGAAGCAATGACTAAAGTGTTCTGGGCGTTGGTGCGCAGGTGGGTGGACTGCAGCTGCACTTCATCCTCGCCAGCCATGGCATACGTCAGTCTCGGAACAGCAATGACTAAAGTGTTGACCGAGACCAATGTTGCGGGCGTTGGTGCGCAGGTGGGCGGGCTGCAGCTGCACTTCATCCACGCCAGGCCGCGAGAGGTGCCGGCGGGCGTGCGCGTGCTGCCGCTGCTGCTGCTGCACGGCTGGCCGGGCTCCGTGCGCGAGTTCTACGAGCTCATCCCGCTGCTGACGGCGGCGCGGCCGGGCGCGGGCTTCGTGTTCGAGGTGGTGGCGCCGTCGCTGCCGGGCTACGGCTTCTCGGAGGCCGCGGCCAAGCAGGGCCTGGGGCCCGCGCAGATGGGCGTGCTCTTCCGTGCGCTGATGGAGCGCCTGGGCCACAAGAAGTTCTACGTGCAGGGTGGTGACTGGGGGCATATCATTGGTTCGGCCATGGCTACGCTCTATCCACAGAGGTATGTTATACACAATTTTTATGAACTTAATATGTAAACTGATGATAGTAAAACTGCAAAATCTTAAGGATGCAATCATTAAAATTCCTGTATTGAACAAAACGGGAAAGCGGATGCATGGTTGAACTGATTTAGTTTGACGTTTGTTGAGTATTATTTATTACATGCGAAGTTCTCATAATAGCGATTCAAATTAGATTGCTGATATTTTTGATTCAGATTTTTCTGTCCCAGGGCATCGGCAGTTTGATAATTTGAAAGAATTATTTGGTTCTTGGCTAAGGAGGAAACAATTCCATCTGGTTCTGAAATGTGCGAGGAATTTTTCTTGTTTTAAAAATAGTTTGGGGAAGATTAATCTTAATTTATTCATTTTTGTCAGTGGCGTAGATGAGGGGAGAGAAGATAATACAGACTACCCAGGGAAAACATAGAATAGAATAGAATGAAAGTACTTCAAAGATTTTCTTCTCGAAACATTTAGAATTGAAGGCAGCGACGAGTCTGTGGCCTGTCTGCTACGATACGAAAACCCCTACGATAGTAGCCCCTCGAGCAGGGCTTTGCGGAAACGCCTAAGGATAAACACGCTTCGTGTTTTCGCATTCTCGATTTTCCGTAAGGAAATGTTGCTAATGTCTGTTCTCACTCGAAGCATTTTAATAAGTACAGTCGACTCTCGTTATGGTGAACTCTCTGATACAATGAACTTAAGTCACTGGCCCCGTTTTACTTAAATTAGAAATAAGCATAAGAAGATTCGGTTATAGTGAGCCTGAATCTCTGCTTTAGTGAACGTAGGAAATAAATCCTGGAAATTAATTGGATCTCGAATGTTATTAGGCGATTAAAAGGGCCTTCGGAGAATGGGACGGTGTTCCAACAGTGCAAGAGGCATTGGAAGGTCTGAAGACTGCATTACGATACTTAGAAACAGAGGACAATGCAGAATCAAGTATTGAGAGAACACTAACTCTGAAGAAGGATCTGGAGAAATTACTAATGAAAAATATACGAAGCAAGCAATTGAAAATAATTCATTTTTAAGGACAAATAAAGATATTGGAATTTTCATTTCGTGCTGTTAATGTATTTTGCTGTATCTCTGTATTAATAAAATCAATAATTATGGAGAAATTCTATTTAATTTTGACATCATCGGATTTACAATACCGAAATTGCTAATCCCCAGAAGTTCACTATAACCGGAGTCGCCTGTACCCGTTCTGTGGGTAGCTGTGCTTTTGATTTGAACGTAGAGTATTTCAAGAGGGAGAGGGGGGTGAATGAAAGAAATTATAATCATGATTTATTTGCACTGTATTCAATACTTACCTGTTACCAGCATATCATTATAAAAGCTAAAATATTTCCCATTATAAAACTAGTTGTGCCACAGAAAGGCACAGACTTTCTCTCAGTAAAGTTTTCTAATTTCTTTGGTGGACTGGCTTTGCCGTCTTGCCCCATCCTCTTGCCAGCTGCCATCTATCGTCGCCCAAAGTACTTTTTTTCTGACAATTTCTCAATTTTTCGGTTTCCTAATTGGAGAACCGAAATATTACTTGAACAAAATTAAAGAAGAGTAAAACCTCGCCCTAAATGGCAATTTTCATTAAAAACTTGGAGCAGTTTTTAAGAAAATGGCTTTTGAGCGTTACAGTAAATGCGAAATTTGAAGCTCTTTTCACAGAAATCTATTGTGTTTTCGAAAAAATGCATTTAAAGTCATTTGAAGCACTTCCACTCGCAAATAAAGTAATGTTTACAAATCGCTGGAAATGTTAATAATAACGGGTTGAGAGGTATTTAAAAAACATTACATTTGTTAAATTATTGAAAAAAACAAAAGTACACACTAAAATGAACTGTAGCTCATATTAAACGCTGCAATGAGCACTATCCGTTAGAAAAGTTTCAAGAAAAAATTTGGAGTCATTTTTCAGAAAATGGCATTTGAGCGTTTTTGAAAATACGGATTTTTGAGCTCATTTTAACAGAAAACTGTTGAGTTTTTCGAGAAACATTATATAACATTATTTAAAGCACATCTACTCATAAGTACAATAATGTGAACAAATTGGCCGCTAATGTAAATGTTAACACACGTGAGACAAGTAAAAAATTACATTTTTGTAATTTTTGAAAAAACATAACAGTAGAGTAATATGGCCTTTGTCATCTTATAATGTGCATTTAGCGCTATCCTTACCAAAAGTTGAAAGAAAAATTTGGAACCTTTTTGAGAATATCTTGTTTTTGTAATTTTTAAAATGTGTAAATATTGCACGCAATATTACGTGAAAAGGACTAAAATTTTCAAAAAAGTACCTGACCTTAATAAAAGAACTGATTATGGATAACAAATTGCACTTGAAGGAAAAAAATCTCTATCTTCAATTTTGTAGTTACAGAAAGACGCCGAAAAAACTTCACTTTTGCAATTTTCCAAAATTCAAGAGCTAACCGTGCAAAATTGACATATGCCACTTTTTTAAGTGTATTTTAGTCTATTCGTACAAGAAATTTAAAGACAAAATTTGGAGCCGTTTTTGAGAAAAGTTTGAAAATGTTCAGAGGGCTTAATGTAAAGTACCCCCAAATTTTAAAGAATGTTTTTCAAAATGTCTAAGCATCAACTAGAACCTGATGGACAAGGGGACAGAAACTTCTAAGTTACTGTATGATAACCGTGCTTGAAGATTACCATTTACAATATTTTCGGTCCTTCGTATGGTTGTCAATCCATTTAATTTTAACTGCTTGAGATCACCAATTCTTACGAGATTTTAATTTCTTTTTTAATGTTCTCTTTCAGCGTACTAGGTTTCCATACAAATACAATGTACACCTTTTCGATCTTCACGAAAGTGAAAATGTTTTTGGCTAGTTTCTACCCCAGTCTCGTTGTCGATGAGCAACACTATAGTAAAGCCTACCCTATGAGCCACCATTATCTGAACTTGCTTGGTGAGACCGGATATTTCCACATACAGGCCACCAAACCAGACACCGTGGGTAAGAAAAAATATCAAGTCATCGGTTTCTTAAATGCAATACAAAATGTGTTTACACGCTGAATCACTTTTCCAGGCGTTGGTTTGAGAGATTCTCCTACAGGGTTAGCTGCATATATCCTGGAAAAATTCTCCTCGTGGAGTAACATGGATTGGAGATCATTACCGGATGGTGGATTGCAGAAGAAATACACTTTGACAAATCTACTGGACAATGTTATGATATATTGGGTTACAGGATCCATAACAACTTCTATGCGCATCTACAGCGAAATGTTTACAAAGAAGAATTTAGCTTTGAAATTGGAATCGTATGTTATTTCTATGTTGTGTGAATTTGTTTCTTAATACTATCTTTCTGTGCCTTTCTTAAACTCAAATAGCTGTTGAAAATAGTATTTTTATACTTATGTTCCTTCTTTTGCTTTCGCAGAGTTCCGTGTGTTGTTCCGACCGCCATGGCCAACTTTCCAAATGAACCTCTATATATACCCGAGATTTTCGTACGCGACAAATTCCCTGAATTGGTGCAGTTTTCTCATTTAGAAAGAGGTGGTCACTTCCCTGCTTTTGAGGAGCCCAAATTGCTTGCAGACGACCTGTGGGCAGCTGTTGAGAAAATGAGAAAAAAGAAAAGATAATTCAGAATGTGAATGACTTATGTACAGTGTATATAATGTTAGATTAGTCAATAAAAGTTTCATACTTTGTGTTGTGCTCAAGCTTAAAGAGATTAATTTCATGGATACTCATGATAAGAGAATGATGCAAAGAAACCTGCCAAAAAGCTAAAATTCCCTTCCAATGAGGCCATTTTTAAGTGTGAAAGATTAAGCATGAGAGTTGTTGAATTATTTTCAAAGCAATAGCAATGGGATATTGAATGAAGTTTTTGCTTCTACCTTTCATTTGAAAAATTAATAAAATATGAATTTTGAAAATAATTTGAATTGTCAGTTGTATGCATAGATTACTTTTATTCATATTGTTAATAAGTTCACAAAATTTCTGACTATAAAGTAAAGATACATAAGCTTAAATTTATTTCAAAATTGTTAGGAACATTAAAAGTAATCTTCCTAGCAGGTTGGGGGATTGCGAAAAATTTCAACAAAAAAAACAACAAAACGTTGAAAATCTTAACTACTGTTTTTCGGAGTTTGAGTAATACGAACGTAAACTCTCAAATCAATATACGAAACTTAACTCTTTACATAAAGTTATCTCGTGGTGTATCGCTAGTGTCTAGGGCAGAAGACTATAATTAAATGCACATAAGGTTTCGGTCAAACGAGCGTGCGTAACGGACGTCAGTAGTCCGGCTAGACGAGCAGAGCACAACGGACGTCGCGCAGCGCGTTGAGTGCCAAGCCCCATTCGGGTCTGTAAATTCTGTATTTGTAAATGTAACGGACGCGTTTCTAACGTCCGTTAAAGTGCACCCGTGTGTCTCGTAAGAAACTGAACATTTTGAATGGCGAGAAAGTTAATGCAATTCTTTCATGATGCCCATTTCATTTGTACCTAGAAATATAAATTTTTGTTGTAAAGTCCATCCGAATTTGAATAGCGAACCATAATTAAGAACAATGCCATGTAAGTCTGTATTTGATGGTCACGTTTACAGTTGGTATGGTATTTTTCTGAAAGGTAGCTAATGGTAAATTACAATGCCCATAAAATTGTCGGTACGGTATTTGTTAATTTTTATATTGAAAGTGTTTACTAGAGAAAAAAGCAGTTCACCCGTTCTTTTAGAGGAAAAACGTTTCCTCTAAATGTTGTGAAATGTGTGACGCTTTTCACTTTGTACAGCCTGCTACAATAATTTGTGTGAAGATCTTCTCTTTTGACTCTACCGTGAAAATTTTCCTTCTTTTTTCTTCAATATCTCTTAAACGCGTGCATTAACGAGCCCAAGCACGTGTGAACCGCCTTAGTTGCGTCATCGCAATTTCGTTCCCTTCCTTCCTCTGCTCAGTCCAAGAGTAAAGGCATAGAGTAAAAGATGTATACTTCTTTAGTCTATGGTAAAGGCTCCCTCAGACAGACGCGGAAGATCCGCAGCCTACGCGGATTGGCCGCAGCGGAAGTTTCGCATCACGTGTTGCCTTATGAGCACGTTCAGACCTGCGCGGCAGGCGAGCGTCGCGGCAACAGATTGGTAGCGTTTAATCGGCGGCGAAATTTGTAACGCAGTCAGACGCTGCAGCTCGAGTTTCGTGGAAGTCCGCCCGTGTTCGGGAGTCATCGCTCCCCTCTGGCTCGAGCGACCTTGCCAACCGCTGACTCGTAATTGACGCTCCAGTGTGAACGATCCCGCGAATTCCGCGGCCGCGTCTAGCTCGGAGCTTTCCGCGCCGCACCCACTGCGGATCTACCACGCCGGTCTGTGGGAGCCTTAAGGGAACCGTGTACTGTGAATACTAAAGAAATGCCATGATTTGCATTTTCCCTTCCTACTTCTAAAGTATTTATCCTATTGATCTGAAACTTTTTTGCCTACTTATTGTACTTGTATTACTATAAAGTTTGATTTTCAGATCAATCATTAATTTAGTTTGACGACGAAAAATATAACATTAAAAACAAAATAAAAAATTGCATTGTTCTATTTGTGTACCTTTTTCTCTAATTGTACAGTACATACATATATGAAATTTTGCAGGAGTATTATAAATGTACTTGTGGATGTCCTGTACCACAATTAATGTTCAAAAGTTTAGAGAAAAAAAGATATGAATTTTTTAATATGTTTAAATCCGGAAGTTTGAAATTAAAATATTATTTTTTAATGTGTATGATCATTATTCATGATATTGAAATAATTTTGATACCAGACATGTATCTTGATCTTATTAATATTTGTGCCAAATTTCAAGTCAATTGATACACTGGTTCTGAAAAAAAGGTCCATATGTTTGAAAAAAACAGGTTTTCAGAAACATCAAAAACAAAATAAAATGTGTAATTTTACATTACTTTTAGAAGTTTCCTGGACAATAATCTTCTTGCATATTCTCTGAGATGTTTTGAGTTTTCCTCTGCCTTTTTTGTATTCTAGCTTCTCTTGTTATGGCTTCATTGGCTCTATTTCCATAGTACAACCTCTCTCTGTCAATAGACTTCAGCCTGTTACTACAGTTGAATCAAATTTTTACACCCATTTATTTCAAAACTTTTTTTCTTGCTACTGCACCTTCATCAAAAGTTAGAACAACATCTAGAACTCCTATTTTTAATGTTTGAAAACCAACAAAATTAGTTTTGGTTATCCGTTCCCATATACAATTGTTGAATATTTCAATTGCATTCTGGGTCTTTCCGAGCAACATCCTGCACAGTATTTGGAATGCGAAGAAGCAGGAGAGCCAACATACAGAATAGAAACTCATTGCATTCAATACAAATCAAAAGAAAAGCTGAAATATATAAAAAAGAAAAAGGGGCGTGTCATTTAAATGCCCACCTCGACGCAACGCCATCTTAAAATATTTAAAAAAATATGAAAAAATTATTTCTAAACAATGTTATATATATCAAAATGTTCGTAAAAGAACGTAGAATTTTTTAAGCTAAAAAATGAAAAATGTGATTTTTGGTCATTTTACAGTACACGGTTCCCTTAAACCGGCCGGCGCGACGCGACGGTCGCAGTAGACACAGCGGCAATCATCGCTGTCATATCAACACTGCGACTTTTGGGAAGAGAACGCAGAACGGAAATGTAGGTGTGACGCGGAAATGGTAGTTATGAAAGTTTTATTGTACCTAATTGGGGAACAGCTTGTTACTAGTGCTTGATCGATTGCTTGGACGATTCGGTTAGAAGTCCCACATTTGCGACGTTGCGTACTAGCGTTGTTGTGTGATTCAATGCGTGATTGGATCATCACGAAAGTCGCGGAATTCATGCTGACATGTCAACGTTTCTGAAGTGAAGGAGGTTGTACAACATTATAGCGCAGATTAATTATTTATTGGGATGTTGCATAGAACGTACAGCTGACACAATAATTTGAAGTAAATTTAAAATCATGAAATTACGAAAAGAGAACGCTCCACGTGCACAGTTGTAACTCCATAAAACAGGATGAAGGAAACTTGACTCAGTGTAGATTTGACATTCAATGTTGTGATTCATCAACCCGTCGCATGCATCGGTAAAGCAATCGCAACTACCTTGCATCTACCAAAGGTAAGGTGATAAAGACTTAAGTCGACTATCCTTTATTGCAGCTTTTTCGTTCTTGATACTTCTAAATTTCACATAGTGACTGGTGATTGACAGAGTAGAGGAGGCTCAGGCCCTCAAAAGTTGGATTCACAAAATAATGTCAAAAAACTGGATTTTGATTGATTGATTAGTGATTCCGGGCACGTCAACTGCGAAGATCATTAGTCCCGTACGTGTAGTGCATGTTTTCATCGCGGGAGGTTGCTGTGATCTTCCCCCGCTGACTGCCGAGATCCGGCGCCGATTTACATCGGCTAACGGGAATTTTCCACCAACTAGGTTCCTTCCGCCAGCTGGGCACCGCCCGAGCCGATACAAGCTCTAAGCTCCCGACTGGTCTCCCGACATGTGACAGTGTATTGCTTGTGAGTGTAAGTGTGTTTGTGTAAGTAAGGAGGAGAAAAGAACAAGGAAGAGAAAGGAAATATCAAACGCGGTCCATTTATTACGGAACTGCCCCGGCTTTCGCCTAGCGTTTATCCGCCGCCGCATCCGGCCGCTAGAATTCTATCTAGATATTTTCGAAAATCCTACCTAGGGTCCGGACTCGACCCTAGGATCTCCCGAATAGAGGCACTGCTGTGACATCAGTCAATAAACTGAAAGTAACTAGATGCTGAGATTGATAAAGGATGGTACAAAAGTACTGTATAGACATTGATATGAAATACTGCGGAAAATCGATTTCGAGATTTTAATGGAAATACATTGTTTGGGGTCCCTTGATATTGAAAAAGTGATTTTTAACATTCTTACATCCGCCAGCCTGTCAGTACTTTCGTCCGTCTGCCGTCTGTGATTAACACTAGCACCTAAAGTATTGGCAGGAACTTTGGCAGAATGAATATTCCCTAATTCATTTGGATCCACTTGAAGCTCTGGGATTTGAAGATTTCTTTAAATTTTTGGGTTACTTTGTATTGGCCGTGTACTGAAACATTTTCCAAGTTTAAAAAAATGACTGCAATCTTTTTCTTTATTTTTTGTAAGAATACAAAAAAGTGACTTTAAGACGCCGTTAGGTTGCAGCTGGGAAGAGGATGGGGCAAAACTGAAAAGTAAGCCCAGACCAAAGAGATTAGGAAACTGGTAAGAGAAAGTATGGGGCATTCTGTGGTACCACTAGTTTTTTATTTTTTAATATTTGAAGAGTTATATATAGTTCAGTAAATATAACTATAAATAAGTATTTACAGACTTATATGCTAACCGTAAACAAAAAATTATACATGCTATTACAAGGGGGAGGAAATCTCTTTTCGGGTCCTCAGTCTGGATCTAAATGTGCAAACTTTTTTAGTAATATGTGATAGGGATATTTGTTTTTGATTCGTGTTTGGAAATTGGGATTTTTGGCAAGTTTGAAAGGTGATAGGACTGGGATTTGAGGTCGGTTATGATAAAAGTTGATGGCCAGATATGTGATGTATTGTTCAATTGGATCCTACTCAAATTTGTTGTGGAGTTGATTGTTAGTTATATACCAAGGGGCATGAACAACTATTCTTAAGAATTTATTTTGCAGAACTTGTAGTTTATGGATGTTAGTTTTAACAGCATTGATCCAAATTGGGCTGTCGTACAACATTAATAGTCTTAAAATTGTCTTGTAAATGTCTATGGCTGATTTATAATGAATTGGACTGTTTAAGCAAATTAGTGGTCGTAGTTGTGTTGTATTTTATTTTAACTTCGGCCACTTTGGCATTTATATGTTTTCCCCAATTGAACTTGGTATTAAGGTATAAGCCTAAATATTTTACAGGTTTATTATGGAGAATGGGGTCTTAAAGTAAATATTTTAGCGGCGGATTTGTTAGGATTTAGTTGGATTTTCGTTTAGCAGCCCAGCTGTCTATCATATTTAACTAATGCTGTGAGTTCTTAACTCAGCGAGGGCTGTGCCAGAGGCAAATATGGCAGCGTCGTCGGCAAATTGCGCGATCGTGATTTTATTAAGTATGCGTAGGTCAGCGACATAGAGGTTGAATAGCGTGAGTGATAACGGAGAGCCTTGAAGACCAGCGTTCATTGTTCTTTTGTTGGATTAATGATTGTTAAAGTTGACTGAGAAAGTTCTATTGCTTAAGAAATCTATTATTATTGATTTGAAGTATTATGGAATGCCCATTTTAGTTTATATAAAATAGCTTGGTGCCAAATTCGGTTAAAAGCTTGTGTAATATCAACAAATATAACCATGGTGTGATGTTTTTATATACGGTGGCATTGGTTGAGTATAGCTTTTTTCAGTATTTTCAATATGATTTTTTTGAATATTTTGAAGAGTTGTTTATAAAGTGATTGGGTAGTAACTCTTAGAGTTTGATGGGATTTTGTTTGGCTTTGCTATGGCGATGATGATAGCGTGTTTCCATTTATGAGGGAAATATCCTATTCTGAAACGTGAATTGAATATGTTGTTCAGTACGCTATTGGCGGTGGTGGTAGTTTTTACTTTCTCGTGTACGGAGTATACATAGTACGTAATGCTGCGCGAAAAACTGCAGATTTTCGGCAGAAAAAAATTCATTGCCGGGCCCTGAGAAGCCAGTTGCTAAATTAAGAAAAAAATCCTCCCACACGTAGTGTAGTCAGAATCTTTGTTTTCTGGGTCTCTCATGCCGAAAAAGCAATAGAATGCAAAACTGTCTCTCTGCCTGTCTGTCTCTCTCTGCCTGCCTGTCTCTCTCTGCCTGTCTGTCTCTCTCTGCCTGTCTGTCTCTCTGCCTGTCTGTCTCTCTGCCTGTCTGTCTCTCTCTGCCTGTCTGTCTCTCTCTGCCTGTCTGTCTCTCTCTGCCTGTCTGTCTCTCTCTGCCTGTCTGTCTCTCTCTGCCTGTCTGTCTCTCTCTGCCTGTCTGTCTCTCTCTGCCTGTCTGTCTCTCTCTGCCGTCTGTCTCTCTCTGCCTGTCTGTCTCTCTCTGCCTGTCTGTCTCTCTCTGCCTGTCTGTCTCTCTCTGCCTGTCTGTCTCTCTCTGCCTGTCTGTCTCTGTCTGCCTGTCTGTCTCTCTCTGCCTGTCTGTCTCTCTCTGCCTGTCTGTCTCTCTCTGCCTGTCTCTCTCTCTCTGCCTGTCTGTCTCTCTCTGCCGTCTGTCTCTCTCTGCCTGTCTGTCTCTCTCTGCCTGTCTGTCTCTCTCTGTCTGTCTGTCTCTCTCTGCCTGTCTGTCTCTCTCTGCCTGTCTGTCTCTCTCTGCCTGTCTGTCTCTCTGTCTGTCTGTCTGTCTGCCTGTCTGTCTGTCTGCCTATCTGCCTGTCTGTCTATCTGTCTGTCTGTCTGTCTGTCTTTTTAGAGCAAATGCCCCGCCACTTTCTTTTTGCAATTCGCTCTTGCATAAACGCTCCGTCCGTCATACGCGCTGAGCTCTCGCGCCCAAGGCCAGCGACCGGGGTTGATAGCGCGCTGCGCACTCCGGCGACCGGACGTTGCGGTTGATACCGCTCGCGCTAGGTTTTTTGACCTTCGAAAGAAACGCACTTTTCAGTCTACGTTTTGAGTACAAACAAGTAAGACGTGCAAAATGGCGACGGAAAACGTTATGCATTTTAGAAGATACGCTGATATAAATGAGGCGCGATTTTTTCACTGGACTTATATGGACGCAGCATAACTCATTACGCTGCGGCATTTAAAGACGTAGAAGGTATGATCTTGTGCCTCACCCGCGGCGAGAACGTCGACCGCCAAGACATGTACCAAAGAACGGCTCTTCATTATGCGTATCGTTCACGCGCTAGTGTTTCTTTTAATTTTTTTAAATTACATTGGAGCAAATCGAGAAGCAGTAGACGTGCTTGGTAATAGACCAGAAGACCTCTTTCTTTAATCATATTTATTGTAATAGTCCTCCGATGTGTGAAACATGCGCGCGAGTTCCGTGGCACTGCTCGGTGGACGTGCCTTTAGATGTTTATTCCCGAGCGGCTATAAGACTTCTGCCGCCGGCGTTAAACACACCGGCACCACACACCGTACAAGGCGGGGCGCAGAGGCCACCGCTCCATGCAACGGCGCCACAACACACCGAGCCGACGACGCCGCCGCCGCCGCCTTCGCCGCCCCACGCGCCTGCATCCCCACACACCGAGGACAACGAGGCGCAGAGGTCGCTGCCGCGGCGCTGGCGTGTAAGTGAACCATTAGTTCCGGCGGCCACACACCGTGCCGCCGCTGTCGCCGCCCCACGCGTCGGCATCCCCAAACACCGAGGACAACTGGGCGCAGAGGTCGCCGCCCCAAGCACCGGCATCGCCACCGCCGCCGCCGCTTATTCGGTCAAGCAAACCAATAGTACGGCTTCGGCGGCTGCGGAGTGGCAAAGAGGATAAGCAGAAATAAAAGTAAGATTTTTAATTTTTTTTTTATTCTATTCCTTGGGCTGTGTTCTTATTCTAATCTGCGTCTCATTGCTGCAGTTGCTTCGAATCATGTCCACCGTAGAGAGCCTCTCCAAGTGGTCTATTGTCGAGCACGTTCACTACATTTTTTTGTAATTAATATTAGTGTAGTTAATTATAATTAGTGTAGAGCAGTTCTTTGGTACAGGTCTTGCCTATCGTGGGTTAAGCAAAAGATCAAGCGTAATGGATCACACTGCGTCCATAAATGTCGAGCGACAAAAACCGGGCTTGATGAATGATGACATTTGCTTTAAATAAAGAAAAAACTTTTCAAATGCACGGTTTTTTATTTGATTTCCTGTTACAACCTTATAGGGTTTCCTTTCTTTTTTTGTTCCAAACTAGATCAATAATTTTCATGTAATTTTTAATTTATGGAAGTATTTGAATCTTATTTTATTTCATTTAATAAATGTTTGGTAAACAATTTTTTGACAATATTTAATTTATTAATAATACCAAATATTTATTATCAAATAATATAGGTAAATATTCTGAACTCTTTTTATGCAAATATTTGAATTCAAATGTAATAATTTATTTTTATAAATATTTGGTAAATTTTCTTTTCCTATGTAATTTTATCTACTTAGTATTGTATTTTTTATTTGAGGATTTGAGGAATGAAGTACGAAAATAAGAACTGTGCAGTTATATTTAATATTTTGATTTATTCAGTAATGAGTACAGCATTTAATTTTTTTCCATTAGCCCATAGTGTTTGAACCATATGATAAGATTATCCCACGTTGTTTTTTCATTAACTTCTTGTATTTGTAAATAATTACAATGTAGGCATTGTATTTTGGATTGATCCCAAGAAATGATAAATGCGGTCTTTCTGATAAGAATTTTTCTTTTCCAATTGTTTCAATTTCTGATGTAAATCTACAAAGAAAAGTATTATTGCATAATTTTTTAAAACCTTTTAACAAAACATTAAAACATTCATATTTTTCATTCATACCTTGTCGGAAGAAATGCATCAAATGTATCGTGCAATGTCGTTACCAATGATGATTTTTTTATACACGTCGCTCACAATGAGATTAATGACAGTAATCTCAAAAAAAATTCCTTTTGGTAATTGATGCATGTTAAGTCGAATTGTTGAGGCGTCCATTTTTGTTATCAAAGCTTCCCACGGTCTAAACAATAAAAACAATAATTTTTAATGACAACTCTGTGTAAAAGCAACTACAACGAAACAAAATTATTTCACTTACTCGGAAGTTTTCTTTGAGTAAATAAACACTGCACTAATATGAATTTGTGTGCAGTCTGTGTTTGTCACATTAAATTGCATTGCAAGCAATGCGTTTTCTTCTTGTCTTTGGGTGAATGGAAGAAGCATTGTGTTGCTTGATGTACTATCTTCTTCTTCACTTTCTTCTACCAGAGCTATTGCCAGATCGTTATTCTCCTCCTCATCATATAAAAATTTTAGAGCATCTTCTCGTACTTGTTTTTTAATAACTTTTCTTTTTTCTTTAATGTCTTCATGTATACTTAAAAACAGAAAACAAAAAAAGTAAATTTTTAAAATGCTCACTGAATTTATGATTTTTGAAATTGAAAAAAAACATTTAGAAAAAGAAAATACTTACAGTTTTCGTTTTTGTTGTGGTAGTGTTTCAGTCAATTCCGCTGTTAAGTCTACGGTTGGTATGGCGTCTTTTGAGAAGCTGGTGTCCATGGCGAATTCCGCTGTTACGATGGGTATGGCATCTTGTGAGATGCTGGTGGCCATGGCGTCTTGTGAGCTGGGTGACTGTTCACTGTTAGCGAGTGAGTGAGCGTTGCTCGGATGGAACCCCTTTTTAAACCCCTTGGCGTGTTGAGATTATCAAATTTCCAGTGTGTGCCTGCACTATCGCTTCCGGTGCTAACGACGTCCTGTTCCAATTACAATTTCCGCTGATGATTACGCCGGCGAGTGCTTCCACTATCTTTTCCGGTGCTCGAGTGATATCAATGACTGCGGTTGACTATCGACGCTTCCGGTATTATCCGACCATTATCGCTTCCGGTTGGCGTCTTCCGTTCCTTACGTGTAATCTTCGGTGGTGCTTCCTGTACGGTAATGAGGTCTTCCGGAGTGAGTGGTGCTTTCTGCGCGGTTATGAACAACCTTGCTTACGATAGCGTGAAGTTATAAAATATCGAGTCCGCAGAGCTCTGTTGTTAGTCATACGTTCGTCATGCCCGCGGACTGTACCGACGTTTTGGTGTACTTGTTTTACCTGGCGCACTTTTTGTTAATCATTTACACGGTGATAGTGACTATCTTGCTGATTGACGCTCTGCAACGGTGTGCGTGTTAGTAAATTAATGTTTTGTAGTGTTTCATGGTTCGTTTTGATATTTTTTTTACTTTTTTGTTCCGTAGGGAGACATCTTTGACCCTTTTTCACATATTGTGTGTTTTTTTTCTTAGGAAGACGTATGAATCGCGATCGGGAAACGATGACTTCCGTTATTACAAACGCTCTCCGGTGGACGGACGTCCTGGAGTCTTTAAATGGTCGTGTATTTCGCGGTATCATTTTGAATCCTCCTTCCCCACACGACATCGCGGATCCGGTCGAGTTTCTCAACCGTTGTCGTGTTCCCTTCCATCAACAACACTCTCGATCGACCTAGTTTCAAAATTTTCGCGCAACTCGTGTCGGTTTTTGATTGAAAGAGAGAACGTCGAGACGCACGAAATCGTAGGGGTGCTGCAGCCCATCTTCCTTTCGGCACGGACTGCGGTGTTAACCCGAGGTGATGACATTTCGGAATTTTTCCTTTCGCGCAACCTATCGATCGGAATTTTTCCTTTCGCGCAACCTATCAATTCCAAATTCGACGAGTTTTCCGAGAGAGATTCCGGAAAATCGTTGGCCTCTATCGTCGCTCTTCATGTTTCGGCTCACTTGTTCGAACCTATCGCTCATTCTGCCTCTTCTTTTCTTCCTCTTCCGGCATCCATTGCGAGACGTCGGGCTGTGATCAACGTGCAAACTCGAGACGAAAAATGTTTCCTGTGGGCACTGGCTTCGGCTCTCTTTCATAAACGTCAGCCCCCACACACCAAAATTTCAAATTCTCATCGTACCAGTACGTACGAAACCCTTTTCGGTGAATTAGAAAACAATCCCGATTTGCGAGGCATCTCATGGCCTCTGCCCGTTTACGAGATAAAACGATTCGAACGTCAAAATTCTAGTTTTTCGTTTAACGTTTTCACTTTAGAGTTTGATTCCGCCAACACATCTTGGAAAATCGTAGGTCCTGTGCACTTTTCGGGTACGAAGGAAGAGAACCATTTCAATTTCTTGTTGATTCATGGCGATGGCGGACGGTCCCATTACGTGTGGATTAAGAATTTAGGTAGACTGATTCAGACTCAACATTCGGCTCACAAGGGTAGGATTTTTGTTTGCGACAGATGTTGGAACGTGTTTCGTTTGCAATCGTCTCTGGAGGCTCATAAGTCGATTGTAGTTCCGTGGGCTCCCCCGCACGTTTGATCCTTCCGTCGGAGACGAACGAGGAGGAGCGCTTCATGCAATTTCGCCATGTCGAAAGACAGCAACGATGCCCGATTGCGGTTTACGTTGATTTCGAAGCGCTCACGCTTCCCGTGTCTTCCTGTGAGCCGTCGTCGAGCGGATCCTTCCTTCAACACTACCAAATTCACGAGCCCTTTTCCGCCGCGCTTCAAGTCGTTACGTCGTTCACATACGAAATTTACTTCAGGCCCTCGAGTTGGGAGTACAACTCACGAAATTTCATCGCGTTCTCTCTTTTTCGCAACGACCTTGGCTTGCCGCGTACATGGACCTCAACAACTCGCGTCGACAGCGCTCGTCCTTAGACTTTGAAGATAAATTTTATAAACTCATGTATAATTCTATTTACGGGAAGTCGATGGAGGACGTGCGCAACCACCGGCGCATTTATCTCGTGAATCGGTGGGAAGGGAGGTGCGGGGCGAGATCAGGCATCGCTGATCCGGCCTTCGTGCGTAGTCATCACGTCAACGGCGATCTCATGACAATCGAGTTGCGGAAAACGAAGGTGAAGCTCGCAAAGCCCATTTATTTGGGGTTTTGCATTTTGGAGATTTCGAAACATAGGATGTATGATTTTTACTATAGTTATTGTCAAAAAAATCTTCGCGATCTTCATCTTCTTTACATGGATACCGATTCGCTCATTCTTTCTACTTCCACGAGTGTGTACGCTGAGATGAATCGGCATCCATCCTGGTTTGATACTTCTTGTTTCGGTCCCGGTAACGAATTCGGTGTGACACCTCGCAATAAGAAAGTATTAGGGCTGTTTAAGGACGAATGCGGAAGCGACCCCCTGCTTGACTACGTAGGTTTACGTCCAAAAATGTACTCCATCGAAACCCGATCTCGGGCGTGTTCTTCTCGGGCAAAGGGAGTACAACGTTCGGTCGTAAAACATAAATTTCAAAATTATTTGGACTGTTTATTTCGAGACGAAAGAAGAATCGACAAGCAATGCGTCATTCGATTCAAATCTCACATCGATTATTTCTTTGTTCAAAACGAGCGTTCGTTGTCTGTTTCCGACGAGAAACGCTATTGGATCGATAAATTTACAAGTCTGCTATGGGGTCATTTTCACATCCTGCGTACGCGTCCGTCCATTTCTTCTTCTTCATCAGCGTGCACGCTCGTCCCTGCAGGCGGGGGTCAGTAGATTAGTATTATTTTCATTTAACCTTTTTTTAACCTTTTTATTTATTTTATGTTTAGACACTTTTCAATGTAGTAGTAGGTAGTTTTCACTTTTTATGTTATGATTCGTTACTTTTCAAGTAGTGGTAGTGTAGTAGCGGAGAGCGTTTGCAATCGCTTTGAATACGGGAGGACGATGAGTCGACACGTCATTCGTCCATCGACAATAGACATGGAACGACCTGGAGTAGAAGAAGAAGCGGACGATGGATGGAAGAAGCGGATGATAGAGAACTGGGAGAGTCTCCGCGACGCCGCCGCTGATCTCGGCATCATCGCTCACAATTGTAGTCTTCAGCGAACCTACTTCGTTGATGTCTATCACTCGATCGCCGACGTCGCCCTTGATGTGATGCGTACTGCCCGACGCTGTCACGAGGAAGTGCAAGCAGATTACGATAACGAAGAAGAGAAGGTAAAGGGGGAAAAAGCTCTTCACGATCTCGCCGTTGCATGCCACGATAAGGTGCTCTGGATCATGATGGTTCTCGGCGAAGTGAGTGTCCGTGCTGCGTGTGTCTGGATGACGGTTTATTCGTGCGCTATTGCGCCATCCAGGAAGCTCTGAGCGCCCCCTGCGTCTCCTTCATCATGGGGGACCCCCCTCCGTTTCCAGTCGACGGCGATAATCAATCACCGCCACCCCACCCCTCGCACAAAAC
Organism: Teleogryllus occipitalis; assembly: GCA_011170035.1. Lineage (NCBI taxonomy): Eukaryota > Metazoa > Arthropoda > Insecta > Orthoptera > Gryllidae > Teleogryllus > Teleogryllus occipitalis. Next base: position 414,959 of record BLKR01000518.1, read on the forward strand.
GGTGGAGCTCGATAAAAGCAGTACTCCTCAGACGGAAAAAATTATTCTCACAGTGCACGCTGAAGTGTTAGCGGTCATCGAAGCTCTCGGTCACCTCCTTCGAGATCCGTACGGTGAAGCACTGCGGCGGCGAGTCTCCCGCGTCCGTCAAGTCATCCAGTCTCTTAGTTCGCTCTTCGTTCGCTCTTCCTCGAGAATAGTCCTCCGACGTACTCTCCTCTTCCATCTCCAGCTGGCAGTACTGTGTGCTGATGGCCGAGTTGGATCGTGTCATACTACGTTGCATCAACGACGGCTGCTCTCTTCTCGGACTCGACGATCGGTCTCTGCAGCTTCTACCCGTCGACTTCCTCATACATTGGGCCGCGAAGGACGTGCCTTCTGTCTTCCACCGTCTGTCGAAAGACATGCAGCGGGACCGAGTCATTCGTCGACTCCTGCCTTGTCTTCGACATTACAACAACACCGGGACGCGCACATCGACGACAACCCGCCGTGGCCGAAGTTGAAGTGTTTGCAGTGTAGACGAGAAAAAGTACTGCCTTGTTTCGAACACGCGCACATCGAGTCGCCGCCACCGAAGTGGAAGTGCGTTGAGTGTCGCAAAGAGGACTTTTGACTAAGTTTTGAAAAAAAACTTTTAACTATTCGTTTAGGATTTTGAAAGAATTTACAAAGGAATTATCAAAAGAATTCTGAAAGAAATCGGAAAAGGATTTTTATATAACTCGTTTGATTTCAATAAAAATACTTCTTTCGCTTGTACTATTTTTCATTTGTTTTTCCCTGTCACCGCCTTGAAGGTTTCCTTCTTTTCCAAACTAGATATTTACAACAACAACAACAATTCATATTCTATTATGAAAATAAATAGGTATTTTCAAAAAATATGTAGTGTTCAAAATGCGCGCGCTACCGCCGCTTTCCTCCTTCCCCGCCGACGCTCACAGAGCGCGCCACCGCCAGCGTCTCTATCGCTAACATCCGGCGGTGGCGGCGGCTGCTTGGGGGGTTCATTAGCGCCGATCGCGCCGCGCTATCGCTATCGACAACAGACATCCGCATCCGCCGGCGCCGGCGGGGGCTGCCCGAGCCCGCGCCCGCGCCGGCCTCGGCCGGCTAAGCGCGTACTATCAGTACCTCTAACAACACACCTCCACTCCGGATGTCGCCGTAGCTCAGAGCCAGAGCGCTGGGCAACCCCCCCTCTCGAGCACGCACAGTAAACGGGGCTCGGCCTGGTTCGAATCCACCTTGGACGGCATTTTTAAACACCACCACTCCACTCCACCACGTCACACACCATCTCTCCCTTCCCCTTCCCCCACAGCGCCACACACTTACGCACTTCGCCACTAGAGCGCGCCTCACACACACGCTTACGCACACCGCCGCCAGAGCGCGCACACGCTACCGCCCTCCTTCGCCACCAGAGCGCGCCCGCAAGGTTGGCAGCCTGCGGGGGGAGGGTTCAGGAGACATGCGGGTTCTGGCTCAGGACGTGATGACACAGATCGTCACCAGACTGGCGGGTCTGGGCTCCGGAAGTGACGACACAGACCGTCACCAGACTGGCGGGTCTGGGTTCAGGACGTGACGTCAGAGATAAGATCTTATCAGTGATGACGTCACTTCCTGAGCCCAGACCCGCCAATATCCCCTACTTATGACCAGACGAAGACAGAATATGGGTATTCCCCTGATATTCCCTCCGTCGCCGCGCTGTGCTAGATAGCTACTGGTTGGTTGTCCAACCAAAAGGCCATATGTTCCCCGTGATAAATCGAAGGGCCAAGGAGTAAATGCTGTACACTTAGCATGTACACTTAGCACTCGGCTGCTCGAACTACACTATGAGTGCTGAGTGTCAAACGGTATCGAATAGACTACACACGCTGAGCGCGTTACTAGGTCTGCTCTGGCCGGCGACTCGATGCGGAATGATAGTTTTGTTTATTCATTAATGTGCACTAAGTAAATGCGGGAACAGATCTAAGTACTAAGTAAGTACCGGGAGCGGTAGCTCAATGCATCAACTGATGTCACTGCAGCGCCTCTGACCGGGAGGTCCTAGTTTCGAGTCCTGACGGCGGCAGGATTTTCGACACTAGCTTTCCTGCTTGGTCGAATTCAGTCACTGTGTGGAGGAGAATTCTAACGACTGGCTGCACTGATCGGTAGTTTTCCGTGGTTTCTCCGATCAACATCAGGCGAATGCCGGAGCAGTACCTAACAAATGGGCCACGGACAGCGCGCGATCTTTCCTGGACCTATCCTCTCCCCTTACACACACAAACTTACAATAACATGCACTACACTACTACATACTCCGGGAGGCCAGTCGGGAGCTTAGAGCTTGTCCCGGCTGAGGTGATGCCCTGCTGGTGGGAAAGTCCTGGTTAGGGAGAAACCCCGCTAGTCGATGGTAGGTCGGCGCTAGATCTCGCCATCCTGCAGGGGAAGATCCCCACCATCTCCCCAGAAGAAACATGCACAACACTTACAGGACTAATGACCTAAGCTGTTGACGCGCCCGGAATCACTAACTAACCAACCAACCAACCATCCAACTAAAGGCAGTAGCTGTTTGGATGTCCGGGTGACGCCACGTATTAGGCAACGTTTCGACCGCCATTTTGCGACCTTCCTCAGAGCGAAATACCCTCCCCCATTTCACCCCGCGGAAGGTCGCAGAATGGTGGCCGAAACGTCACGTAGGACGCGGCGTCTCCCGGACAGCCAAGCAGCTACTGACTCCGGTCGCGGAAGCCTACGCTCTCTTAAGTAAATTTACTTCAAATCGTCGGCTCGTTTGCAATTTCCTTATTTCTTCCGGTGCTGCGTAGTTTCAACGCTATTTTCCCACTGCTAATTTTATTACTTGGTGAATGTGGACGCTGGAAAGGATAGTGTAGTGCAGGCATGTCAAGGTCGCGGGCACTACGTCAAGCTTACTAGAGCTCGCGGGCACTGCATCGAGAGAAATTAGCGCGAAATTTAAAAGTAAGGGTTGTACAAATTCCTCCGGAGTGGCAGTACGTCACAGGATAACTGGCCCATAAGTCTTTGGGAGAAGTTTCATGATAGTAATTTAGTTACATGATAGTAAATTTAAAAAAAATGAATCAAAATAATCTTGATTTTGTGATCCTGTTTACTTGAGTGATAAAATCATGAATTGTCTATGTTCAAGTTAGATGGTTTAACTGACAAATTCTCTTGTCTGTTCAAAGTGATGTCCGTCCGTAATTAAGAATTGTTAACATACAAAACTTCGTAATTTATTTCACATTATTGCTAACTACAATAAGTAACTTAATGATTTAATAACACAACAAAAAGAAAAAAAAGGAAAGGATTCGTCATACAAACATATTCCTGTCACTTTACAAAGAGGTTTATATAAGAAATATAATTTAGTAAGAATATAAACATCAACTAGTAATAAGTAGGGAAGAATTGAAACATAATACAATTCTCGGTTATTTGATAGAAATCATCTGATAGTTACAAATTTTCGTACGAAGTCACTATTCACCGCCTCGCGCCGCTTCAGCTTGCGAATGTACACCCCTTTTTGGATTTGGAGGGGAAAGGAGGCCGAGGTCAGGGGAGTTGCCTGTGCCTGTAGGAATGCCGGGCTCCCCAGGTGAGCAAGTAGCTCGTGCGGGCGCGGTTTGACGTGCCTGGTGTAGTGGGTTCGGAAGAGTTTTGAAGAATCAGAATCCATTGAAAGCGCAACAAGGGAGCGACCTCGCGCCACGTGGGCTCCAAGTGGCTCGCGACTGACGGTAACCAACGATGTAGAGCTGATGTTTTCTCAACATCGATATTTTAAAGTAGATGTTTTCTCAACATCGATATTTTAAAGTAGATGTTTTCTCAACATCGATATTTTTAACTAGATGTTTTCTCAACATCGATATTTTGAAGCCGATGTTTTCTCAACATCGATATTTTAAAGCTGATGTTTTCTCAACATCGATATTTTAAAGCTGATTTTTTCTCAACATCGATATTTTAAAGCTGATTTTTTCTCAACATCGATATTTTAAAGCTGATGTTTTCTCAACATCGATATTTTAAAGCTGATGTTTTCTCAACATCGATATTTTAAAGCTGATGTTTTCTCAACATCGATATTTTAAAGCTGATGTTTTCTCAACATCGATATTTTAAAGCTGATGTTTCTCAACATCGATATTTTAAAGCTGATGTTTTCTCAACATCGATATTTTAAAGCCGATGATTTCTCAACATCAATATTTTGTGCTCGATGTTCTCTTTTCGATGTTTTGTTTGTGAACGAAAATTTCTCTAAATATCAATTTTGTAAAAGTTAAGATAATAAATAATAACTGATACTACTCTCGGTTTGTTTTCAACCAGACAAGCGCGTTCTACGATTATCGATCAGACTCTTTTGCCCAAGATGATACCGAAGCCTTGGTATGTCCTAGGGCGTTTCTTGTTTTTCACACTTGGAGAGGTGAGCCATTGTATGTACTACGACGTGTCTTGTTTTTCGCACGTGGAGAGGTGAGCTTTAGTATGTACTACGACCCGTCGAGGTGGGTTGGTCCACGTCCTGATGGGGGGATACAGAGAGGGCTCTCAAGTATTCCTTTCCTTTACAAGTCATTTTTCTTCTCCCCATTGTACATTCTCATTCTTCTATACCATCCTGTCTCTTTTCTTCTCCCTCTTCTACTTCACTGGCTCCCTCTGTATGCTGAACGCCCACCCATGTGTTTGCCGTGCATGGCGACCCGTGTCGGAGGGAATGTATGTCCTGGCGGTTGAGGGGTCTGTCTGTTTCCCAATTACTCTCCTCGTGCTACTTTTTTCTTGGCATCCAGGGATACGAGCTTCTACGTATTTTGGGGAACATTCCTTGTAGGTCTCAATACACTTGCTTTGGCTACGGACTCTTCTAGACGGGCAGTCGGGAGCTAACCCACTCCCGACCAACCGGCTTGGACTAGGTCTTGTACTGAACTCCAGGGTGAGCGGGGGGATCCACGGCGGTGCAGCGCTGTGGTAACCCCCCACTATATCCCCGTGGCAACCCTGGCACTGCGATGGAGTGTCCCCTTGTTGGGCTTCGTGGTGGGTGGGGACCACGGGGATGAATCTGATATCCTCTTAATGGATAAAAAAACTACCCCCCGCCCTCTTCCAAAAGGAAAAGGAGATTTGTTAGTGAAACAGTAAATCTTGAGAGTTTTTTGTAATGAATCTGACAGATCTACTAAGCCTCGCTTTCTCGTCATGTCATGTAAAAGAGATAATAAAACTATGAAGAGTGTCAGCCCAATCAAACTTGCCAGGGAAATCGAAAATTTTGGCAAACTTCAGTCGGTGGTTCGTCAAAGAAACGGCACAATCCTTTTTGAATGTCGCTCTGACGAACAGATCAGCAAAATCACTGACCTAAAAGAAATAGCCGGCCTCCAAGTGCACATGTCCGCTCACCCGACCTTAAACCTCTGCAAGGGTGTGGTAAATCACGAAGACTTCTCAACCGAACCGGAAGAAAATTGGAAAGCTTTCTTCGAGTCATAAGGTGTGTCCGAGATTTACAGGATTCAGCGGAGAGTAAATGGGGTACTCACTCCTACCTCAACTCTGATACTGACCTTCGACCATCCATCTCTATCAGAAAAGATATCTTGTAGTTTCTATAATCTCCGTGTCAGGCAGTATGTTCCAAACCCTCTGCGCTGCTTTAAATGCCAGAGGTTTGGCCATACGCCACTTCGCTGCATGAGCGCCGCAGTCTGCGTGCACTGTGGAAGGGGGGCTTGTAATGACTCTAACTGCTCCGCAGAGGCAAAGTGCGTGAACTGTTGTGAAAAACATCCATCAAATTCCAACCAGTGCCCCATTTTCTTTAGAGAAAGAGAGATCCAGAAGATCAGGGTCTCTGAGAAAGTTTCCTTTCCGGGGACACGACGCCGTTACCGGACGCTAAACCCCGTGGACATGGCCCGAAGTTTCGCTGACACCGTGGGTCAACATAAGAGAGTAAATTCTGAAACCCAAACGTCTAAAGCATCCACTTTGCGCGATGCTGTCTGCCACGTGTCCTTTGATGACAGATGACGGCGGAGATGCCTATCCCAAATCTGTTGTCCAGTCTGAAACAAAAACGGAAACCAAAAGCATAAATATTTCAACAAACACTCAAACGCATCCAGAAAAGCTGAGGCCGACAGGCCCTATTGCTAGATCTAGGTCGCCTGCCTCAAGGGACCGTGGTGTCCCAATACATGCGACCCTCTCTAGCAGTAGTCAAGATGTCTCTGCCGGGAATGAGAAACTCCACTTGAACCAACCCATTACTCTCCAACAGAGAAGGAAAAAGAAGAAAAAGAAACCCGATACATAACCCACCCTAGAATAAAAAAATAAATAAAAAACCTAAGAACTAGAAACAATGGCTCTCCTCTCATAGAACTTAAATGACTTTCGTACCCGTTTGGACGAATTTAAGTTAATAATGTCTATGCATACACCCGTGGTTATCTGCCTGCAGGAAACACATCTCCGTCCTGAGCACTCTCTCTCTCTCTACGCGGCTTTTGTTGCTACAGGCAAGACGTAGACGATGGCCTCTGCGCCCATGGTGGAGTTGCCACTTTTATCACAGACTCTCTGGTATGTAAAGAAATAGACATACGAACTACTCTCCAGATATCTTGCGTTCGTGTGAATTTCCCAACTATTTCTGTTACCATTTGCAACGTTTATATCCCGCCTGGACAAGCGGTGTCACAGAAAGAACTGGAAGATGTGCCCTCTCAGGTGCCTGCACCGTTTCTTATTGTGGGGGACTTCAACGTCCACAACCCTGCCTGGGGTGGCACAAGCTCGTGCACGAGAGGCAGGTTACTTGGAAATATTATAGATAGCCAAAACTTAATTCTCCTAAATTCTGGCGAAAGCACACACTTTTCCGTGGCTTCTAACACTTTCTCGTCCGTGGACCTAGCTCTCTGTATTCCCTCTGTTTCTACAATCTTCGAGTGAACTGTCCTTGGCGACCTGCATGGCAGTGACATTTTCCCATTCAGGTCAACCTCGATATTACCGATCTGAACGTTGCCCGCCCTCCTCGCTGGCTAATCCACCGAGCTGAGTGGGAAACCTTCAAGAAAGAATTAAGAATATCGGAAAACTGCTTTAACGACATCGATGCTATGGTTGCCCATTTTAATAACGCCGTCCTCCATGCGGCCTCATTTGCCATCCCGAAGTCGTTGGGCCATGCACGACATCCCCCTGTGCCATGGTGGAACGCTGATTGTGCCACCGCGGTCCGTGATCGGAAGAGGGCATTGGCAAAACTTAGTAGGTTCCCATCCATGGAAAACCTAATAAATTATAAAAGATCCCGAGCCAGAGCTAGATTAAAGATACGGGTAAATAAGGCTGCGTCCTGGAGAGCTTTCATCTCGTCACACTCTTGCTTTCACCCCCTAAACTAGTGTGGAGAAAGGTCCGGCAGATCGGTGGAAGACTCCCTTCGCCGTCTATCTCAGGGCTTATGGTAAATGGCAATCTCCTAACCTCTCCACAAGAAATTGCTGAATAAATGGCCTCTCACTACGAACACATCTCCAGCTCCGAACACTATCCTTCTGTCTTTCAAAAAACGAAAAGAAAAATGGAAAACTGTAAATTAGACTTCTCGAGTCGCGTGGAGGAAGATTACAATACCTTTTTCTCCATGGACGAACTCTCCTGTGCCCTCGCTTGTGCGAAAGATTCTGCTCCAGAACCAGACCAGATACATAACCAAATGTTGAAACACCTACTGGAAAACGCTCGTTCCTTTCTCCTCGACATTTTCAACAAGATTTGGGCTGAACACGCAGTACCTAGAATTTGGCGTGAGGCCATTGTTCTCCCAATCCCTAAAGAAGGAAAGGACAAAACAATTCCCTCAAGGTACCGCCCAATCTCGCTTACAAGCTGTGTGTGCAAGCTTGGTATGGTAGCAATGGTAAATACACGTCTGGTCTGGCTCCTGGAACAAAAGAACCTATTTATACCTCGTCAATGTGGTTTCAGGAAGCACAGGTCAACCATGGACCACCTAGTCACCTTTGCTACGCAGATTTCCACTTCTTTCGTGCTACGTCAGCACCTGGTAGCAATTTTCTTCGATATAGAGAAAGCGTATGACACCACCTGGAGGTACGGTATTCTTCGCACCTTGCATACTTGGGGCTTTAGGGGACGGCTCCCTTTGTTTCTGGTAGGTTTTCTTTCATCAAGATCTTTCCGCGTCATCCTTGGCGACGTGTTATCCTCTAGTCACCAGTTAGAAAACGGTGTTCCCCAGGGATCGATTTTGAGCGTCACTCTGTTTGCCATTGCTATCAATAGTATTGCATCAGTTATCCGGGGGCCTGTGAAGGCATCACTGTTCGTTGACGACTTGGCAATTTTTTGCTCCTCCAAGAGCGTGCAAGTTATTGAGAGGCAGCTACAACTTGTGCTCAACAAACTGCAGGAATGGAGCGATGAAACAGGATTCAAGTTCTCTACCTCAAAAACCAACTGTGCACTTTTACAGAATCCATCACTTCCATAATCACCCCGACCTTTTTCTTGGAGGACAGCAGCTCCCATTCGTTCAATCCGCAATCTTCCTTGGGTTGGTTGCTGGTTCCTTGGGTTGGTTGGGGGGTTGGTTCCTGCAGTGATTCCAAAAGCTCTCTTGAATCCATCTCCTCCTTCTCGTCATGTGAACCACTGACAATGACCATCCAACAGAAAATCCATCATCTATTAGTCCGCCACTATATTTTATTTTTTTGTTTGGTCCCTGGACACGTGGGAATAAGAGGAAATGAAATAGCTGACCAGGCAGCAGTCTGCTACGAAGAAAAGAGAATTAGACATCTTCAGAGTCCCCACGGAAGACACTAAGCTCTTTATAAAACGCTCTATCCGCAATGAATGGCAAACAGAGTGGCATAACTCAGATTTTAAGCTCACGAAAATCAAGGATTCCATAAATCCTTGGACTTCCTTATCTCGTGAAGTTCGGCTCGAGATCATTTTAACACGCCTCCGAATCGGTCACTGCCATTTCTCCCACGGTTATCTCCTCCACGGGGACCCACCCCTATATGCGAATACTGCAAAATAGATCTTACCGTGGAGCATGTTCTCTTGCACTGTGTTAAGATAAGAGATAGCCGTCGAAGGCATCACCTTGCTAGCTCCCTAGCGGAGATTCTTAGAAATGACGAATATTCTCTCTGCAAGCTTTTTGGCTTTTTACTAGAGACTGGCTTGTACAGCCTTATCTGAGAGAAGATGATAATGCCAATTATTGGGTTTTAGCCCGAGATTTAAAAAAAAAAACTATCTGGCATTTTTCTGCCAAGCCCTTTTATTAGGATACGTCCCTCTTCAGTTTTACTTTGCTTTCTATTTAAAGATTTTAATTTTCCTTTGTTACCTTGGCAATGCAATATTGTGCACTGGTCTTAAAATAATTTGACATGGGCGAAAATGACCTTAGCCGTTGAAGCGCGCTTAAACTCAATCAATCAATCAATCATGTACTACGATGTTCCTCGTTTTTCGCACATTGAGAGACGATCAACGCATGCGCCGGTCCTTGGGCCTTTCACTTCTTTTCGGACCCTTCTTCGGCGAACTGAAGTCTGACCCTTCAAGATGACCCTGAGTGCTCACGCTTTGAGGCTGTTTTTTGTTAAGTATTATTTAGTTAGTGTTTCCTCGGTCTTGCTCCAAGCTCTCGCCAGGAGTGACTCCAAGCACTGGTCGGTTGTTTAACTTGTTTTTTGCAGAATGCAGAGCTACATCGCCGACCCGTGGCAATGGCAAATATTCTACATAGAGTAATTGGCCCTATAATTTCACCGCTCTTGGCCATGTTTCTTGCAGTCAAAACATGAGAGATGCCTGATAGTGCCGTATAAAACTGTTGTATAATAGCAAGGCAGACTGTGGTCGGCAATAGACATCTATTCCGCTACTACCAGTTGAAGTGGTTTAAAATACGGCTCAAAGAATGCGCTGTTGTGCAAATCTAAATGCTAGTTGTTCGTCTGCTACGTGCCATTTTGCAGATACTTCGATTCGTTCGTGTTTCGTGCATAACAGTTCTATACAGTGAGTGTCAATTGTTTTCAATTTTTAGAATAACCCTTTCCAACTATACTACGTACGTAAGATATATCGTGTTTTTTAAATTGTATTTGTGAAAAATATGAAATAAAATAAAATATTCCATACGACGAGATACTTCTGTCTACTCGAAAAGATACATCACGAGCGACAATAGGAGCACGTGAGATAATACATTCTTCTCGTATATAAAGTATTTCTTTATCGTCTATTATAATAAATTACTGTTCTAAGTCCATTCAGCGGTAAATAGTTTCGATTATTCCTACCCATGAAACTGAGCTGACATTAATTTTTGTATAGGTAAACAACCTGTAACATGTATTGTACAGCAGCCTCTGGGTCAATGACCCTCATTTCGATCAGGTTTTTCGTGCATTTTCCTTGATCCATTGAGCAAATGCTGAGATGGCCCCTTGTTTTGCTTCTGGACATAAATGTAACTTCATTTTCTGTGCACGTCTTTTAGAATTCAGTGGGAAATATAGTTATTCAAAATCTCGTTTCCATGTTGTTGCCGCAGAAAGTATTCCTTGACGTAGGACATGATGGATAAAAGCCCAAAATTTATTGCTGATTTATCCTTGGAAATAGATTTTATTACATCGGAGCGTTTTTTCTTTTTTCTTTTCTATATTCAAAATTCAAGTAGTATATGACTTAATGTAGGGATCACAGAATTTTGAAAACGTGCACTGTATTCACTTCTCCCCATTGCACGTAATACACAGTTTTTAACTGTTTTTGACGGAAATAATTAAAAGGTAATTTTATTTTCAAGTTTCGTTAATATAAAGTGTGTTATACCACGAATAAAATTAGAATGTATTTGACATTTGGGTGAGGAAGGGTGCGGAATTGACACATACTGCGTGCTCTATCGCGTGCTCTCAACATTAACTAGGCAAACAAAATGTTGGGAAACTTAACAAGTTTATTCCTAACATTTGTAATATTTGTTTCTTAATTTTAGGTGACAATGTGCAAATATCGAAGCTTCTGATTCGCAGTTTCCTAGGTTACGGCGCTAGCGTAATCACGTAAAACACGAAATGTCAATTACATGAGATAGTTTGTGCACCCTCGTGCGTTAAAGCACTATCGATCTTCTCTCCATGCGCATTTTAAGTTTCGCTTCATTTTTGAGCATCTGCGCATGTGCAGAAGATCGATAGTGAATCCGCTAAGGCGGGCACGAACTCTATGCTAATTTTATTCGGATCTTAGGAGAGATAGAACAGCGTATGGATGGCTCAGTGTCAAATAGATGTTCTAGAACTCAAAAGTGTAGTGAGTTCGATTTCCAGACCACGTAAGTATTTTTATTCATTGTACATTACAAATAAATACATTACACTACAAAATTCTATATTTGTCTTGTCAGTGTTTTGCATGAATCTGGCAAAATTGGTTATCACGAACAAGAAATCCAAAGAAAATAGTAGTAGAGTCAGGACGTGCGACATTGAGACCAAAATGACACAATTTTAAATTGCAAATGAAAATAATTTTAAAATATTGTACTGTTACTTTCACATTAACACCACCAAAACTGTTTTTATGACATTGACCACAAAAATGACTATGAAAATGCACTTGTAATACTTTAGATACCTCGAAAAGAGAGTAGTTTATCAAGTAATATTACAGAATTATAGCGATATGTTAATGAGAAATATCGAGGTTTTTTGAATCGGTAAGTAATTTATTAAATCCTATCATGACGTCTCCTATTTGACTTGATATGAGTTTTATTCCTAGTCTACTCTTTGTCGCCATTCTTCTGAAAGAAAAAAAATAGTAAATGAATGTACTGATTCCCATACGCTATTGATAGGTAATATGAATAAACATGAAACTGTTAATGTTAAGTAATACAATAATTCTTAATGTGGCAAGGCATTGAATTTGCAATGTAGTAATTAAGCACTTAAGTACAACTCACAGCCGCATACATTTTTTGTTATATAAACTGCACACATGGGTCTCACATATCCCAAAGATTTTTATTGTTACTAAAGATTCAGAAAAATTGTACACAATTCTGAAGTGTGGTATTACTTTCTTGCTATCGCGATGGAGAGAAAGTTATGTAATGTTGGAAAAAACGGCGAATTTTCGACAGAAAAACTAATTAAGGGTCCTGGCAACAAAAAATGGATAAATCCAGGTGCTAAATTTAGAAAAAATCCTCTAACATGTGATGTAGCCAGAAACCATGCGTATGTGTGTGTTTAGTCGTGCTGCCTGTACAGAGATTGTACTCCTCAGCATGTGTGTGATTTTGTCATGGTGCAAAAACAATAATTCTTATCTCTCCATCCCCCAGATGAACTGGTGATAGAGAATGGCGTATGGGAAGCGTGAATGGATGGGTGATGTTTTAGACATGAGAAGTCGTGTTAGTTTGTTAGGTCTAGGATTTAGAGAGGTTATTTTGTTAAAGGGAGGGTATTGTGGGAGGAGGTAGGTTTCTTAATTAAGGTGTAGGAGGTGATCACAGGTTATTTTAATGCAGGTGTAATTTTAGGGCTGGGAACATGTCCGATGGGTTGTTTCGTTAAAGGGGTTTTAGATGGGTTATTTTGTTTGAGGGTACTGCGTCGCGATTGGTTGTTTTGTTAAGGTATTGGTAAGACTGTATATGGTGTATGGAGATTGTTGGAAAAAGGGTGGCATTTCTGGATTTTAGGGAACTCACGTCATTTAGTAGAGAGGTATGTCATTTCAGAAGTTTTATAAAGTCGTGAATGTAAGCGCTGGTTGTCCAGGTGCCTGGTCGTATGGTCTACGTAGCTATATTGTGGGAGAAGGTGGAGGTAGGGTGAATATGTCAAGCGGGTGGCGCTTCCTGTTGTGAGGGATGGTTCTGTTTATGATATGACGATGAGGTTCGACAAAAGCAGAGAAGGAGGGATTGTACATTGCTTCTAGCAGTCGTTTCCGTGCAGTTTCGTAGGTTTCTGTCGCAAGAGGTTTAATGTCGTGCTGTGTTTTCATGTCGAGGTAGCAGTCGTCAGGTGCGGGTCTGTAAGTCAGTCTGATTATTCTGTTTTCCAGTCTGGTCAGCAAGTTATAGTTTGATTGGAAAGTCGAGGCCCATGTTTCAGCGCCATATGTGGCTATTGGCTTGATGTACGTATGGTATATGTAAAGTTTGGTTTTGTGTTTAACGTTCTTGTTTGTCATGATGGGCAGTAAGGCGTTGATTGTCCGGTGTGCTTTTTGGGTCTTGTCCTTGATGTGTCGCGTCCACAGTAGTTTACAGTTGAATGTCAGTCCAAGATACGTCACTTCTCGTTTCCATGGAATGTCCACGTCATTGATTTTAATGGGGGCTATTGCTGGATTTGCTCTTTTCCATTGAAATATGATCGCTTGACATTTGGATGCGTTGATTGTTATTTGGTTTTCTTTGGCCCAGACTGTGAGAAGGTTAGCGGCTTGTCGTAACTTCCATAATGCCATTTTAGTCGTGTGGTTGGTCACAGTATATGCCAGGTCGTCTGCGTATAAATAGTAATTTACATTGTGAGGTTCTGGTATGTCATTGATGAAGATGTTGAATAGGGTAGGAGACAGCACAGCGCCCTGAGGGACGCCGGCTTGGATGGGATAGGAAGAGGAATAGCATGAAAGGTGTCTTACACGGAAGGAGCGCAGGGAGAGGTAGTTTCTCAAAAAAGACTGAAGGAATTCTGGGATGTATGGTTTTATTTTGAGAAGGAGGATCTCGTGGTTGACTGAGTCAAAGGCACTGCTGAAGTCTGTATATAAGGCAGGGACGTCACATGGATATTGTAGGGATGTTGAAACGTCTAGGGCAAGTCGTAGAGTCTGTAGTACCGCTGACCTATTGTCTCTGAAACCAAACTGTGTTTTTCGTAATACGTTAGTCAGAAGTGGTGTCATTCGTCTGAGTAAAAGTCGCTCAAATAGTTTGCTGGAAGTGGGTAAGAGATTGATTGGTCTGTAGCTGCTAAGTTGTTTATGGTCTTTGTTTGGTTTTTGGATCATGATGACGGTGGCATGTTTCCAGATGGAGGGGTAGTGAGATAGACGTATGCATGCGTTGAAAATAACAGTCAAATGGTGAGTCGCATTGTGAGTCAGATGTTTTAGTGCCGCCGTCTGAACTCCATCGGGGCCTGCAGCTTTTGTCGGGTCAAGAAGTCGAATTTCGTTTCGTATTTCATTGTCAGTAAAAGTCCACAACTGTTGCTGGGCAGTTGGAAGTGGCGGGGTTTTGAAGAAATTAAGGATAGCGGAAGAAGGGAGTGGGGGGTTGGTTTCTGGAAATTTGGAGGAGTGGAATTGGGCGAAGGCTTCAGCAATGACCTTGGGATCGTATGTGAGGGTGTTATCTGGTAGCATTATGGGAGAGATAGGTTGTGGGGCTGCCTTCATGGTTTTAATGATTTTCCATAGTCGGTCGGGGTGTTTTAAATTTGCGTCCCGTATAGTCTTGTCCCAAGTATTTCCGTGGTATTGAGTCAGTTTGTCGTGGAGTGCACGTTTAAATTGTTGGTAGTGTAACCGCTTGTCGCCGGTCACATTTATAACCAATGGAAAATGGAAGCAATAATACCCGACATTAGGCCCTACACGTAGTTTCTACAGTGGCGAAGAGATGGCGTAAGTCAGAGAAGGATTTCTGAACGCACTCAGACCGTAGCCAATCAGGAAATTTTCGTGGAAATACGGACGTGGCGTGAACTTGCGTCAAAAGAGCTCGCTCTCTTTCTGGTTCGAGACATCGAGGAGAACGGTTGCCTACGAGTACGCCACATAGTCGACGAGGGACACGCGAAGATTGCGGAACACAAAAGCTTTAATAAAAGGTAATTGACTGAGCACTTTTCATGGATTTACGTACTGTGAATATCGTGAGATTACATGGAATTAGTAAATGAATATTAAACAAGAATGCAATGAATAAAAGAACGACAGCGGTAATAGATCGAAATGAATCTGTAAAACCACGTTTCTGCATTCTTGTTGCTAGAAAAGAGGACTATTGTAACATAGGACATGTTTCTTCTTTGTTACAGCTTTCATATTTTTCATATTTTTCATATATTTCATACTATATATATATATTCTTTATTCTTATTTTTGGGAATTTCACTTTGGAAATCCTATGATGGAATTTTGAGAGTTATGAGAAAGACGGATTATCCAACAACTAGTTTGACTTTTGCCATTACGAAGTCATAACTTGGAGTTTCGGACTCGCATTCTGATGCGACCATCGCCTCTGCGAAAGCTGTGGTGAATTTTCGCCGAACGACGGGAGACGGTGTTCGGAATACTTCGCTGCGACAGGCAACGCAGGGACCTTGCAGAAGAACGACGACCTTGAGGCGCGAGGGTCGCGCGACGGGCCAGCTACACAGCGCGGGACCAACTTGAGGAATTCGCCGGTTGTGAGTCACAGAAAGAACACTCATTAGATTTCAGTCTGGAAAAAACTTGTGAGATAGGATTATCATTATACTAGCCAAAACGTTGTAATGTGAGCTTCCCTCAAAAACAGACGTTGATCGGGCAAGTTTCTTAGAACATTGGTCTTGCTAGCCAGTGGTTTTATTTCTTTTCGACAGTCGTAACAAGAATCAGATTAAAGTAATTCTTTATGTTTATGATAGAAGTTGTTTTGTACAGAATTATTTATTTAGAGTCATATTTTAATGATTCAAATCATGTAAGAGACGTTATGAAAAAAAAATTGTGTTGAAAGGCTGTGTAGAAGCCGAAGGTCAACTGTGACTATTGAGTGTAACGTAATTAGTGATTTAAAAGGTAGTAGTGAATTTCGAGTATTGTGTGTATGTATTTTTCTTTTACAGGATGAATATTTGTACTATGATTTGTGTGTCTCATGTGTGATATTCTTTGTGAAGTGTAAATAAGTATCCATTGCTTGTTTTCTTGTAAACAGGAATTTGAGTTATTATTACTTTAGTGAAACACTGCAGTTTAGGTAGGGAATTAGCTACCATGATTTTACGAAAAATGAGAACATAGGAGGATCTGTGAATTTCATTTGTACAGTGATTTTTCATTCAATAGAATATATGTTATTTGTCATTTAAAACTGAAAAATTGTGTTGGCTTGTTAATTGATCAGTAGTTTAACAAAGACGAACCCACTACCAATAGGGAAGTTTATCCGTAAATTGAGATATTCCCAGGGATGCGTGACGGTGTAATCACACGTCGCGAAGTAGGCAAATGACAGATCTACTTTTGTAATCGGTGAGGTGAGGAAGAACGGTTACAGAAGATAGTCTTGTCCTCTTTTTGTCTAGTTCGGTAGTAACGTCTTTGTGCTCGTCTTTTTTGTCTAATGAGGTCTAGGAGTTCATTCGGAAGGTTTTGGAAGTGATGTGGCGAAGAATATAATGTAGATTTGCGTATGGCGGATTTGATCTGATGGTTGAAGTTGTCTATGGCTTTATCTACTTCTTGGCAAGTACTAAGGGATGAAGGAGTTTTTTTCTTTTTCGATATGAGATGCTTGAAGTTTTTCCAGTCTATGGTGCGAGAAGGGTGAGTGGGCGGGGCTAGAGAGTAAGGCGTTATATGAACCGTGAAGATTATTGGTAGATGATCGGATATTAACTCGTGCCGGGGGTAGGGATTCGTGACGTTGATGGATGTGGAGTGGATTACAAGGTCGAGGATGTCGTTTGGTTCGTCGTTTATCATGTGCGTAGGTTCCTGAGGTGCGATAAGGTTTAAGGTAGGTCTGGTTAAGAGGTAGTTGTGTAGGTCTCGTCCCGGTTGGTTGTCGTACTTGCACCCCCAATTCGTCAGTTTAGCGTTCAAGTCGCCCACTATAATAGAGGGTGTGCGTCTGTCAGTTAGTTGGTCCAAGTCTGCTGCTTTCAGTCTGCTGTGAGGTCTGTTATACATTGAAACGATTTTGATTCGTCCTAATTTTGTTCCTATTTCAATAGAGGTAGTTTCGAAAGAAGTACTGGGAGTCGGGAGAATGGTATGTGGGATCGTATTCCGAATTAAGATGGCTGTTCCTCCGCCCATGGTTATTGGCCGGTATGTTCTGTATATGAGGAATTTGGGGATGGAGAAAGGTTGGTTAGGTTTCAACCAGGTTTCCTAAATAAGAAGTGCCCCGATGGAGTAGTCATCAAGAAACTGTCTGATTGAAGCTTTTTTGTCGTGTAGTCTGCCTTGTGCATTCCAGGATGCTAGTCTTAAGTAGTGTTGTCTGTTGTTCTGCCTGTTTAAAACAGTTCGCATATTTTGGTCGCAGCAGTCAATAGTTTCGTGAGTATGTCCTCGGGTCCTTTAAAAATATTGATAATGTCTTTTATTACCTGGATGATTCTGGTAATATTGTTGTTCTTGATGATGTCGATGATGTCTTTTAGGGTGTTGCTTGTGCTGTTGCCAGTTGTAGTCGAAGAATCCTGGTTGTCAGTTCTGTTCGCAGTGGTATCCGCGAAGGTTCTTCCGTCGAGTCCGGGGAAGGATTCATGGGAGAAGTCTGGTGGGGGCTGGTTGGTGCGATTACTATTTCTGTCTCTTAGTCTGGCGATTGCTTGTAGTCGGAAGTTGTTGGCGAGTTGGAAAGCTGCACAGCTGGGCCAGGATGCTTCATGGTTTTGTGAGCAGTTGGCACATTTTATAAGGGTGCTGGTGCAAAAGACGGTGTCGTGTAATTCTGCGCATTTGCCGCAGACCCATTTCCTGGAACAATGATTCTTGGTATGCCCAAACTGTTGGCACCTGTTGCAGCGGGGGATCCTGTTATTATTTTTGTAGGAGTCAATTCTAATACTATAGTATGACACATATTTGATTGTTTCCTTTATTGACGGTATCAGGTCCTTGTCCGTCTCACATACGTATAATCCTAGATGTCTTATGGTTTTGTCTTGTTCCATTTTCTGCATTTCTGACAGATGGTATATGGGAAAGCTGTATGTGTCGCGTATGTCAGTCAGTAAGTCCTGTGTGTTTAAGTTCGGGGGTAATCCTTTGATAACGAACTTTTCTCTAGGAGTAGCTATAGCACGGTGATAGAAGTAGGTAGGCTGGTCAAAGAAGTAAAGTTTCCGTATGTTGCTGTCCTGTTTAATAAACTCGAGTCTTTGTCCCACTTTATAGTGGGCGGTCATTGTTTTTGGTTGAATAATCAATTGGGCCTTGTTGCAACGTGCGTCAATACTGTTTTTGGTCCATTCATTTAGGTCTTTCACAAGGGTCTTACAGTCTATGATCTTGTTGAGATCCAGGTGGTAGGCTCCGATTCGGGGTTTTAATCCGGAAGTCAGTCTGATGGGGTTTTTAGTGTCATGTGCGTCATCTGTGTTGTCATCATGGTTGTTTGTTGTACCGGAAGGTCCTGGTCCTGTTGTCTGTCCTTGGTCCTGAAGCACTGAGAAGCGATTATTCATAGAAATAATTGGAGGTAGTGATGGAAGGGGAGTGCGCGCGAATTTTGTAGGGAATTCGTAGGTTTCGCCATCATCTCCTAGAACCTTGCTGCCTGGTTGTCCAGCCTTGGGCGTGGGTTTGCCCTTGCCTTTGCCTCGCGGCTCCGCGGGGTACTCGTCCACTACTTCCATGTCACTGTCTGACATACCGCGGGCATCATGTAGTAGTTTTGTCCTTTTTTGCTCCCTCGTGTTGGTGAGATCATTCTTTCGCCGATCGTCGTGCATTGTTTGTTTCCTGGTGATGGCTGGCCTTATCGGCAAGTGACTTTTGTCCAATGGTTCCATTTTTGCCGGCTGCTGCTGCAGCCGCGCGGCGTTTGTCCTTCACCAGAAGTGTAGTCTCTTAAACCAGTCAGGTTCGTAACTCTCACCCGTAGCTGGTTGTAGGTTCACTGGTAGTCTTGGCCTAGTCAGGCCAGAGGTGCCGTTGTCGATCACGGTTCAGTTGTTCGCTAGTCCCAGGGGCGTTGTCAACGTCCGCGTCGCCGTTGGTACCGGGTCGTAGTATCCGAGGAGGGCCAGGTGTCCGAAGTCCGTGAAGAGAAGCCAGGGATGAAGCCGGGTGTCCGAAGTCCGTGAAGAGAAGCCAGAGGTGAAGCCGGGTGTCCGAAGTCCGTGAAGAGAAGCCAGAGATGAAGCCGGGTGTCCGAAGTCCGTGAAGAGAAGCCAGGGATGAAGCCGGGTGTCCGAAGTCCGTGAAGAGAAGCCAGGGATGAAGCTGGGCGCCAGGTAGTCCAAAATCCGAAGAGTAGTCCAGGTCGATAGCACAATCACTAATATAACTCACTAAATCGGTACTCGCACAAAAATGATCCTGTAAAGCATGATTCTAATCCCAGAAACCATGTTTTGTAGGTATTTGATACCGAAAAATCGATTGACGGCTAAACGTCTTTTTGTAAACAACGCTAGCGGCAAAATCGTTCTACCGATTTTCTCCAATATTGATATTCCCCTAACGATCTGGCTGATGTCGCGGTCCCTTGAAACCGATATTTTAATTTTGAGGGTTAGTTTACATAAAGCCCCTTGGGACAGTTTCAAAATTTAAAAAGAAAATCGCTCCATCGTGTTCTGAGGGGTTGAATGCAGCGCTTCCTGGCGGTAGGACCAAGAATTCTATGTACAGTAAGATCACATCTAAAGAGTATTTCTGGAAACAGTTACGAAAACAATCACTTCTGCAAATGGCGATACAATCATTTCTGCAAATGGTTAACTTTATTCACAAACTAAAGAAAAATTACAAAATGGGATGGAAATGCCCTCCTTCTGCTTCCAAACATTTTCTTGTTCGTGTTCGTTAATATTCAAAACCGAACCTGTTGTTCGCCATTTTGAAATAAAATTATGGATTGTGCACTTCATCGGGACACTCATTTTTGCAAACTCACTGTGAAAAACTAAATGAATTTCCTTGAACAAACCAGTTCGAAGGTACGCCTAAAAATAAACTCTTGCACAGAATACATTATTATATATTAAGCACAAACGAAAGCCGAAGCACAAAGCCCACTACTGTCTGTAAACAAATTGCTACGTATCACAGGAGATCAAACCATTCCTAATCTATACTTGGGCTTTCGTAACATAGCAGCTGAGGGTATTATCTTCAAGGTGGAATATGGCACGACTTTTGCGTCTTTCTCGGTCCTGCCGTAAGATGTCGCATGATCGCGACCGTGTCAAGCAGTGCTGGAGATCAAGCGACTGCAGGCACGGTCGAGAAAGACGCGAAAATCCGTGCCATATTCCATCTTGAAGATAATACCCTCAGCTGCCACGTTACGAAAACTCAAGTACAGTTGCTAGAATTCGCTGTCCGCCCAAAATCAGAGAACACAACACGCTGCAAAGGGGCTGGATTTAATGGATGAGACATTCTGTATAAACGGCTTTCGCACGAGTTGCGTCGAAAACGACAGGCGGACGAAGGTGGCTGAGATTGGAAATAGATGTTCACAGCTCACATCCTTTTTGTTTCCTGCAAAGAAGTTTTATCTATGCAACCATTTGGCAGATTTTTTAATGTATTGGCATAATAAATAGCCTTCTAAACGTGAAGAGATATGTATCTGATAATTAGAAACAATTAATGCATTGAAATACCGAATATATAATATTGAATTTATCATCAAAAACACATTGCAGTGTACAGAGAATACAACAAAAGAAAATCAAACAACTAATACCATTACCTTCAAAACAACAAGCAACAATAACAATAAGACAGTTTTCATAACATTACAGATTACACTCCTTACCTTCTCTAAAGGCGCGTCCGCACGATGCGTCTTTTCGTTCGCATCTTTTCGTTGCGCATGCGTCTAGCGGAAGTAGCGCATGCGTTTCGGGCACGCGTCTTTCGTCAAAACGATAGACGCATGCAATAGCGCAAGCACTCTCAGAGCCACGGCACTTTGGTCACAAAACTGGGTTGAGGTTGAGGTTGAGGTTGAGTTTTCTCGCCTATTTCGCAAATAATACACTATCATCTGCATATCCCAGGTGGAACATATTTTCCTTCCCAGTTTACATTCCTAAAAATGTCCTCTAAAAGTGCTGAAAACAATTTTGGTGAGATGGGATCTCCCTGTTTTATTCCCTTGGTAAATCTAGATTTCTCTCCTGTTATTTCCGTCTTGACTTTACCCCAACTGTTTGCATATAGTTTTGTCAGTGCTCTGAGGTATTTGCTCTGAATCCCTTGGTGAAGTAGTACTCGAATTACATGCTGTTGTTCGACGGAATCAAAAACCTTTGTTATAGTCTATAAATGCGATGTAAGTTTAAGGTTGAATTCCTCACATTTCTCTATGATTTGGTTCACTGTCTGTAAGTGATTTAGTGTTGAGAATCCCGATCTTAATCCAGCTTATTCTGTTGGTTGTTTTTCATCTAGCCTTTTCGTAATCATGTTAGATATTAAACTAATGGGTCTTTAATTATTCAATAACTACTTTTTATTTAATAAACACAAACCACAATAAAAGAAACAATTTTTTCAATTTTAATGGAAGTTTGTATACAATTCTTCAGAAAAAATTTGCTTATTTGACACGTAACAACAAATATCTCCATTTCCTTTCACTAGATCTACTCAGATTTTAAATAAACGAATCCTATTGTAAACAACCAACAAATGATTTTGCAATTTCTTTAATATTTTCTTCACTGTCCATTAGCATGTAACCTCACTGAATGTCAATTGAAACTGAAAACCTTGAATAATCAAAGTTAAATTTATCCAGGTATCTTTATTAAATAATCCACAGTCACTGCTTTCTACAATAATGCTATGCAAATAACATTCACTATTGTTTTCACGAGACCTTTGCCATTCGACATTTCTATTTTAATTTTTTTACTTTCTTGCCTTACGAAGTTCTTGGTAAAAAGAGAAACTTATGTAATCGTGCGTAAGAAAACAGAGAATTTTCCACAGAAAAACTCTTATTGCCGGACCCTCGCGACGAAAATGTGGATATCTCCTGTTGCTAAATTTAGAAAAAAATCTCTAACACGTGAAGTAGTCAGAATCCAGGTTTTGTAGGTGTTTGATACAGAAAAAAACGATTGATGGCAAAACGTCTGCCTGTCTGTGATCAACTCTAGCGCCTAAACAGTTCAGCCTACTTTCTTCAAAATTGATATTCCCCAATCGCTCTGAACGAACTCGAGGTTTGGGAATTTTGAACGGATATTTGAATTTTTGAGGGTGCTTCTCATGAAGCATTAAAAACATTTTCAAAATTTTCTCGAAAACGGCACCAAATTGTTTGATCAAACTTTGTCTTCGGTTAGTGTAAAGAACTTTTAAGAGAATGGTCTCAGGTTCATTGAAATCACTGATTTTTTTATTTTTATTTTTTAATTGAAAAAGAGCAATTTTTTGGTCGTGTTCCTACAACTAGTATATTGAAGATAGTTTTTTTCCTTAATGAAATCTGTTACTTAAAACGGATCTTTAAATAAGTTCATGTTCAATTTTTCGAAAATAAGCAGTTTCTGTGTAATTTTCGTGTAATTTTTTCTCAATATTTTTCTCAAAAAACGTTCAGAATTCTTTCTTTAAATTTTCCCTCATATGTAATAAGTAGGCAACAGATTTGCTTGCAAATACATACTTTTACAGGAACATGATATCTGCATTCAATAACATTCTTTAGAGTTTTCAAGACATTTTGAATGAATTATATTTTTATTTTACATATTTTGATATAACTACATGTTTTTACATATTTGACCTACTAATGCATGCTATTTGGTTACATTTTAATTTATTTATACGTCAAAACAACATTTCAAATACGATTTCGCAATGTATGTTGCTGGAATCATCTTTGTGACAAAGAAATGTATTTATGCGTTTCTATGACCACCGGACCTTCTTCATCAATATTCAAAGTTACTCCTCCCCCGGCTTCTTAAAAACCGATTACTCGGGATCAAGGACGAGCGAATGTACGCTAAGCAGTAGTAATTTGAACTATGTGCTCGTTCATGTTTTAGAAAACCCATGAATAACTCCATCATTATTTTTATAGAGCATTGTTTTATCGCAAAGTTGGAGTGGGGGAGGGTACGTTCTTCACATCCTTCCCCCTCCCCCGGGATTCTTTACTGGCTACACGATACTGCTACCCCCTTGAGCACTGGCTCCTCGTAAACAACATTTTGGACACCATGAAAGAACTGGATATTACGAATGAAACTAGTGTAGAAGTTTTTCTGTAAAGGTAGAACTTTCTTTCGACCGCTGCGAATCCACGTTTAACATCCTATCAGTGAAGTTTTGTGCTCGAAAAATGCTTCTACAGAATAATTTTAAGTACTATAATGAATTTTTATTTTACATATTTTCTATTTTTCTGACATTTTTGGAAAAAATGAATACATATATATTGTGACGAATATGGGTGCCCACGTTCGTCACAATATATATCCCCACGTGGGGAGAGGGAGATGACGTTCCCCTACCCCTGCGAGAAGGGCGGACACATAATGACGGCGGGCGACCGAACATTCTTTCTTCTGGTCTCGATCGTCGTTCGAGCAGCAACTTCGACCTAAAAATTCAGCGGGAGATTAAGTAGGCGTTTTTGGTCGTCAGGGAGACGTGTCACGAAATTTTTAAAATTTTTACCGAAGGAGAATTTGTCGTCTGTCGAGGTCAGAAGCAAGTGATTCGAATTAAATAGTTTAAAATGATTCAGAAAAGAAGTGATGGTAATTTGCATGGTGAAGACGCAGTTACTTTCGATTAGAGACGCTGAGTAGATTGTGACATCTAGTGCGACGCGTACGCCCGAAGTAAGCAAATACGCATTTATTCAATGAGTTGCGACGTGCAAGGGACATTCGCACCCGGGCGTGAACGAGACGACGGGGCAAGAAAGAAGCAGACGAGGACGTGAGGTACAGTGAGAGGAAGAGGGAAGAAGACGGGAGCGGCGTAGGCGCCTTGGAATTGCCAGACGAGACGTGTGGTGAAACGGCACGCGCCACAACCAAGAGTAGCCGGCAGCAGCAACGCCCTTCAAACGCCGGCGCACAACCGCCGGCGTGCGCTGCCGTCACTCCAACGTCGACTTCGAGGCGCGCAGCGGCGCGGGAGCGGCGAAGGTAACGGCGAGCAGCGCAAAATCGCTGAAATACAGGTCAACGCCCGGCGACCGAGGAGAACTTTAAAAGGGAAGTTGGTAGGGAGAGATAAAATAGTGCACGGAGCTAGCAGTAAAGCTAAAAATTTGTCATTTTAAGTAATTTGCTAACAGAACTTTTATAAAAATTGTTTGGTT
Source organism: Teleogryllus occipitalis (assembly GCA_011170035.1). Lineage (NCBI taxonomy): Eukaryota > Metazoa > Arthropoda > Insecta > Orthoptera > Gryllidae > Teleogryllus > Teleogryllus occipitalis. Next base: position 439,401 of record BLKR01000518.1, read on the forward strand.
TACGTTATTCACAGTGACGATAAATTATTTGAGAATATTATGTAAATGTTCTCACGTTAATGTTAAATTTGTTTTCAGACTTAATGTCGCAAATCTGAACCCGGTGTCACTGGGCAGGTTAAACAGAAATTGGAGTAAATTTCAGGTGTAACTGATCGACGGGAATTCCCAGGTTAAATATGCCGAAGAAATGAATGAAGGTTTCATGCATTAAAAGAGAAAGGTACCATTGATTCTTGTTGTTCTGTGTATTTCTTTATGTGTGTTCAGTGTAACCATTTAAAATTTTCAAAATATTAAACCCAGTTTAATTAATTTATGTGTACATGTTTGGATTCCTCTCGACACCCAAAAAGATCCCACTGCTCTAAGGTATCACAAAGCTCGCAAGAGCATGATATATGTGAATTCCCGACAGGCGCCTAAGACTTGCTGGGCGGGGATGTTCGTCAGATTGAGTACATATTTTATTATTATTATTACTATAAATTCCGTTCCCTAGTAATAAGGAGCGGCAAAAAACATTGTGCTAGTCCCATTTTCAGCTATGTTGCACTTTTAGAAAATGCCAAAAAGTGATCATTTGGAAACTACAAAATTGGAGATAGCGATATTTGCTTTAAACAAAGTCTGTTTAAAAAATCAGCTTATGTAAGATACTGGTTCCAGGAAAGAAAAGACGAGCATTAAATATATGTCCATCATATATTATTTCCATTTTATAGATCGCTTTTCCGGTCCGAGTATTGACCCATTTAAAAAAACTATGGGATCGTTGGAATGTATCTGTACAATGACTGAAATTGTTACAAATCACCCATATCTAGAAATTAATTACTAAAATATAGCGCACAGAGACAACTCCCAACAGACAACATTCTGAAGTACATATCGTGTATAACTCGGAAATGATACTGTAACGAATATTGCGTCATGCATTTGCCGGCACCTTTCCGAACTAGATATTCCCGGGATATGCGTGGATTGCGACATCTGCCGGCGCCCCCGAACTAGATGGTCCCGGAGTGTTCGCGATGTTTATCGCAAGTTCCAGAAAATTCTAGGCGGTCGCCAACCGAGTATAAATATGCGGCGGCCGGCGACTGTGAGTCTGAAGTGGAAACGGAGCTGTGAAGTGTGTGCATCGCGGTGAATAGCAGTGCAGTGGATCGTGATCAGTGCCGTGAACCGAGGCCAGCGCCGTGAACTGTGGTCAGTGCAGGGGACTGTGGTCAGTGCATCGGACAGTAGTCAGTGCGTCGGACGGTGGTCGCTGCAGGGGACTGTGGTCAGAGCTTAGGACTGTGCGACAGTGCAAAAGAAGTGAACACTGAAAATAAATAATCAAGAGAAGAGTAGTGAAAATAAATAAAGAGAAACTGTGCCATATCAAGAAATAATCAAGTGAAGACTATCTGTACATAAAGTAAGTATTTTTAGCGTACCTTTAAGAAACAAAATAAACATTTTTCTCAAAATCATATCTGTGTTTTAATTCACCACATACAATCGTAACAATACGTTTTAGAACCTTAAAACCAGATTTGTGTGTCTTGTAGGGACACAAGTTTTGTTTATTATGTCAAAATCTATTATATGTTATATTTTTAGACATTTTTGTAAGCTAGTGTTTAAGAGCAAGAGCACTCTATATTTGTATTTGTGTTCTTGAAAAACGAATTTATAGTTATTAGTGTTATTATTATTATTAATAATTATTAATAATTATTATTAATAATAATAATAATTTCCGCACATGTGCGATAGTGTTTTTTATTAAAGAACGTAGTGCAGTGTATTAGTAGTCGTGAAAACATTGCAACGCGCAGATGCGATTTCAGCACCCCCACACCCCAAATTAGTCACGCAAGGAAACTTCTTTCCCAATAATATTCTAATTGTCTATAAATAATCCGAATATTTTTATCAATAATAGTAGCCAGTAATCCTTGAAGCAATTTGCCATGCGCACGCAAACTCCTCCTCACCTCTTGCGCGAATAGAAAGGGTCACAGCTGTCCAAATGACCCACGAGTTTTTTAGAACATTCTGGAACAAAGTTAAAATAGCAAATGCGAACGTGCGACATGACTTGCCGGTTGAAAGCCGCGAAACATGTGCGGGGAGAAGAAATTGAGACGACGTCGAGAGAATAGATTAAGACTTAATGGAGAATAGTTTGAAATTTGAGAGAGGTCCGATTGAGACATCAGAGATCGATTCTGGGAGATGTAGAGAGAGGAGACAGTGGCGGAAATCCTAGGTGCTAACAATTGCAGTCACGATCAAGGACATCCCACATTTCGCGACCTTTGTCGCATATCGCTCGTGTCGTGTGACGGGCGGATGCATATAAGAGGCTTACGTATATGCATTATCGAACAGGCGAGTGTTCAGAGTTCTGGGCGTGCGTAACCAGTTCCCGGCGGAGCTGCAGAAGCCGGCGGAGACGGTGCTCGCAAGGGCGCTGAGGCCGTCCGCTCCGCGTATCCTGCGCGAGACCGGCGCAGCGGCGAACAGCAGCATGCACAGGGCCTTCCACAGAAGAAAGGGTCCAAAGCACATCGCCTTCACCTTCCGCGCACTTCCCCCGCCCAAGTTCTCTGAACTGTGCAACGCGGGGGAGCAGGTAGTGCGTGGGAGGCGGTCGCCGCTCTGAGACGCCGGAATCCGCGTGGGAGGCGCGGAAACGCGCTCCGCCGGGCCTGAGCCGCCTGGCCCTGAAAACGTCGCGGCGCCACGGACGCCTGAGTAAAGTCGGCGCCGTGGCGAAAATGAAGTGTACAAAGTGAAGTGTAGTGCCGTGTCGTATGAATGCGTGAGTGAATGTGTTTGTAAATATTGATTAATCATGAATGAGAGCGCGAATGATATTTTTTAAGAAAACGGAAGAAGAAAGAACTATCACAAAAACTTATTATACACCAAACGTCACAACATATATTATATTAAAACTTATCGCCCAAAGAGGCTTGATGTCATAGTTTAAAGTTAGTATTAAGTTAGTTTTAATTAGTATTTTTAAGATATAGCCCTCCCTGATCTCCACAAGCAGCAATGCTGGAGAGAAATGTACCCAGAATTTGAATAAATTCCCGCCTCTCCAGGGTAACCGCCCGTGCCTGACCCCTGTTGGCTAACCTGGCCTGGAGAATGGTATCTCCGCACGATGAACTCACCCTTCATTAATTGCCGCGATGAGTAATACCGACTGGCTCCTTGCAGCAACGTGGTCCGCGGACTGCGCCTAATATACTGTCTCATGTAATTGCCGAAGGGTCGTGTCAACAGCAACGTAATGTGCCGACTCGGTTATCTAAGCAGCGACTGAATAATAATGGATTTTAAAATCACAATGGCAGTCAGCAATAACTAGTCTATAATGTGTACATCAAGCGTTGCAAAAATCTATGTAAATACATGTATGTCGAAAGATTCTCTTTTCTTTTCTGCTTAATAAACTTGCAATGTCATTCTGGCGCTGCAATTATACTAACGCGCGTGTGTGTGTTTGTATAATTAATAACTTTGAATAAGCAACATACCACGACCCAGAACCATCCAATTTTCCTGAGATTTTCTTGAGCCGGCATTATTTCCGGCGAGCCTTCGTCCAGTTGATTTCTAGAAGTAGTGAAGACCTTTGTGACGCGGAATGTCAGAATCGTATCCGCATATTGTGATAATTATATTTTAAAACATTTTTTTCTCAACGTATATTGTACTTTCAGCTTAATCGATCTGTCTAAAGGTGCTTCTGTACGAGTTTACAAACAAGAGGTTCTGAACGAAGGTTCATTCGTTCGATGGATGATCGGGGAGGGGGGGGGGAGAAGTTACCTACGTTTTCACTGAGCCCAGAATGTTTGTTATGTCGTCCATCTTGTTCGCTCGCAACAGTAGCCCTACAAAGTGAGGTTATTTTGTATCCAGTGTCCTTGCGGTAAGAACTCGCGACCGAATTTATTTTTCTGAGGGTCTGTTTCACCGGTGTCTGATAGTCTATCCAGAAGTTTTCAGTGATGTGCTGAAAATTTGTGTTTTACGAGTGCCTGATAAATCTATCCAGTGGATAAAGTAACCGGTAAATAATCGGGGGGCTCTAGAGGCTGTTAAATGTTTATCTGGTAGATAACCCCAAAATAATAGAATTTGTGTGAACTTGCTGTGTTTTGCAACGACTCTAATTTTTTTCTTCAAACTCTTTGTACGGATAGTGCTAAATGCACTGTTTAAGATGACATAAAAGTCACTTTGCTGAATTCTTTTGTTATTAAAAAAATTATACAAATGTAATTTTTTTAAATATCACTCACGCCTTTAATATTCTTATATCGAATGATTTGTGTACGTTATTATATTTGTGACTGGAAAAGCTTCAAATGACTTCCAATGAAGTTTTCTCGAAAATTCAAAAGATTTCTGTGAAAAGAGTTTCAAATTTCGCATTTAGAGTTACCCTTAAACGTTATGAAAAACGGCTCCAAATTTTTGAACAAAAATTTCCTTATAGGACGAATTTTACTCTTCTTTCTCTTAATGTAATATTTCTGTTCTACCATTAGGAAACTGAAAAAATGAATTTTTTTGTTTAAAAAATGTACTTTCGACAGCGATAGATTCCAGCTGGCAAGAGGATGGGGCAAGGTCTTAAAGCTGGCCCTGACCAAAGAAATTGGAAAACTAACAAGTACGAGAAACTCTGTGCCATTGTGTTGCACCACTAGTTTCGAATGCTGAGCTTTAGTTAAAAAATAAAAATAATTTTTACAATTTCCCCATCTTTAAATCACATTGATTTTAAATACCCTTTGAAATTAGCTTCAACAGTTCTGTGCATTTGTTTTAGGGTTTTTATTATAAATTTTGAATGAAAATTGTTCTGTTATCTAAAAAAATGAAACTTCGTGATAATAATGGAACCGATATTATGATTAAAAGTGTTATGCCTCATGATTTTAACCACGAAACTGTTAAGTTTCTAAGTAAATAACGTTTCAAAGCAATATAATCGAAAGATGATTTATTCATACGGGAAATTCACAATAACGTTTAACATTATCCCGTGTTTTATAATATGGAGCTAAATTTCATCAATTTATTAATGTTACTTATTAGCTCAGCTTAATAAAGTTATTGTTCGCTTAATTATTAAATTTCTTCTCAAAATACAGTAAAAAGTAAAACGTTTATGATATAAATGTGAAGATCCGTGAAATGAAATGTTTAAAAAAAATTTCCCATCCCCCCCCCCATCCTTGAATCCCATCTCTGCTGGCCACTCCACTTGAACTAGTCACTATACTTGGCCACTACACTTATACCTTCAACAATATCAGGGTCAGTGTCTTGAAATTCAATTTCAATAGGCTGCGAATTCAGTAATTCATCAGCCAGTTTCCTGTCCGAATCAAAATTGCTATCAAGCCCTTCGGCAGACAATTTGATTAAACCTAACACTTTCTTGTGCAAAATACTGCGCTTCTCGGTTTCCGGTCCCCCACCAGTTTGTAATCTTTCTTTTGCCTCAACCGAGCAGCAGACTTCTTTGTTTCTTTCTTGAGCGAAACATACTTCGATTTCAACTGCCCAGGAGCCCTCGGAACAGATGTTTCTGGTTTTCTTTGCTTTGTCCTGCAAAATACAAAATTGTGATGTATCCCTATTAATGCGTAAAATTCAAAACAATATTAATGTAAAATTTCACCGTTTGGCTGATGTAGGTAAATCAATAAAATATAAATATATCAGTTATATATATATATATATATATATATATATATATATATATATATATAACTTTAAATATATCAGTAATAATTTACTAATCTTACCTTCTTGCTTGACGTTGTGGCATCGGTAATTTTATTTTCAATCACGTGTCGAAACGTGTACATCTAGTCCACAAGTCTCACAGTAACTCCCCTGGCGTAATTTTGAGATCGAATTAGTTTAGAATCACTCATTTTCAAAATTATTAAATAATAATAAATAACTAAGTAACGATATTGAAACGCTCTCCGTTTCTGTTAATTCATTTATGCAACCGGTTTCCGAATTTATATCATTTTTGGGCGCCAGGAAAGGGTTGCGATTTTAAATTTCCCGCAAACACATCTAAAGGGAAATAATTATCCTATTAGCTCTGCCGGTTGGGTTCTTATGAAAATAATCGTCGCCGGTACTTACTTTCTTCCTAGCAAACGATCATTCGATCCGCTCTCCATACGGAAGAAGCGAGGAATCTGAAATTTGTTTCTGGAAAGAAATTATTAAACTATGGATTGCACAAGATGCTAAAGAAATGATAATCAGCTTTTCCTTTTCAGAATGAACGTTATAAGTTTATTTTTCGATTAATTCTTTTAAACATGCAATGTCACCCTGGTCATGACCGATTGTAAAAACTATCTATAGCGCTATCTATATATTTAAAAAAATAAGGTATTTTGCCATGGCTTCGTTTAGAGCTTCTACTGAACCGATTGTAGTATTTTTTTCCTTTAAATGAAAGAATGTGATCCCTAGATGTGTTATCAGATATTGTTTGTGTTGATTCACCAACATTTAGTGTGTAAATTAATTAATTAAATATTTCTTTAATAGTACGCTTATCAATAGTCAATTGTTTTCTTCCAAAGGGTGGCTGTTTCAAAATCGATATATGAGTCGATAGATGCTTCATGGTGGCGCTGTTTGATGTTTTGTTTTGATTGTTGAGATTTGTTTACAATTCATCAAGGTTTTGTTTCAGTGTAATTATTGCATTGTGGCGTTGACAGTTTGCATGTATTTGCTTTTGTGGTGAATTTCGTAGAGAACATTCGGACAGTGTGTTTTGCTCGGTTGTACTGAAGTAGTGAAGTTATTCACAGGTTATGTCGAATTCCGAATCGTTGCCCACGCGTCCCAAAAGACGCAAACGTACATTAACTGGACGCAGGGAAAGAGAAAGTCAGCGTACGTGTGGTGATAGTGAGGTCATTTCGTTTTCTGCTGGGTCGTTGCCTATGAAATGTCAGTTTTGTTCTGCTTTGCACTTCGCATGTGAGAGAAATTCTGCAAACGATTTACTCTGTGTTGCTTAAATGGGAAAGTAAGTTTACCTTCAGGCGATATGCCAGAAGAAATAAAAATTGTACATAGGACATGATGATACATCAAAAAACTTTAGAAATAATATCCGTCAGTATAATAGTGCTCTTTCTTTTGTGCAATTTGGCACCGATATTGCATTGCCACCTGCCCATGGGCCATACGTGTTCAAAATTTTGGGAACTCACATCACAGAACATCTTCGTTATACCATGAAGATCCAAACAATGCAACGTATTGTGAACATTAGTCTGGTCACAGTATTTTACATTTATCTCAGATCTCACCGTCAAATTTTGACAGGTTTTCACTAGTTATTCTTAATATTTATATATCCATGCGCTCTTGGACGATGAGGCCAGGAAGAATCCACCGCTCCGACCAATCTTCTCTCTTGTATCTTGTTCTCGGTCCGCTGCCGGATCAATGTCCTCCTCAACTTATTAATTGTTTCATTTACTACTCCCGGTGCCAGAATTATTCAAAGTTCCCAATAGAATCATGCACACAAAATATAAGTCCTCACTGCTCAATTACAGTAGTCGTATTTCCCGCAAAATTCCACAAAGTCCCGCATCTATCATTTATAATAACCTCTGGGGTGCGATGTGCACGGTACGCGGTCTAAAGCTCCTCTCCTCAAATTTTACGAGGTTCAACCCTCCATAACTTTCATATCTTCTTGTCTCTTCTTTTACCAAAACAATCTCCAGTTTCCTTCCACGTCATACCCCATTACTAGTTTACCACCAATACTACATGCCCTTATATCTAGGGCCCGGATTTTAATGACAAGTCATATCTTTATTCTGAACTGTCGGGTGAGTTTAAAAACAATTTATACACGAATCCAGGTATTGTCGATTAGAAAAATGCATTTTTTTAGTTTATTTATTGTCGCATCAACAGCGATGGTCATTAGCGACAATTCAATAATACATTTGGTTTTAATTACAATAATAACAACTATGTTAACAGAAATTGACATGGTTTCTAAATTATTGACAATAGTTAATAACTATTATATATCTGAAAATATTTGAATTTTTTTTTGCAAAAATTAAGAATTTTTTCTTGGTATTTAGGGGATTCCAAAATTAAGGCAAATGAGTCATCCTGCAGAATTTGTTGTTTAAGAGTGTTGTAATGAGGACAGTGGTTAAGTACATGGTTTAAATTAAGAAGAGTGGAGTTGTCACAGTGGTTGCAGGTGGGAGGAGGGCTTTTGTTAAATAAGTGGATATGACTCAATTTGCAGTGTCCAGTTCGGATTCTAGATATTGCTACTTGTTCCTTTCTATTTAATTCAGCACTTGTTTTTAAATTGAAGAAATTTCCTATTTGTTTATGGAGTTCACTGGCTTTGAGCATGGACCACTTGCTGTTCCATCTGTCTTTAATTAAGATTTCAACATGTTTCCAGATATCATTGAATGTACAGGAGGTTTTAATAATTCCGTTGCTGTTTTCTTCGGTCGCCGATTTCTTCAGTCCCAAGATTTGCAGTTTCACTGCCTAGGACTTCATTGTCTTCAGGAACGAATTTGATCACAACAGACTTTCCTGCTTTGACAATATGGTGGTGCAATTCATGTATGATGATTACCATTTCGAGGTTATGAATATTATTGATGTTCTGGATGGCTGGAATAGAGCTACAGAAAATGATAATTTTTTTATAGTTCAACTGTTTGATCAATTTGAAGGCTGTCATGAGAGAACAGATTTCTGCACTATTAAGGCTGGCGTATGCAAGTAGCTGTAGTTTAATTGTATCTTCGGTAACAACGGAGGCATGTACTTCACTGCTGTTTTTAAAACCACTGGTGAATATGTGGTAACCTTCATTATCGGAATTGTTGATATCAAATTGTATACCCGAGAGCGTCCAGGGTGGGATGTTGTAGTTCCTTTTCTTTTCAATGGGAGGTTGGTGTTCTTGCAACTCCTCAAAAATGTTCCTTACTTTCGCATGCAAAGGTATGTAGCGAGGATGGTATTCATTGAGGAAATTTAGGGTTGTAGCCTTTGTAGATAATAGGGTTCGTCGACGAAGCAGCTTTGAGAGCATATTTTAATGTTAAATATTCTCTGCGATGTGAAAGGTTAGGTTCTCTGGCTTCGATGAGTACACTTCCGATGGGACTGCTATGGTAACATTCGGTACATATTCTAAGACATTTGTTATGTATAACTTCCAGTTTCATGTTGTCCTTTTTGCTTGCTGAAGCATATATAATAGATACATAGTCAATTTTCGATCGGATTAATGCTTTATATGTTAACATTAGAAGGCTCTTATCAGCCCCCAATTGTTGTAAGAAATTCATTTCAGGATGTTTATTCTTTTTTTACAATCATCAACTATGTGTTGTATATGTTTCTTCCAGTCCAGTTTGGAATCGAAAATCAGTCCTAAAATTTTGGTGGTATTATCAAATTTGATACTGCATTTGTTAAGCTTAAGTCTAGGAACTCTGCTTACATTTTGTTTTGAGAATAATGTGCCGACACTTTTCTGAGCAGAGAATTTGAAGCCGGATTTAAGAGATCATTCGTATATTTTATTTAAGGCAGATTGCATTAATTTTTCACTTGAATCTATGCTTCGTCCTTTGCACAAAATGGTGATATCATCTGCATATTTTCTCACGGTGACTGGGGGGGGGTAATTTCCATGTCAGCATCATTGATGGCTAATAGAAAAAGAGTTACGCTGAGTATGGACCCTTGAGGCACTCCATTTTCGATGATCTTCTTATCAGAGAGCTTACCATTGGACCTTACGTGAATGACACGATTTTTGGTAAAGTTTTTGATGAGTTGCAACAAATTTCCGCCGACACCTACTTCTTGCAACTTAAGTATGATGCGATGCACCCATAGCATGTAATATGCTTTTTCTATGTCAAGGTTGACTACTAATGCATGTTGCTTATTGGAAAAAGCTTCTTTTATGTAAGAATCAATGCTTACTAGATGGGATAAAGTTGTGTGATGACGCCTGAAACCAAATTGGTTGTCTGATATAATCTTCTTGAACTCCAAATACCACTGTAGTCGACAGTTTATAATTTTTTCCATGATTTTACACATGTTGCAAGTCAGGGCAATCGGTCTATAGTTAGTACTTCTTGATGGATCCTTCCCTGGCTTTTGAATTGGAATGACAATTGCGGAGGTCCATATATTGGGGAAAACATTATTTTCCCAAATATATTATTTTCCCAAACATTATTTTCCCAAATGTATTTTTATTTTGCATATAAAGTCATATTTATTCAGTTTTTAGTAAAAGGTCATATTTTGGCCAAATTTTGCCACAAATACATATATTTATTATGTTTTTAAGGACCGTTTTTAGTAAAACAACATATTTTGGCAAAATTTTACCCAAACTTCAAACACATGGCATATTTTTAAGGACACAGGAATAAAAGCTTGAAAATGTGTCTCGAATGACAATGTTTCAGGTGATATTGTCACAAATAAACTCAACAATTATGCTACAAAGGATTATTTGAAACGTAAGTGAATTTGAACGGAGTGAGTTGGGTCGTGCTCGTGGTCATGTGGCTGAAAACGTGTACAACAAATTGCTGAGTGTTCGTCAGCGAAATCCTGAATATTCTACAATGTGCAAAATTAGCGATATAAATTCTAGAAATATCGCAACATTTGAAAACAATGGCCCAAAGCTGCTTACCAGTGACATCGCCGCCTTCAAATACGCACCCGTGACGTCATGTGATGTGGAGAGGAGCTTTCTCAGATACAAAAGTATCATCAGCGACAATTGTACATCTTTTAAGATGAAAAACCTGAAAATACACCTTGTGATCCAATGCAACTCTCTAGAAACTGAAGACTGAGAGGAAATTAGAAAACATTAAACAAGAAGTATGCAGTAGTAGTCCAGGACATTTTGTTTGATGGGGTTTTATTGTACTGTACTTGATTTGTTTTACAAACACAAGCAATTTTTTTAAATGCTAGTTAGTTCCAAAGACTGGGAACCGTATGTACCATACTCACAATATTTTCTTAAGTGAATTTTGTGTTTATGTTATTTCTAAAAAATCAACAGGATTTTTTGAAAAATAAACTTGTATAACGACATATTTTATTCTTTAAGGTCATATTTATATAGGTTTTAGGTCATAAATGCTTGCATATTTCGCTGATTTTTAGGTCATTAAAATCCGGGCCCTACTTATATCACAATCTTCTGTCCGTTACTTGCCGCGCATGTTTATTTACTTCCGCTTCCATGGTTGCTAAGGAACGCGCTGCCTGCATGCCTATGCCCTCAACATTTACACTTTTACGAAGAATTTAATAAATTCTTGTCCCCAATTCCCATCAAAATATTATGTGACAGTCTGGTATGTCACAATATGAATAACAATAACGAATAATGGCAATAATAATTTATAATGATATGAGTACGAAACACTGTGAAAACAGCAAGAAACCAACGCAAGCCAAATATCAATCTGTTCATATTCGCAGAATATTGAACTATAATCAATATTCCAGTACGGCTTTTAAAGAAATACATAAAACACGTAAGGGAAAATAAAGCTTTTACTTCGACAATCGCCAGTTTTGCCAACAAACTTTCATTTCGCTTATTCGATAGATATATAATACCTGTGAAGTAAAGTGTACAACGGGTCGCCCTATAATCCAGGGTTAAGCGATACTTAAGGGTTACTAACAACAGTTTTATCCTCCGTTCGTACAACCGGCCCTAAGAGATGAAATTTTAACTTTCTGTTTATATTTTGGTTCTCCAAAATAAATTTCAAGGACCAAAATTATCCCCAAGCTAATCCTATTTATTTCATTATTATTGTTTTTATTTATTATTATAATTTGGCCAAGATAAGTATATTATTTCACATAACCAATGGTTTTGTTTTCAATTGTAATTTTATGTTCTACGCAATTTGACATTAATTTTTTTTTTTTGTTCATTGTTAGCCCCAATACTTTTTTGGTATATTTCGTTAATCATTTATTGAAGTTTTGCTCCCGTGTTTTCAAAAAGTACTATATCGTCTGCGAAACGTAAATTGGTTAACCTTTTGCCATTGATGTTGCAACCTTCCCCACTTACTCATTATCTTTACTCACGCCCGCACGTTGGGCGCCCAATGCAACGTACCTCTCTCTTACTCTCCCTATTTACTTGCGCCTCACTTCGGCGTGGCAATGTAAACTTACTTCCTATTCTACCTTCTATTCACGCCCACACGGCGTGTACTGTAACCGATCTTCTTATTCACCCTACAATGTGAACTAAACTATCGTAGCTGCCTTCTACTATACCTTTGTTCTATTCTGTCAACTATTTGCCCTGCCCTCGCTCTTGCTATTTTCTGGATACAATAACACTTTCGTTTATCAGTCGCCCGTACCTCGGTTAGCGTATACTATTACTAAATCTTACCTGGGCGTGACTCGCGTGCTCATTCCATTCGGACTTGAGACGGGATACCTCACGTTCGTGCCTGGGTCAATTTCAAGATAACTACTAAAAAACGACACACATATTCAAGGCAATCATAAGCCATACTGAGTGCTCATTCATTTATTGCAAGCTCCCCTTCAGCACATTGCCAAGGCAAATACATTACGCCCTCTCTTGATACTGTTTGCCCCTTTTATGGCATGTAAATTTTAACACATCAACATTGAACCCTAGGCTTGCAAAAAAAACATAACAAAAACAAAATACAGACAACATAAAATAATACCATTCACACTTAAAACATTAATAAAATCTTCATTCACACAGGAATGCGCATTCTGTCGTGACCTCGTCTTATGATTGTAATCTTAATTTAATTGCCAAAACTTGATCTTTGACAGAATCTTCCCGTATTTGTCTTGAACATAAAAAAAATAAAGTACATATGCAATTCATGCAACTTCCCTTTGCTGCGGCGCCGCACACTGTCAGCGCCCGTCGTTGCCCGGTGTCTCGCGCACCGCTCGTGTACGAAGTTCCAACTCGGTTGCCACCAGTTCCTGGAAGCCACTAATTCACTTTCAAAATCGTTACTTATAATCTCGGTTATTATTTCTTACGAACTAATTACGTTCCCGTTAATGTTTTCCTATGTCACACGATGTTTTCAAATTCGGGAATTTTTTTATTACGTTCCCCGCGGCGCGGACGTATATTTTCGACGTTCCGAACGACTACTAATTTAATTTTATACTGGCCTATGTCTTACAAGTGTTCCAGTTTGCTGCCTTCATGTCAATCACTGTTCATTCCCATGCCCACTTACGCGAAATAATGTTCTCACAATTTTGCCCGGGAATTAAAAAAAAGTTAAATTTTAGCTACACAATGTTCAAATGACTTTCTTTACTTGATAATACTTTAAGAAAACACTTCCACTAAATATTTCCGAGAAATTCCAAAAATTTCAACACAACGACATAATGCGTGTACTCGCGACCAAAACTCAACTCGTTCTGTTCCTTACCACTTTCTCCCATTGTTGGCCTATAATCCGACAACTTTCTTTTTTCAAAACACCCGCCCATCACTGTAAAACATGTTAGAAATATTCATATTTCCATCATTTGCGGGCGTCTTACGTCTCACTACTTGCTTCATAAATTTATTAAATTTTATTTAATAATTGTCACACGGCTGTATTCCTTTTCCCTTTCTTCCTTGCCTCGAAAACCATTATTTCCGTGTTCTTTCTCCGTGATGACGTCACTTATCTCAGGCGTCGCGTCTCTTTTCTTTCTTAATCCCCCACGTTATAAATGTAAATATTAAACTAATTTGAGTCTCGTACGAATTCCCCCGTGCTGTGACTAATTTTGCCCTAATCCAAATATTCTGTTTTATAATTCCAGAAGGTTTGATGTTAATCCGTCCAGGCGTTCTTGAGATATTCAATAAAAACTAAGTTTCTTATACACTTTCAATAGCACAAGAATGGGTGCCATGTTCTTCGTTCTTAAACGTGTTACATACAATTCAAACAATTTCTGATATTTCTTGAACCCGTGGCTCGAATTAGGTGATTTTTGCTTTAAAATGTTTCTAAAATCAGGTTCTATTCATCGTTTATGTTGCCCATTTCCGCCCTTTATGTTTTCTACTACCTTCTGAGAATTATAAGCGCGCGGCGTTGCCGTCTATTGTTTTCTTTCCATACTTAATTTCTCTTTGACGAATAAAATTCTGTTCTCTGTATATTTTACGCGTTCTGGGTCTTGCAAATCATTACAATGTTTAAACCAAATTTTTTGTCTGTCCGATTTAGTTTTCCAAAGATGTATTCCAGCACGCTGATAAATAATTTTGGTGGAATTTGGTCCCCTTGCTTTACATCTCTTTGTAATTTAAATTTTGGGCCAATCATTTCAGTTTTAACTTTTGAATAGCTATCTACATACATTTTTTGCAGAATTCTATTATATTTGTGATCTATCCCTAACTCTTCTAATGCGCGAATCCCACTCACATGCTCAACAGAATCGAAAGCCTTTTATAATCTATGAATGCCATGTATATTGGTATATTAAATTCTTCCGCTTTTTTCAAGATCTGGTTGAAAGATTGAAGATAATCAACCGAACTGAATTTTGGTCTGAAGCCTGCCTGATCTGGTGATTGACTTTCACCGAGCGTTTTCAGAATTCTTTTGGTCAGTATTTTTGTAAAAACATTTTAAATATTTATTTTTAGCCCATCTTCTCGTGGTGTTTTCCCTGTCTTCGTTTCTTTTATGGCTTGTTTCACTTCACTGTTTAATATAGCTGGAACATCATTTTCTTCATATGGTATCAGTCTCATTGCTGTCAGTGCGGACGAGCTCGTACATAATGATTTATAGTAGTCACTGGCTGTTAAAAGAAGGCTTCTTCGTGTTTATTTTCTTGCGCCTAAGATATCTTTAATTCCTGTCATCCAGTGTCTATCTGTATGTAATTATTTTTCGTTTTCTTGATAGATTTGGAATTTTCTATTATTTGTTTTGTCATGTTACATTTATAGTTCCTTACGTCTATCCGAATTTCTCTCTTTGTTAATTTGTATAAATCTGCATGTTCAATTATTGCTTTGACAGAACAATTCATTGTTAATTTCTTCTATTCCCGTTCTTCTATTATTAGCACTGTTTTTGTTAAGAGTTTCTGTCTTTTGCTTAATTCTGAGTTATTATTCTTCACCGTTTCTTTTGCAGAGTTTACAATTTGATCTTGTAGAACTGCGCAAATTTTTTGTACACAAGTACTTTGATTCAGTTTAATTTTCGGAGTTTTTTTGTAATTCTTTCAAATAATTATCTTTAGTTATTTCAGGATGTATCTTCTTTGAATTTTTATAACTTCTCTATTATCTAGATTCAGGGTTGCTCGTACCATTCTCTGATCGATGTCGAACTTAAAGCCGTTTAGTACTTGAATGTTTGATATTACATCCAGCCTATTACTAAGTATGACATCTATTTCATTTCTCGTCTTTACTTTTGGGGACTGCCTGGGAATTTCCCTGCTGGGATTTTCTTAAAAAATGTATTTAGAATCTTTAGTTTATGACAAAGTGCGTAATCTATTAGGAAATCACCTCTTTCATTTCTCACTCCATGTTAGTGGGGGCCCATTGGTTCTTTGGCAAGAATATTTCAGGAGTTATCACGTTGCAAGAAACAATGGGAACGCCGCCACACGGTAGTTTGAAATTTGCAGAAAAAACTTATCATCTATGGGTGGTGTTTCTGCGTGTATGGAACGGAGTTTTGGATTGTCGAATTTGTGTTAAATGTAGCTTAAGTTCTCGCACCTAATACGGTATGATTGGTAATGCGTTTTACGAGTGATGGCTGAGATGTGTTAATATGGGCAGAAATTGCATTATTATAATTTTACTTAACTTTTACTTGTGCGAGAAAGTACGTGCTGTTGAAGCTCCACTTGCTTTACAGACAAGTTCGGCGTGGGCATGGGTCGTGCATAAAAGAAATTCTCTTCCTAAGAGTTGTCACGAACCAAAAAAAAATCGTTTAAAAACAAAACCACAGTAAGTTACGGCAACGAATTGAGTCACTTTGATTTTATTTGATTTAGTTTCATCCAAAAAACAGGAAGTGTCGTGTACTTACAGTAAAATCTGTAGGGGACGCATTGGGGGTTTATAATCTGGGCTTGTTTTCTTGAGTTCCAGAATTCCTACCCTTCTTTTTAGTGTACATAGTTCAATGAAGAATAAAAGTACCAACAACGCAAAGGGGGCAGCATTTGAAAACTACATATGTTCGCTTCCGAGTAAAAAAACTTATTTGCATCTGTAAACGAACTACTGATTTGGTTTGATAATATTGCTACTGTTTAGCAACCAATTTACATCCCCGGCTCGCCTCCTACCAGAACTAGCAAAAGGAATGCTTAACAAAACGTGCGTCTAGTGAGGCTACATTTATACCTGAAGCAAAATATTGGGCCATCTCAGTAACTTTAAAAACACTTTGTTTCCTGAACTGGTTATTGTAATACGCATTGAATGTAATACATATTCAAATGTTATTGTAATTAGCATGACCCCATACACCTATCGTCTGAGTCTGGAATGTGTAAATTTACTTCAAAAGTAGAAAACGGTTCAATGAAAGCTAAGGTGACGAAAGTTTTTGCCAAAGGATATTTAGAATCATACACATGTATCACTTGTAATATGCTTAGAACTACAGAATAATTACAATGTTAAATTACAATTACACATTGGTGTAATAAATGACCTGCATCATTTTCTCACAAAATTTAATCAGACTGACTACAGAATGCAATGTTGCATGCAGTGTCATCGTACAGATGTATTTGTATTCACTAAGGAAAGGGAATTTGTATTCAGAAAGGAATGATTAATGAATGATGATGTTATTGTCCTTAAAATGTACAAAGATCTGCCGTTTCCCTACAATCCCGTTTCCCTACACCTATTGAGTTACCCAAGGTATTCCACATATTTGTTTTTCGGTCTTGATAAACATGCAAATTCATAAAATATTTGAGAGTTTTATCCATTTCAAAGAAACCGGGTCTTTCTATGAATTAAACTTCTTTTTCGGGTTCAAATTATGTAGGAAAAGCCTCAAAAAACTCTTCTGGAAATTCTTTTGTAGGCCTATGTACGAAACGGCTCTGACTCTCTACCGCCTTATGGAAGCGGAAAGTATATGGAAGTAAGAGTCTTCAATGGAGGACATTAAACTGTCCTATCCTATTTACAAATTTTGGGAGATGAGGATACGCAAAAGGAGGGCTGACCACCCGAAAGGAGGACTATTGGTCAGCCCTTACTTGAAAAAGACTATGTTTGTGGTTTGATTACTCTTGTTGGTGCAGTTAAAAGTAAAAGTCTTAAGATATTGGGTGTGCTACTATTATACTCTAGTCAGTAATGTAATTAAAAAAAGTTAAACAAAAAGTTAAACAAATTCAAACAATTGTGGTACAAACAAATGCGTTCAATTTCAATTTAATATATCGCCACACGTATGCTTTCACTACAGAAAACACGGCGCGACGACCCTAGTAGTGCGATCGTCCACATAGAGCGCTGGAACCACAGGATCAGCCACCATGCAGTTGTGTTCTACTACGTTGCTGAGTTGTCATCTGACCAAGTGAATACGACTCAAAGACACAATAGCCCCTGTAGGCAGGCAATCTGGATTAACTATAATTACATTTTTAATTTCTCGTATACGTACGGAGTAATATAACATACGGAGTAATATACAAAGTATAGAGAAAGTTATGTATTGCTGCGCGAAAAAACGGCGAATTTTCGGCAGAAAAAAATTCATTGCCGGGCCCTGGTAAAGAAAAATTGGATAAATCCAGTTGCTAAATTAAGATAAAAAATCTTCTAACACATGATATAGTCAGAAAATCTGTTTTGTGAGTCCTTGATGTCGAAAAAACAATTGAAAGGAAAACGTCACTCGTCCGTCTGTGAACACTTCTAGCGCCTAAATCCTGGGTAGAATTTTTTTTTCAAATTTAAGAAACCTCGGTCCATCTGGTTCTAGTTGAAGCTTTGAGATTTTGAAAAACATTCTTTAAAATTTGGGGGTTCTTTATATGAAGCCTCCCGAGCATTTTCAATTTTTTCTCAAAAACAGCTCCAATTTTTTTCTTTACATTTTTTGTAAGAATTGAGTTAAATACATTTATAAAGGTGGCATACGTCCGATTTTCACGGTTAACTATGAATTATCGAAAATTTAAAAAAATGGTAATTTTAAATTATGGTAATGTTGGTGCCAAACAAATCCTATACGATCACATAAATGCCATATTGCAAGTTATTGTACTTATGAGTACATGTGTTTTAAATAATGTCTTATTTTAATTACCTCGAAAACTCAAGTTTTCTTTTAAAATTAGCTCAAAATTCCGCATTTTCAGAAACGCTCTCCGCCACCGTGACGCTACACGCTCACACGCCATTTTCTCAAAAAAGGCTCCACATTTTTTCTTCCAACTTTTCAAATTGATACTGCTAATTGCGCTGTTTAATATGATGTAAAGTTTATTTTGGCGTATTCTTTTGTTTTTCAAAAATTACGCAAATGTATTTTTTGTCTCTCACATTGTTAATATGTTTATTTCCATCGATTTGAATACATTATTGCATTTGAGAGTGGAAGTGCTTTAAATGAAAGTTTTAGAAAACTCAATAGATTCCTGTGAAAAGGAGCTTCAAATTTCGCATTTACAGTAATGCTTAATCCCCACTTTCTTAAAAGCTGCTCTAAATAATTCGATGAAAATTGCCATTTAGGAAGAGGTTTTACCTTTCTTTAATATTCTTAAAATTACATTTCGGTTCCACTATTAGGAAACCGAAAAGTTGAGAAAATTTCAAAAGAATGTACTTTGGTCGACGATAGATGGCAGCTAGCAAGAGGATGGCGCTCGTCCGTAAAGCCAGTCCACACCAAGGAAATTAGAAAACTTTACTACCAGAAAGTGTGTGCCATTCTGTTGTACCACAATTAAATTTGAAATGATAGCCCGTAGACTGGTGGCCGATACGGAAGTCTATTGGTGGTGCCTGTTAGTGATGCGACATTGATAACAAAACATCGATGTTTATAATTGAATGCCAATTATCGATGATCATAATTTAAACATAAAAATATTGATAAAACATTGATAAAAAACAATCTATTTTTTAAACATCGATATTCTAAAGCCTTTTTAGAAATCTCTATAGTTCGCTCAGAGTCTCCGACGTGAACGGTTGTGCCAACCGCTCGCTAGTCAGATAAACTCAAGGCGTATCAGTAAGCGGTGAGCTCTCGGTGTGCGAGGGTCGCCGCGCTCAAGCATAGTTCAGTGTCTAGAAACCGGTACTTGTTTTTCATCCAAAGCGACAACTTCGTTGCAGTCGAAGTATGGGTGTGCCCCATGGGGCGGCCGCCCCACACGGCGGAAGTTTATCTCTTTTTTTCGGCGAAAAAGTGCTAATCAACGTGTGAAGTGCTGAACAGTGTTTCTGAACAATCTAAGCTCAACAATGAACCGTGAAACGGGCTCCCTTGGGAGCGACATAGCAGCTGCACTGAAAAATCTACACGACGCAGACATAGGCGCGGATGAAGAAGGCTACATTCAACCAGGTATGCAGCAGTTCCACCTCCAAGGTGCGGCCAACTGCAGCATCGAACACCAAGAAATGTTTTCACTACCACCAGAGAAAGTAAAACAATTAGCATATGAAGAATCTCAACAGTTTATTTACTTCCTTCAACAACAAATATTCCATTACCAACAATTAATTCATGAAAATCCATACTCCCAAAACCCTTGCTCCTCCCAGTCTCCTGAAAATCTACCTGCTTCTGCTCCTCAACTTCATGACCGAAATCAAGAACCGGAAGTGCTAATTTCCCCAGTCCAACAACAATCAAATTCACGCATGGAATTGCAACTTCAAACGTCTCAATGTAATGAAAGAAAGGAAATGACTGAAAAACCTACGAGCATGAAACTAGTGAGAAAAATCTTAAACGCAAGAAATGCTCAAGTGAATCAGAAAATGCTACTGAATATGGTGTCGAAGCGTCGTGACGCCTCGACCCGTTAGCTGACCTCCACGACAACGGGGAAGAAAGTGAAACTGTGTCGGATATAGGAATTCCTCCAATTTTTATTCATGAAACAAATTATTCGCGAGTTGTAGAAAGCATAAAAAAGAACACATCAGCGGACTTCACAACCAAACCAGGAAAAGACTCAGTCAAGGTGATGTTTACGACAATAGAAGACTTCAAGAATTATCGTAAGTTTTGTGAAAACAAAAATATTCAATTTCATTCCTATAAAGACCCGTCAAAAAATAATTTACAAGTAGTGATAAAAGATCTGCCGATTAATTATTCTGAAAATGAAATTCTTAAAGAGCTAAAGGATTTGCATTACCCAATTTTGAAAGTCTGTTGACTTTATAACAGAGATAGGAAACCAATCCCAGTGTGTGCAATAGATTTAGAGGACAATTATCAAGGCAGGAGAATATTCAACCTAGTTAGATTATTTAACAGTGTAGTAAAAGTTCAAAAACAGATTGCTTCAAATGTAATACAATGCAAACGATGTCAAAGGTTTGGACATTCTCAGGCTAGTTTGTGGGCTAACTCCCAGAAGTGTTAAATGCACAGGGAATCATCATTACTCACAATGTAGAAAATCTAAAAAATACTGTACCGGAATGCGTAAACTGCATGCAAAATCATACTGCTAACTATAAAGGTTGCACTGATTACAAAAAGGTCTTTGAATCATCTCAAAAATTTAAAATTACTTCCAAAATCCAAGGAGGACATGCTGCCCCAAGTCGAAATGAACAGGAGTTAAGACAACCGCCTCCAAGAGGCCCCATGCACTTTCCTCCATTCCCGAAACGACCTCCAGCAGCTCTGCGTTCACAATTCCAACCTCAAGATTTATCAAACCTAGTCTATAATATTACAACACAAGTAATAAACACTATGATCTCCCAAATTCAAACTATAATTCACAACGTCTTAGAAAAGAAAAATTATGGGAGGTAATTGCGGAGAATTAAAACTTATCAACTGGAATGCAAATGGCATTAAGCGCCAGGAAAATGAATTCATATATTTCTTAAAGAGTAATACAATTAAAATAGTATCTATCACGGAAACACACCTTTCGCCTGGAGAAATATTCAATATTCCTGGCTACAAAACGTATCGAAATGACAGGTTATCTCATACCGCGTCAGGTGATGTAGCAATTTTTATATCTAATATTATCAAGCACGCGCAGGTTCCAACAACATTCTCGCCAAATTTAGAAACAGTCGGAATAAAAATATTTGTTAATAATAATGAAATAGTAATAATGGCCGCATACAAACCACCAAATACAACTTTTCCATGCTCCGAATACAAAAACATTTTTAACAGCTATCCCCGACTAATAATGGTAGGAGACCTAAATAGTAAACATACAGTTTGGGGCTGCAGTAACACTACAGTCCAGGGCCAACGACTTTATAATTTGACTCAAAAAAATAATATTTGCATATTAGCTCCCACTGCTGCGACTATTTCCCATACAATTCAAATATAATTCCAAATATTTTAGATATAGTATTAACCAAAAATATAAACTTTTCTATATTCCAAAGTATATTACACACAGAACACTAAAGGATTTCACGACCTTCAATCAGATCACAATCCAGTACTAATAACCTTTTTTAAACCCATAGAAGAAATAAAATCAAAAACGAATGCAACAACAAAAATAAACTGGCCAAATGTTCATACCTAATGTAGGAAAATTACTCATATCCCAGAAATATTAAATCTATTCAAGACGTTGAACTCGAAATCGCGGAATTTAATACAGCTATCAATGAATCATTAAAACAAGCCTCGACAGTAAAAAGCAGAAATATTGCTTGCAAAAATAATCCCATCCCCATACGGCTATGAAATTTAATTAAATCAAAGCGAAATATGAAAATATATTGGCAAGAAACACGAAGACATGGTATCAGAACTAAATTAAACAAACTATCGCGAATAGTAAATCACCGGTTAGACAAACTCAGATATTCCAAATTTCAACAATCCTTAAGACAAAAATTCAGCCCAACTCTGGTCAACAATCAGACTATCACGGGAGAAAAAACTGAAATACCCCCCCTAAAAATCAATAATACAAAAACCTACTCAGATGAAGAAAAAACTGAAATACTAGCAGATCACTTAGAGCATGTTTTTCGACCCCATCCAATAGCAGTGCCAACCCACAATAAAATTATCGAAGATTTTGTAAAAGAGCTTCAAGTTTCAGTAACAATGAAAATTAAGTTCATCTCTCCATCAAAAGTCTCAAAAGTTATTAGTAGATTCAAAACGATAAAAGCACCAGGGTATGATGGAGTAAATAATAAAATCATTAAGGAATTAAATAAGTATACTATTGCGGCACTCACGGCGATATTTAATGCAATCTTACGTCTAAATCACTTCCCAAATGCATGGAAAACCGCCATCATCCTACCATTTCGCAAACCAGGTAAAGATCCTAGATTGAGAGAAAATTACAGACCCATCAGTTTCCTACCCTCCATATCAAAAGTTTTTGAAAGGTTGTTGCTCAGCAGACTTAATAAATACCTTTCAGAAACGAACGCAATCCCCGATGAACAATTCGGCTTTAGACCTAACCATTCATGCACGCACCAATTACTGAGACAAACGGAAAATATTGTCGAGAGTTTTCATCAAAAGAAGCATACAGTAGCAATTTTCTTAGACATTGCACAGGCATATGACAGGATCTGGCACTCAGGACTAATGTATAAATTATGTAGTCTCG
This sequence comes from Teleogryllus occipitalis, assembly GCA_011170035.1. Classification (NCBI taxonomy): domain Eukaryota; kingdom Metazoa; phylum Arthropoda; class Insecta; order Orthoptera; family Gryllidae; genus Teleogryllus; species Teleogryllus occipitalis. The sequence continues at coordinate 462,402 of BLKR01000518.1, forward strand.
GAGTCCCTGATTACATCCAAAAAATAATCAGTAGCTTTCTTTCAAACAGAAATTTCATAGTAAAAGTCAATGAAATATTATCAACCCCTCGGAACATATCAGCAGGCTTACCTCAGGGCTCAGTTCTCTCTTCAACTTTATTTAACATTTACACCTCAGGTATCCCACGCATGCTAGACACCAAATTAGCTCTCTTCGCTGATGACACAGCCTTATTCACTGCTCACGAAGACATTCTCATAGCCCAAGATCGGATACAAAATAATCTTGAAGAACTAAATTCGTGGACAGATCAGTGGAGAATAAAAATCAATCCAGAAAAATGCCAAGCCAAAATATTCACACTCCGTAGACCAAAAACTCCTCTCAACTTAACAATCAACTGCAGTCTAATTCAATGGAATAATGGTCCAATTAAATATCTTGGTATGCTTTTCGATAAAAGATTAACATGGAAATCCCACATCTATGTATTAGTAAATAAAGCCCAAGGGAAAATATCAAAATTATACCCACTAATTAATAGAAAATCCTCATTAAAAATTGAATGTCAGCTTACGATATTTAAATCAATCATTATACCCACCTTAATATATGCTTGTCCTGTTTGGGGAAGCACAGCACCATTATCAATAGAGAAACTTCAGACGGTACAAAACAAATGTCTTAGAAAAATCATACAAGCACAGTGGTTTATACCCAATTCTCAGATCCATAGGGATTATACGTATGGATTTAATCAAAAATCACATCGCTTCAGTTTAAAAAAAATTCTATACTACACTTAACATTTCTCACGTAACAAACAAATTCAACCTAGGACGAAATGCTATCCAACCTTGCCGAATCCAATCCCAATTCCCAAAAGACAAGTTTCGCACCCATAAGTATATGAAAAAAAAGTCAAATAGATAGCCAAGTAATTTTTAAATAAACTCCTAACCAAGTCCATCCAAAATCAAACACCTAACAAACGGAGCAGCGATGTAAAGCTCAAAAAAGTCAAGGATGCCTATTCCTAATCATGATAATACTCATGTATTCAAGCCCTTGAAAGACCTCACGGCCGAACAAGAAGTAAATAAATGGGGGAAAAAGAAATCTCTACCATTAGACTTTTAGACTTTTGAGACATAAAATGATGAACATGAATGTTGGATGATTACAGGAATAACGGATAACAGAAGGTACCGGGGTAGGTTCAAGGTGGGATGAAATATTAAATTTCACAACTCACGAATTTTTTTTGTTGAAAAAACACATTTGCATCACGTAGGTAAGATTCATTTCTAAAGATAAATCCGTCTGACACAACTGTTAATCAATAACGGGGTCGCTTCATTGCATGTATTATCAGGCGTTTATTGAAAATAGCAGCAAACAAAACGAGATATTTAAAATATTATTTTGTCACAATTAACTTAAAATATCTATGTATTAGTACTTGATTTTAACTTCATTCCCAGTGTTCTTGATGTAATGAAACATACAGAGGTTGCAAGGGATACTGGTGACAGAATTGATTAAAATGATTTTCCCAGGAATGACATCGACCTATATGACAATGCGATTTACATCAATAGCATAACAATGTAGTAAAATGTGTTCTTTAAAAGGTACGTGAATACCTAGTCAATTGAAAGTCAGTCAAGACCATGATTTCAATTGACATGTACGAATTTCGTTTACTATCTTTAATCGCAGTGTGTCTAGTGTAAAGAAGCCGGGCATGGTTAATGATCACTAAAATAGTACGTTGGTTTGTCCATGTGAGAATTCTGCGGGTGTAATGACGCCAGAAAATGCATTTGGAGCAATAACGATAGTGACCGTGTCACATGAACGTTGCGTTGACGTGCGTCATTTATAACGATGACTGCGTGAATGCTGTCATTTATAATTGCGTCAATGCGTGCGCACACGAGTCAAAACGCGCATCGTAGAATAACACTGCATCTTATGCGAAACAGCACACGAGCGCTCTTGGGGAAATGAGTTGTTGCCAACGCGCGTCGCCTAGCAGAATTCGCGCGTTATCTTGACTTACATTGTTAGCTTAAGAGTCTTGATTTCTTAAAACAACACACGTCGCCAATTTCGCTGGTATGCCGTTTAACATAAAATAGTAATAATTTACAACGCGAGTTAAGTGACTTCTGTGAACAGATATCGTCGCAGCTGAGGACATCAGCGTTACATGACGCGCGCCAATGCAAGGCTCATGTGACAGACTTAAGAGAAGTATGCGTTGGTGCGCAGTTGTGCTGCCCACATTATAAACGTTGTTTATGGTTTATCTAATGCTTTCAGAACAAATATGAAATTTTGACTACAATATGAGTCGCGGACATTGAGGCGTAAGTGTGTGGGCTGCAGGTGTACTTTCTACAGGACAGTCATGGCATATGTAATCTTGTCTAGATTCTAGACTCTAGAACACACTTATGGAACAATGACTAATGTTGGCTAAATTTAAAGTTGTGGGAGCCGGTACGCATGTAGATAGGATACAACTGTATTTCATCCACGACAGTCGCAGCGTATATAATGGTGTCTACAAGGATGCTTTCGGACCAATGACTTTTGCGATCAACACGAGGCGAATGCCGGTGCAGTATCCTAACAAACGGGTCATGCAAGGGCCTTCCTTCCTTTCTTGCCTATCCTCAACCCTTATTTACATACACAAACACTTGCATGCACTTCTCTACCACACGTCAGATGACCAATCGGGAGTTCAGAGCTTGTTTCGGCTGGGCCGGTGCCCCGCTGGTGTGGAAGACCTGATTGGGGAAAACTCCGCTAGCCAACACCTACTTCGGCGTCGGATATCGCCATTCAGCGAGGCTAATGGTCATGTGAGTTGGCAAGCTCAGAAATATATGAAGTGCATACGAAACTAGTGTTTGTTAGAAGTGAATGCTATTAGATTTGATACGTGCACAGCGGCGACGTGGGTCAGGTCAACGACACATCCATGGCTCATTATCTGCTTAGGTACGTTATCCCTGATCTTTATGAACGTAATATGGATACTGGTAATGGAAGAACTGCAAACTCTACGTACATACATACAAACAAACAGTGTGCAGAATGAGAAGCTGGTTAACATGTTGCGCTGTCATGCGTTGAAGTTTTCCTTGAGCATTATTTTGATACGTCATATCGATTTACATTTGAATTGCTGATCATTTAAGACTAGATTACACCATCTGTTTGATAATTCGTAAGAATTATCTAACTTGGTAAAGGATGGAAAATGGTCCAACGTTTTTGAAATTTGTGTCCTCAAAATGTTACATTCTTAAAGAAAGTTTGCCTAGTCGTATCTTTCATTTATTTCGCGCGTCGGCGAGGTATTAATTTTTGTTAAATTATCTTTCAGCGTACTAGGATTCCTCACGATGTAGTACTCTTTGTCAATGTTCGAGAGTGAAAATGTTTTTGGCAAGTTTCTCTCCCAGTCTCATTGTCGATGAGCAACACTATAGTAAAGACTACCCTATGAGTCCACATTACCTGAATTTGCTGGGAGAGACTGGATATTTTCACATTCAGGCCACAAAACCAGACATTGTAGGTAAGGAAAAACATTTCAATTAGGTTTCATAAACGTAATGTAAGATGCGCGTATATACATGTCGATTTTTTTTAGGCGTCTCTTTGACCGATTCCCTTCGCTGGATTAGCTGCATGTATCATAGAAAAATTATACTCGTGGAGTAACATGGATTGGAGATCATTTCCGGATGGTGGATTGCAGAAGAAATGCACTGTGACGAATCTACTGGACAATGTTATGATAAATATTTGGTTACAAGATCCATAACAACTTCCATGGGCATCTACAGCAATGCGTTTATGAAGAATAATTTGGTTTTGAAATTGGATTTGTACGTTATTTCTACGTTCTGCGTATTTCTGTTTTTTCTTAAAACTTATTGCAGTGCGTTTTTAATTAGTATAATTGTTGAAAATTGTATTTTCATTGATTTTGCTTTTGCGGAGTTGTAGGTGTTCCGACTGCTACAGCCAACTTTCCAAATGAACCTGTGTATATCCCCAAGACTTTCGTACACGACAAATTCCAAGAATTAGTGCAGTTTTCTCAACTGGAAAGAGATGGTAATTTCCCTGCTTTTGAGGAGTCCAAATTGCTTCGAGAAGATCAGACAGATGTTGAGAAAACGAGAGAAATGAAAAGATAATTATCATTGAGAATGTCTTGTGTACAGTATATAATGTTTAATTAGTCGATAAATGCTTCATAATTTGTATTGTGCTCAATGTTAAAATTATTAATTTTGGTGTTCTCTTAAAAGGAAATGGTAGAAATAAACCGGAGAAAAAGAAAACATTCCTTTCCTATAAGCAAGTTAGATGAAGCATGAGGTATTTTGACTTATATAATGAATATATTTAAATCTTTAGCCATAGGATGTTGAATCAAATTTTGGTTCCCGTTCTTTGAGAGGAAATAGGCGTTCTTGTGCCAAGTGTAATGTTTTTATATTGTGTACAACCTGCGAGAATAATGCATGTGAAGAGCATCCAGTTTGACTCAACCTTGAATATTTTCCGACGTTTTTCTCACCATCTCACAAACGAGTACAGCAAATAACGCCTTGTGAATGGCCTTGAATGCGTCCTCACACTTACTTTTAACTTTCCTCTCGTTCGCTAAAGAGCAAACTGTTGGTCGCAGTAGATACCTAGCGGAAATCACCGCCGCCAAATCAACACTACCGGGAAATCAACTGATGTCACTGTAGTGCCTCTGACTGGGAGGACCTAGGATCAAATCCCGACTGAGGCACGATTTTTGACACTAGCTTGTCAGCTAGGTTGAATTCAGTCGCTGTCTGGAGGAGAATTCCAGCGGCCAGCTTCTCTGATCGGTAGTTTTCCGTGGTTTCTCCGATCAATAGCAGGCGAATGCCGGAGCAGTACCCTAACAAACGAGCCACGAACCGCGCCCAATCTTTTCTTCCACTTCCTTCTCCTTTCCTCATCCCTTACTTACACACACTTACATGCACTACACCACCACACGTGCCGGAGACCGTTCGGGAGGTAAGAGCTTGTCCTGTTTGGGGCGGTGCCCTTCTGGTGGAATATATCAGGTTGCGTGAAACTCCGTTAGCCGACGGTAGGTCGGCGCCGGATTTTTTCATCCAGCGAGGTAGGGGACACTACCACCTCCCTATTAGAAAACAGTTTCGGGACTAATGACCTTAGCAATTGACGGTATCACTAACAATCAATCAACCATTAAGAAAACTGTTCACAGATCTGAACCGAACTTGTACCGTAATGCTGAAGTGGCTAAATTGCAATAGTATTTTGTCGAAAATTATTTCACATGGGTTAAGTTAGGGAGTTTGGTTGACGAGTGTGGAATAATTTTAAGAAAATCATTAAACAAGTTCTTGGACTTCTATGTACCGTATACAGTCAGAAAAAAACCAATCCGGGGTATTATAATAATCGAATACGAAAGTTAAAAAGCAAAACAAGGCGCAAGGTCACTCTTGCAATCGTTGCTTAATAGCGCTGGTGATTAAACGTGCGAGTTTATCACGAAATTCGCACCGATCAAAGGTTCATAATGATATCTCAAATTTTTGACGCGGGAGGCGGTTCTACAATTGGGTAGATTTATTATACTGATCTGCATACTTTATTTTCAGATGAGATGTTTATTTTAATGTGTAATCCTAATACGAATTCGTTACATTGAAATATGAAATCTGACTTCTTCCACCACAAGGCAATTTTTCACAATATAAGAAATTAGAGAGAAGTTCTTTATTTTGACTCTACTGTGCATGTGTTTCAAAATATAATAAATTGAGAAAAGTATTAATTATATACTATATTAGAGGTATAGATTGCTTTATTTCACGTGAACATTAATATTTGTTATCTATATTATGAATTGAACGTTCTTAGATTTCTTGATTAGAAATGTTTTTAGTTCTGCTCTTCTTAGACTGCCTGTCAAGTCAAATTCCACGTTTCCACTAAATGTTTGTCCATATCCCTGATGTTCTGCTCCTCACTGCAACACCGAAGATTAAATCTGAGTGTCAAAATGTAGTTTAACATTCATTCGGCACCCTTTCTCTCTTAACTTCTTAAGCATATATTGTACAATATTTTTTTGTTAACTTGATCATTGCGATAAGATATTTTCCTTGAGTAGTTTGTATACTTCAAACTAAATTAATTAATTTTGAAATATCTGCATATAAATAAAATTTTATTCCAAATCTGAACTATTCATTTTCTGTTTTCAGTCGAATTATAAGCGGATTGGTGATTTTGATCCCCACATATTATTGATCCCGTGTTAATTTATCTTTCACAGTTGGGCTTCTCTTGAGTCGTTGTGCAAATTTAGTTTGTTACTGTGTTGCGCTCTCACAAATTATTTGATATACAAAATCCAGTAATGCTTCTGGGTTTCCTCGCTGAAAATGCAATTTTTTATGCTACATCTGGTATTCAGAAAGGGGAAGGACAGGAAGCCCGATATACATGGCAGGAACAATCCTTGAGGCTATAGACTCTCAGCCGTCAACGAGTATGCGCAGGTCGCAACCTTGACGTTCCACAGGGCAGTTATCGCGAAAGTTACTCGAAGAGATATCCAAACACGATATCCTGATGATAATGTTTTGATTTCCTGACAATGTCAAGCGTTCATAAAATATAGCACTTCTCACAGTCGAATCCCACACAATCGAGTTTTTTTTTTTTCGATTATGTAAAAAAGTAATTTGCCAGAGAACATTACTAAAGTAAATAACATCTTTCAAAAGAGATGCCTTAAACAGCTAATCACGTCTAAGTGTTATATTGATCAAAATTATCAAGGAGCTTGCAATGGGGCCTGAAAATGAGTAGATAGTGTTTTGAAAAATAACTTAAATCCATGTAGATTTTATAAAGTAAATTAATCTAGTTTGAAGTAACTTTGAGGTTTGAAGAACAAACTACTTAAGAAAATTTGTAAAGGGACCGGTATTCGTACACGCAGTACTTCTAAGGTCAACCTACTGTAACTTTGGGTGCGTGAAAATATAGCTCACACATTATTTAAATAGCTCGTCTATAATATGTGGCATGCGCTCTTTTGCTCAGAGATGCATATTAACGGACAATTGAAACAGCTCCACAGAAAAAAACACGAAGTGACTGACCGCCGTGGGGCGAGTCGTTTTATTTAGGCAATGATACGATCACCAGAAATTGCATGATCGAAAGTAAAATAAATTCAAATTTTCTCGAAAACGAGAATATTTATAAGCAATTTCACTTGTGATTTGAAACTTAACTGAAAAGTTTTAAGTCACTAGTGGAATTCGGTTAGACTACTTCACGAATAAAGTCATAAATCGATTAAAAAGTATAAACATAGTGTTAAAAATAACGAAAAATTATTTCTAGGTATGTTGTTTCCATATTGATTGCTACATTTTCTGTCATGGAAAGTATATTTACTTATTTTTCAAAACATTTGAACGTAATTTGCGGTAAGACGGTAGCGAAAACTATTACACATGAGAACGTTTCCATTTTGGGCCAGTGATTGGTTTATAGCTATCTTATTATGAAACGCTATTGGTCAGTTTGAGACCAATAACTCATGAGTGGAATAATCACATAAAGACGAAAACTGCCATTCCTCACAGAATTCAACGTATCTTATTGCGCCAACGTTCAGCAGTTGTCTCCCAACATGTCGACGTCGCGAGATCAATGAACAAAAGCGAAGAACAATGGCGTAACGTTTTTTAGTTCGAATGAGTCTGGCGGTTTTAGTTTATTTTAATTTTTTTCCGCATAAAATGCATTGGAAATTATGCTTTTTGACAGATTTAACGATCAATGATATTAACCCAATCCAGCGTCCACAATTGGGGATGCACAATTCAGGTCCATTCAAATTTGTTTCTTTAGCACTAATTTGCAAATTTTATATCAATAGATGTAGATAGGCTAAACGAAATACATAAAATTTTTTAATTTCCTAGTGCTAGATGTTGATTTAGTCGCAATCGTTAAAGCATTGCACGCTGCCGGCCAGGACGTAATTGACTTGCGTCTGTTCGAATATTATCCCTTCTTAATTGGTTTATACCTCTGGAATCCTTGCGAATGAGGGAAAAGTTCAGTCACGGTGTTTAATATTTTTAACGTACTAATTAGTTCAAAATTTAATAAAATGTGCTATAATTTTCTTTCATTTGATTTTATAACGCATTGCTATTAGATGAAATTTTTAAAATCTTATGCACAGCTACTGACCTCTAGCGTATAAATTAGGTACCAAGTTTGCTGTAGCACTACTGGGTTCTGGTACTGGTTATTCCACGTGCTGTAAGCGAGAGGCGAAAAATGGTCGCGGTGCATAGACAAACATATTTAAATTATTAATTTCCGCATTTGAGTTATGTGAGTCTTTACCCAACTTTGCAAGGACTCTGCGAGAATCCTGAAAAAGAGCCTGTAAAAATTTCATATCTATTCATCCGCTACTTTTTGTGGTATCGATGTCGGTTACACGTTGTTGAATTCACTTTTATTAGTATAGATTATTTCAAAATTATATGAATTATATGATTCTTACACAATGACATACTAGTCTAAGATTTAAAATCGCAGCACTAGCACAAATAGAAGTGAACCCAGGAGCTGTATTATTTAGGTTGACATCGCGGATTCAAGCGTTAGAATGATAAACTTAAGCCTTGGCGCAGGAAGCATCTCCTTTGTAAACACCAGCGTGGGTCGCGACGCGTCCGCAAGCTGTTCGCGGGTGAAGGAACCCTGAGGCGACTGGGGCAGAGTGCGTTAGCGGCGTGCCGCGGCATCTTCTGCCCTTGACACTGTCCCACACCATCTCGGCCCGGCCTGGCCGCTCCCGGCCCCCGCGCCGCCCGCGCCACGCCCACTCGCTTCTCCGCCTCCCACTGCCCCGTGGCCTAGCTCCACTCTTCTGTTCATCTCGGTCTCGCTCCCCCACGCACGGCTCCGCCCCGCCCCGTCACGTCTCGTCCGTACCCCCCCCGTCCCTGAAGTGCCTCTGACTGGGAGGTCCTAGGTTCCAGTACCAACAGTGGCAGGATTTTCGACGCTAGCTACATAGCTAGGTTGCATTCAGCTAGTGTTTGGAGGAGAATTCTAGCAGCCGGCTGCTCTGAACGTTTACGTGGTTTCTCCGATCGTCGTTTTACGTGCTTTCTCCGATCAACGCCATGCGAATGCCGGAGCAGTACCCTAACAAATGGGCCACGTACCGCGCGCGATCTTTCCTACCTCTTCCTTGTGCTATCCTCATCCCTTACTTACACAAACATGCACTACTCTATCATACATGCCGGGAGACCGGGAGTTTAGAGCTTGACCCGGCTGGGGCAGTGTCACGCTGGTGGGAGATACTTGGTTGAGAAAACCCCGTTACCCGACGTGTAGGGCAGCGCCGGGACTCACCATCTAGCAGGGGAATATCCCCGCATCCTCCCGATCAAAACGTGTACTACACTTACGGGACGAATGACCACAGCAGTTGACGCGTCCGGAATTATTAATCAATTAATCAACAACCTCCCCATTCCTCTTCCGAACCTCCCTTCATCCCGCCGTGCGTGCCCCCTTTCGCCCCCCCCCCTTCCCCATGGCTCCCACCCAGCCCCGCAGCCCCTCCTCGGCCCAGGCCCACGCCCGTCCCGCGTCTCTCCTTGCCGCGGTCTGACTCGGCTCCGCCCCTTCGTTCCCGCCCCCGCCCGCGCCCATCCCGCCTCGCCCGCGCCACTCCTTGCCCCGGTCCGACTCGGCTCCGCCCCTCCCCCTCCCCAACCCAGCCCGCTCCACTCCACTCCTCCGCAGCTGTGAGAGCAGTAGCACGTGACGTAAGCTTGAAGCTGAGCGTCTCCGCGGCGCAGCGGAGTGGAGCGGAGGAAGACGCGTCGTGCACATCGGCCCTAGTGCGACCGGCGTCGACTCTGCGACACCACTCTGCGTGCTGCGGCCTTCGAGTTATCAGCCGGCGAGTGCACCTGCACCTGCGCCCAGTTGCCGTGAACGATTGTGCTCCAAGTTACGCACTGCGCTTTTCGACATCGTGGTCAGCGGTTAAAGAAAAGTAAGTCAGGGAGGGAGAGCTGGAAAGCCGGCTCTTCGTCTCAGAATTATGTTATATATTTACGAAACGTTTATTCTGCTAGTACGAAAGAAACGAATTTGCATCGTTGAGATAGTTCCTTTCGCGGCTATTTCGTTCTCAGGACGATTTCCATTGCGTAGGCACGTATTGCAAATTTTCATTCTGTAAAATATATTTCAACGCGTATAAAAATATCGCGAATTTCTGACATATTCTTTAAAATGAATGTAACTCTTTGAATGTACATTTGACGAATTTGTTGCTTTTCAACTATAAAAAAACATAAAAATAAAAGATTCCATACATCAAAATTACTAATCATTGATGTTTAACATGTTTTCAAAAAATACGAAAATATTTGGCGTTTCCCCAAAATCTTCATTCACTAGCTTGAAGGTTGATTCGGTGGCGCCAATTGGAATGGAATATCTCTGTTACTATACTACAATCTACTGAGCGGATGATCATTGACCGGAGAAAGGGGGCAATTAGGCTTGATTTACATTTGTAAGAGCAGTCCTCTTGGGGCCAGACCTAAACGTTTTACATGAGTATATCTCGTTCGTGCTGTGAACTTAAAGGGATGGTATTAACCGTCATACGATCACTAGGAAAATCTGAGGCGCGACCTCGCGTAACATCAAGAAGTAAAAAAGAACAATGACGGAGTCTTATGTAACAAGGACTTTTATCGAATGATATTTGATTTGACTTTAACTGCGCGTGCTGCAAAGATTTCACCTTCTACTTATTCTTAGCAGTATTTTCACTGGGCGAAGAAACGTTGGGCGTGCCTCAGGAAGAGTCAAACATTCATTTTTGCACTTTTCGACAATAAAGGGTTTTAAAGTTTACGTTTCGCGCCAGGAATTCAAATCTGCCATCAATTTAAACAATATTTAATACATTAACAGGATAACGATTAGATTGGCAAATTCTTGAACCTTACACATTATAAACGAATATCTTAAATAGCATCACATGACCGTCTTTAACATCATTACAACAATATAAAAAAACTCGTGTTCTTTTCACAAAACATATTTTAATTCACATAAAGTTAGGTATTTGCATTTATCAAAATCATTAAACTAATTTAAAACCATGAAATATCAAAAGGGCTAGGCGCCAAAAACAAGAAACTAAATGATTCGAGAAAAACCGTCTAATTAATCAGTAATCACCATATGTATCATCTTCCTAGACTACATGCTCTATATATGTAGCTGTTCAAAGGAAATTATGAGCAAAACCTACATAAACCAACAACCACCTTCCATCATGACGATTTTAAAACTAAATTTTGTGAAAGGAGCCAAGGGCCTTACATTATCTCTTACACCGACGTTCTATCAAGTAATGTAAATTGATCAATTATAACTCTCACACCATTTTTTGTTGCAAAATGTAAGACTTATGAAATTTTGCACAGAAAACCGCTACACACATTTACGAATCTTTTGTTTTGATCTGGCAAATGGCCTACTATAGCTAGTAAGTCCTTCTTTTTACTTCTTCGCATTTACAAAGGAAGTGTGACTTACTTCGAAGTAAGTGCAAGAAAGTAATGCACGGTTCATAAGAAGAAAAGTTATGTAATCGTGCGCCAAAAACGGCAAATTATCGACAGAAAAAATCTTTACTGTCGGGGCCTGGTAAAGTTGATAAATTATGTTGCTAAATGTAGAAAAAATCCTCTAACACGTGGTATAGCTAGAATCCGTTTTGGGGGTGCGGAAAATCGATTGACGGCAAAATGTCCGTTCGTCTGTCTGTCTGTCTGTCGTCTATTTGTCCGACTGGGCGTCTGCGTTTGCCTGCACGTCTGTCCGTCTGCGTGTTGCACGTTGTTCTGCACGTTGTTCTGCACGTTGTTCTGCACGTTGTTCTGCACGTTGTTCTGCACGTTGTTCTGCACGTTGTTCTGCACGTTGTTCTGCACGTTGTTCTGCACGTTGATCTGCACGTTGTTCTGCACGTTGGTCTGCACGTTGGTCTGCACGTTGGTCTGCACGTTGGTCTGCACGTTGGTCTGCACGTTGGTCTGCACGTTGGTCTGCACGTTGGTCTGCACGTTGGTCTGCACGTTGGTCTGCACGTTGGTCTGCACGTTGATCTGCACGTTGGTCTGCACGTTGGTCTGCACGTTGGTCTGCACGTTGGTCTGCACGTTGGTCTGCACGTTGGTCTGCACGTTGCTCTGCACGTTGCTCTGCACGTTGCTCTGCACGTTGCTCTGCACGTTGCTCTGCACGTTGCTCTGCACGTTGCTCTGCACGTTGCTCTGCACGTTGCTCTGCACGTTGCTCTGCACGTTGCTCTGCACGTTGCTCTGCACGTTGCTCTGCACGTTGGTCAGCACGTTGCTCTGCACGTTGCTCTGCACGTTGCTCTGCACGTTGCTCTGCACGTTGCTCTGCACGTTGCTCTGCACGTTGCTCTGCACGTTGGTCAGCACATTCATCTGGAAGTCCGTCCAGTAATTTCTTGAAAAGCCTGGAAAGTTTGGAAGTTGTGATGGCATTACACAAGTCATCAAGAATGTTCGCCTTTGTGACTTTTTTGCATCTCTACAATACCAAAACCACGGTGATATGAGTGGAAACTGTGATCTGTGGAAAGGAATTTGTGTTTAATAGACACAACAGGTGAAGAGAGACAATATACACAAGAAAACACACTAGCATTCTACAAGAAAACACGCTAGCATTCCGTGGGAATCTCACTAGTAATCACAGAAAAGAACTACTATGTAGGAAGCTTTGTTTACAATATTATTTACAAGGAATAATAAATTGAAATATCTATATACAGTTCTGATAGTCTGTCCCCGGATCGCATGAGCGAACCCTCAATATCTGCAATTAGTTGCTTGGCTTATGGCCCTCGCCACTAATCAAGGACCTACGCACTCAGTGTACCACCATGTCACCCGTCACAAGTGGAATTGACATTCCACAACGAGTTACCGGCAAACGGGTTGCCTCACGACCATCGATCAACGAAACCGCCTTAGGTGCACGTTTTGTGCATCCGCACGAGCTCTCCCAAATCTGCTAAAGACCCACCCCTGCGACTCGCGCTCCGAGTTTTATACTCTCAGCCCACGTGACGTCATACTCGCGTTCGCGCGGCAACCAACATCACGTGATCGTCGGGACGCCACGCTGTTACGGCTCCTGTTAGTTCCTACAATTTCGAGATGTTCCCGAAATAGTTCTGGAATGTTGTACACCTGCGATCCGGGCCTTTCCAGCCCCCCTCCCGCATGCGATACCATAACGGCGTCTGTCTAAGCCCTAATCCTACGGCTTCAGCGCCTGTGTAGCGCCAGACTTCCTGCCTGTAGCGAGGTCCCTTTGCAAAACGTTCAACTATTCCTATTTTGGCCGGTGCAGTTGTCAATCAAGACACTCAAATGATTCTTTGTAGTGACTCCCATATTCAACACTATTAAGAAGCAAGTGGCTATTCTGTTGCCTCCTCTTTCAGCGACTCACTCGTTCCAAACTCACCGCTGTCTGGAGGGGAATTCAAGCGGCCGGCTGCTCTGATCGGTAGTTTTCCGTGGTTTCTCCATCACCAAGCGAAAGACGAAGCAGTATTAACAAACGGGCCATGGACCGCGCGCGACGTTTCCTTCCTCTTTCTTGTATCCTCACCCCCTTACACATACATTTACATGCACTACATTACCATACATGTCGGGAGCCCCACCTAGGGCAGGACTTCGCTGGTGGAAGATAACCGGTTGGGAAAAACCCGCAAGCCGGCGGGTAGGTCGACGCCGCTACTATCCATCCAGCGGGGAAAATGACCTCCATCTTCTTCTTCTGCGGGGGTCCTACAGCTGTCGCCGCTTCCCGCACCTCCGACGCCACAGGTCTCGGTCTCGCCATGCTTCTTCCTCCTCTTCAATATTCCTTACACGCATGGCTTCTTGTACTCCTGCATACCACGATGTTCTAGGTCTTCCTCTTCTTTTCCTTCCTGCCGGTTGATATAGCATAACTTTCTTTGGCCATCTATCTTCTCTCATTCTTAATACATGCCCGAGCCAGAGAAGCTGCCTTTCTTGGATTCTGTCAGCGATGTTATACTGAGACTGCGCCCTTTCCCCTATTTCTTCATTGCTTACTTGTTCTCGGCGGGAGATTCTCAAAGATCTTCTGAGATGGTCCATTTCTATTGCTTTCAATTTTTCGTTGTTCTTTTGCGTTAATTCCCAACTTTCACTTTCATATGTTGTTATAGGTTCTATAATGGACTTGTACATCATCAATTTAACTTTCCATCCTATTTTTGGGGGCCAAAGTATAGCGTTTAATTTTAAGATTGCCGTTCTTCCTTTAGTTGCTCGATGTTGGATTTCTCGATCACATTTTCCATCCTGTGTTAAGATGCTGCCCAGATACTTAAACTCTTTACATATCTTGATCTGATGGCCCTTAATATTAAGATTTCCGGCATCTTCTCCACAGCTCAGGTATTCTGATTTTTCAAAATTTATTTGAATGGGACCACGAGACCTCCATCTCCCGCGGTAAAACATGCACTACATGCACTGGTTTAATAACAGCAATTGTCACGCCTGGAATTACTTATAGGTAAATTGTCAATTATTCCATGTGCGTGAAATATTCATATAATACACTTTTGAAACGTTTCTCTAGTTAAACGTACATTAATCATTGCATTAGCTGCATTATTCACTTTCGTTTTACATATGTTTTACAAATCATTATCACTTTTGCACGCGTTACTCTTTCATTGCAGTTCCCAAGTGCATTTTGTTCGTCTCGTGAAGCGGTCGGTTCGTTCTAGTCATTTCCGCAAATCTGTCTTGTGCCAGCCGAGCAGTTTACAAAAATATGGATTCACCTGAGGTGGATCGGAAGGTGAGCGTGACGCGAGGGAGTTATGCTCCTTCAAGCAATTATTCTTTTGTAATTTTACTCACTTTATTCTAATCATTTACCACTTAAGGATCTCGTCACAACCAAAGAAGTATTGCCATAATTTATAATTTTGCCTTTATTTTAAGCTAAATTTAAATTGTTTTTAATTATTTCAATTCATTAATGAATTGGAAGTCGAACTAAAATTGATTTTCCCATGAGATACTTTCTTGTTCCGCTTTTATTTGATTTGTTTAGTCACTGTTTGCAACGTATGGGGGAAAATTACCATTTGCGCACATTTTCTTGAGCTTCAGAATTTCTTCCCAACATTTTAATTATAAATAGTTAAACGATAAAAGTTTAAAAATAAATAATAATAATAATAATAATAATAATAATAATAATAATAATAATAATAATAATTTTCTGTTAAAAAAGCGCGAGGTTAGAAACATTTGAAAAGCGTGACATTTTCGCTCCTGAGGTTTTGAAAACTTATTGGCATCGATAAACGAATTGAGAATTTGACTTTTTTGCATTGCTAACAAAATAGTAAAACACCCCTGGTTCTATTCCTATCACTACTAGCAAAAGAAGAGCTCAGCAAAACGTGCGGATAATGAAGCTAAATTTATGTCCATAAGCAAAACAAGTCATCAGTCAGGGTAAATACTTAATGGATCAGGAAACTGGAGAGATGGGAGTCATTGACCCGGAAGCTGAAGTACATTACTCGTTACAGGCGTATTAAGTCTTTTTTTTAACTTATACAATACAAATGTAAACTAATGCATCATACATCATTGTTAAAATAAACAGAAACGTAATGTTTTTGTTTATGATGATCAGTGTAGTTTCTAATTGTATAAAAACAGTTATGCTGGTCAAAATTGTGAGTTTTAAAATGTCATTTGGCAATTTATTGTTTAGTAACGGACAAAGTCATGTTGCAATTTATGGTTTAGTACATTTTATATGCAGATTTCTTGTAGTGAGCTGTTGATACTGAAACCTGATAAATGTGATTTCTAAGACGTGTGCTGAAATTATAAGTATCAGTATTGCATGAAAATATGTTTCATTCTCCCAACGTATTGGAGTACACTAATGAACTCTACCGTACCATACTCCTTTCGTACTACGTTTTGCAAGATTCCGAAATGTATAAAGGTATCTTACCTTTAAAATTTATTTGTAATGAAACATTCCCGACGTTGACTGGTGCCAATTTTAAACAAGCCCCATCTTTCTATTTAAAAATAATCCCCACTTGGAGGGACATTTTGAAACATAATTATTACTGATAAATGTAATTTGGGTGCCAGGAAAAGGTTACACTTGAAGCCCAATGACTCCTGCGTGATTTAAATATCTCTCCTTCCAAATATTCAATCTGCCATCCATACGGAGTGGCGAGGAATCTAAAAATCTTATTAAAATGCTGGATTGCACGTAACGAACAATGATAATCAGCTTTCTTTCAACTTAACAAATTAGAATTTATTATAATGATAATAAAAAATGAATCAATCTTTGATCATGACCAGTTTTCTCTATATTACAATAGTTATAAAACCTTGATATTCATTCGTGAGTCTTCGCGCGCTCTCCACTTCTTCATTTGATGGCGCCCCGTAGAGCCTTCTCCGTCGACGCAGCAGAATCTTGCTTCTGCATAAAGTCCTCACCTAATGCCCGTGATCTGGTTCAAAATTCTCCCGGCTATACTATTATTATCCGTGACTTCCCTCACTTGCGTCTCGGGTGGACGCCTAGACACGAATTTTACTTCCTACAAGAACGCTCTATCCTAATACCTTACTGGAATGATGGAACATTACGTACGCACCTTTCCGACTCTTTGCCCGTTGCATGTGGAGTTCCTCAAGGATCGATTTTAGGCCCTATTCTGTTCCTACTTTACGTAAACGATATGCCCTCGACGATTCGAAACGGAAGAACGGTTCTCTTTGCGGATGATACGAACATCCTTTGCAATAAAGAAACCGTAAATAGTACAATATCAGATGTTTCAAATTGGTTCCGAAATAACAAATTAATAGTAAACGAAAAGAAAACGGTTTTAATGCAGTTTTCCATTTCAAATAAACAATTCTGTGCTCCATTGAAAATGAACAGTGTACCATTGACTCATGTTAATGCAACAAAATTTTTAGGTCTCTCAATTCAGTCAAACCTTAAATGGAACGTCCATTTAAATGAATTGAACACAAAATTAAGTTCATTATGCTACGCGTTCAGAATTCTTGCAAATTCAGTCAGCCTTCATACTGCTCGTTGTGTATACTTCGCGAATGTTCATTCCCGCCTGAGATATGGCATAATATTCTGGGGAAATACATCTTATAGCTCCCAGACTTTTAGATTACAAAAACGAATTGTACGAATAATAACCAAATCCCACCCACGTGATTCATGTAAGCCTCTCTTCATTAATCTAGGAATTCTACCATTACCGTGTCTTTTTATTTACGAATCAGTGGTTTTTGTAAAAAATGACTTGCTCAAGGGCGGGAATATTTTTTCAGAAAATGCCGAAGTCTATTACTATAACACTCGACGTAGAAATCATATTCATCAGGTGACAGTATCAACAGCTCATTACAAAAAATTCACATACAATACATGTACATTATTTTACAACACTTTGCCAGATGACATTAAACGATTAAATTCAATAGAAAAGTTTAAATCCCAAGTGAAATCGTTTCTGCTGCATAACTGTTTCTATACAATTAGAGACTATACTGAGCATCACAAGAAAAGTAACATTAATTTTAACAATGATACATAATGCATTAATTACCATTTGGACTGTATAAATGAGTATAAACAACCTGTAACAACTATTGTACTACAGCTTCCGGGTCAATGACCCCCATCTCGATCAGGTTTTTCGTCCAGTTTCCCTGATCCATTGAGCAAATGCTGAGATGGCCCCTTGTTTTGCTTCTGGACATAAATGTAACTTCATTTTCTGTGCACGTCTTCTAGAATTCAGTGGGAAATACAATTATTCAAATTATCGTTTCCATGTTGTCGCGGCAGGAAGTAATAAGAGCCAAAATTTATTGCTTATTTATCCTTGAAAATAGATTTTATTACATGGGAGTTTTTTTGTTTTTTTTTCTCCCTTTCAAAATTCAAAATTTATTGCTTATTTATCCTTGAAAATCGATTTTATTACATGGGAGTTTTTTTGTTTTTTTTTCTCCCTTTCAAAATTCAAAATTTATTGCTTATTTATCCTTGAAAATCGATTTTATTACATGGGAGTTTTTTTTTTTTTTTTCTCCCTTTCAAAATTCAAAACTTAAGTAGTATATGATTTAGTGTAGGGATCACAGAATTTTGAAAATGTGCACACAATTCACTTTTCCCCATAGCCCGTCATACGCAGTTTTTAACTGTTTTTTGACGTAAATAAATAAATAAATAAATAAATAATATAAAAAACGATAGTTAATTTTATACAACTGTCAATTACAGTCTTTCCTCGATCTGATAAAATATATTAGGAGCCGACCCGCTCATCACCGCGTTGCTCAAGCGAATGAATGTTCTTCTAAAAACTCGGAAGCATCCGAATTTTATATATTTTTCTTTTGTCTCTCAAAACAATGCTTATTCCGCCTCTGCTCTGTCATTTCGACCTAACGAAAATGAACCTTAACGCCGGTTGTTTATTTGTCACATAGCGACCCCCTCGCGATCATCTATTGACATCTCTATATTCTATATCATATAAAATGACATTTCCATAATAAAAATGGTTCGTCATTTTGGTATCCTAATGAAGACTCAAATGGAATAGAAAAACGATCGACTGAATACATTTATGCCCATTCCCTAGCTCGTGTTTCAATACACATTTTCAGAATTTCATTGAGTGCCCTTGTAAATATTCCTGATATATAATGTCTAGGTCGAACAATGTACTATGCAATGCAATTTATTATGGTTTTCTAGTAAATTTCGATCGTAAATTACGATATTAGAGAAGTATATTTTCTAGGTGTTCGCCATCGATTTTTATTAAAACGCTCTGTCTATTTTTAGTCACAATTCAACTAACGCGTAGTAAAAACTAGTGATGTTAAAACAGCACATACTCTCTCGCATTTAGTAACAATTAATAAGCGCCAGAAATTTCTGGCCAATATTAATACATCTCAGTTATAGTTTGTAAAACTCATTACAACTCGTAGAACATTAAGTTCGAAAACTAATCCTTTTAAATTTAATACAACAACACAAATTCGACAATTAAAACTGAGTTTAATGCATCGATAACACCTCTCAACAACAAGAAATAATTCTATAAATTTCAACCTTCCGTGACATTTCGCAGTGTTGTCATTATCACATTGCATTCTGATATCTCGTAAAAATATAGCCAATTCGAATTTACAATTTTGAATATTTGAAAAAAAAAAAACGTTACATTCGTTCTCATAACAGTTCGTCTCCACTCCCGTACAGGAGTCACAACTCTCCCCTTTCCCTTTGGCCCGTCTTTGCCAAACTGATTCGTTTTTCACACAAATGTCTCTAGCGGCTGTACCTTGCTGCAAGTAGGCTACGTCATGTTACTCATCATCGCTGGTACAAGACAATATAATAGATTGATGTTTTCGAGCTCGTCAATATAAATTACAATTGTGAAGAGAATAAAATGCATATGACTGAGAGGTGTAATTATGTTGTTTATTTTTCATGTATTCCTCTACAGTGTCGAAGCTTCCTCCTAGCATGCTTTAATTAAACTACTGGTGCTACAGTATGGCACAGACCCTCTCGTACTACTTTTCTAATTATATATACTTTTTCTAACATACATCTGCGAGCCGCCATCTATCGCAGCCCAAAGTACATTTTTTTCTCATTTTCTTAATTTTTCGGTTTCCTAATTTTAGTATCGAAATATTGCTTTAAGAATATTACAAAAGAGTAAAACCTCGTCCTATAAAGAAATTTTCGTTGAAAAATTTGAAGCTGATTTTACGAAAATATCGTTTAAGCGTTACTGTAAATCCAAAATTTTAAGTTTTTTTACATAAATATATTGAGCGATAATAAAATTTATTGGAAGTTATTTGAATCACTGCCACTCACAAATGCAGTAATTTATACAAATCGCTGGAGATGTGCATAGTAAAGGCGTGAGAGATAGTTCAAAAATTACTTTTGTGTAATTTTTGAAAAACAAAAGAATATTAAAATGAACACATGTTAAACAGTGCAATTAGCACTATCCGTTCGAAAAGTTTGAAGAAATAATTTGGATCCGTTTTTGAGAAAATGGCGTTTGAGCGTTCTGAAAATGCGGAATTTTGAGCTCGTTTTCAAGAACAGGTTTTGAGTTAGCGTGAAAACTTTATAAGACATTATTAAAGTTCATGTACTCGTAAATGCAATAATGTGAACAAATCGTCCTTAATGTCAATATTAACGACCTGAAAGGCTAGTCATTTTTTTGTAATTTGTATTTTTTTTTAAATTGCACATATTGCACGCAATTTCGTAGTTGTAGGATGACGTCAAAAATGTTTTGCAATTTTCGAGAATTCAGAGTTAAAATTCACAGTGAAAACCTTTGGCACCTTTATAAGTGCATTTTACTCTCTTCTTATACGAAATTTTAAAAAAATTGGAGCCATTGTGAAAATATTGGAATGTGGGGCTTTATGTATGTAAAATACCCCCAAATTTTAAAAAAGTTTTTCAAAAAGGCAAAGCTTGGGGTCGAGCCAGATCGACTAAGGAAGATCCCATTCTGGAAAAAATCTTACGTATGATTTAGGCGTTAGTAGTGTTCACGACTGACGGACGAACAGAACAGTTTTGAAAAAACACTTTTTCGGTATCAGAAGACCTCTAAACGTGTATTTCCTGGAAATCTCCAAATCAATTCTCCGCACCATTACATATTTTTCTCTATACTACGTATGTTACTCTATATATAACTACGTTTACAGGAAAGTAAAAATAATGTTGCTTTAAAGAAGTTTAGATTTTAAAGAAAAACAATAACATACAAAATTGTTGTAATAAGATATTTGATAATTGCCTAGAGACATTCCACATATTTTTCCAATAATTCTGCGTAATCATCTTTAACTTCGTTATCTGACATGAGAGGTCAAGGTCGGTACGAGGACGCAGCAAAAGGAAAGTCATCATGCTCCCAGGATAGGAGTGTGTACAGTTTGGAATGTGTATTCACTGATGTGTTAAGAAGAAATTCAGAAGAAAATGAACTCCCGTGACGCGAGGTAATAATAATTTATTTGACTATATGTCAAAGAAGTGTGAGGATGCGATTCAAATATCTCAGTATTGAGCTTAAGCTTTCAACCAACGAATACGCTGAAAATAATTGGCGTTGCCTACATCCAAGAGAAGCCGTGTTATAACGTAGAGTGCAAATTAAACAACGAATAATAACGGGAGTGTAATGTGTCTGGCAGAAATACGCAAAGAAAACAAGAAAACTCCGACATAATAATTCAAAATTGGAAGTTTTTCAGGGATTTATAATTATTATTTGAAGTTGCTTTAGATAGCAAACGCTGGTGGTCATAAGCACATTAGTTTCAATGATACGCTATTCTCACAACGTTCTTTTTTGTTCATTTTAGAATGGGCTTTATTGGCAAATTCTTGGTCTTCGGAGCAGGATTAGCACTGCTTGTCGCTGCAGGAATTGGAGGTTTATGGTATAAATTGTCACAACCTGCACCTACGCCAAAACTGGAGCTTCAGTACTGGGGTCCAGGAAAAGCAAAACCAGACGACATAACCATCAAACCGTTTAAGATCAACGTTTCAAACGAGGTAATATTTCTTTTCGCTTTTCAAGCTTGATTAAAAATATCCCTGTATGAACGTGGTGCAACTGCCGTACCATATTTTTTGTTACATATATCGAATTTTTAAATTTTGATATTGGTGCATTAAATTAAAACTCCACTGTTTTCAACTTAGAAATAAAAGAAACTCTTTGATCTTTTATTAATATTTTTGGAAAATATCATTTTTAATTAGGACGGCATATATATATATATATATATATATATATATATATATATATATATATATATATATATCTCAGAATCGTAATTTCAAAATTTCAACCAAATGTAAATGGCTTCTAAGGTTTTAGATGACCTGCGAGATCGATTGGAATTATTGCCACCGCTGACACCACCTTTAGAAGGTGCCAACTTCCGTTATGGTTTTAATTCCGACTACCTGCAAAAGATTGTCCAGTTTTGGCAGAACGAATACGACTGGAGATCTCGAGAAGCCTACCTCAACTCTTTGCCGCAATTCACTACCCAGGTAAGAAAAGACAAATAATTATGACTTAACACGTTAGGATCGTTTTGATATTATGTTAGATTTTAGAATCAAAACCTGTCTGTTGTGTTTTTACATATTAAACTAGTGGTACTGTGACAGCTCACACTTTCTCTTATTATTTGAAATAATTACATATATATTTTATTTATTTGTAAGCAGGTTTAATAGAGTCCTAATTAAATTCACATTTTACAATTGCATAATACTATACAGTTTTTGAATTAGTATTCATTATTTTAAGCAGTTTCAACCTTGAAGGAAAGTGATTATTTTTTCTCAACTTCAAACCTTCCACTTCTTTAAATACCATTATCAGCCCTAAGTGGAATGATAGTAAAATAATAAAAATCATACAATCACAATAGATCTCTAAAAGAATCAGAGAGGATTAAATTTAATTTTCAAATTGAAAATGGCAAAATTTATATGTCTATAAATAAAATGTTGCATTGCGCACAATAATTAAGTATTTTAATGAAGTTGAATTCGAATAAATTTATGTTAAAATCTAAATAACTGAATAATCAGTAATCTCCACAGGAACTTGTCAATTTTTATTGTTCACTAGATGGTATAAATTCAAATTATAATAACAATTTTACCCTTAACCTCTGTCGTCAATGTTTGTGATTTAACCACTGTTGTAACTCTGACAGAACCAACAATTATTGTATATATTTTCTAGATATACTAAGAAATGACTAGATGCTTGAAATAAATGTTTACATTTACTCATTTACAATTAATTTAGCATGTTCAAATATTATAAGGCCAATGAAGGAAAGAGATTTATCCATCCCCTAAAATACACTTTAAAAATTGCTAGTCTGTAATATCATATAAACAATATTAGTGAGAGCAATATTGCCATGAGAAAAAAGCACATCAAATTAAATTTAAATACATAAGTAATCATGAAATGAAATGAAATGGAACATTTGAATTTTGAAAATCAAGTTGTACATATAAAAACTACAAGCACATATTGAAACAACTGTTTTTGTAATACATTTGCATGCATTGATATCGGAATAATTATCTTTATCTAACATTGAATTTATTAACTCACTTAACCTCATCACTGACGCTGAGTCATGAAGGTATATCTACCATTGTTCAGACAACTAACGTTTCTTTACAATCAAACGCAACAAAACTAATTTTTATAACAGATGAAATTTATAGAAAACGTAAGTAACTGCTGCCATGAGTCTCTCAGACCCATGAAATCTCTAAAACTTAGAAATTAATTACACAAGATGTATACCCACTCCACGAATCACAACAGTCACTACAAAAATTCAGCTCCTGACAATAGCATGAATCACACTCAAACAATCGCGTTGGTAGGGGAAGTATCGTTTGGGGCTGACCAACATCACCTAGACATATGTATGTCTAGTTGGACAGACCCACGACAGCGGTTAAGGGTCCATTGTATCATAAAATACAAATAGTTGTAGTTGATTGATTCCTACTCGAGTTGTACATTAAGTATAATAGTGGAACATTTTTTGTAGGCCAAGCATCCAAAATACATTGTAGTAAAGACTTACTAATAAAATTCTTGGATATGAAATTTAATTTCATGTGACTCCAAAAGCAGTAATTGAATAAAATTTCATTTTATGCTGCAGTTAATAGAGACGTTGTAGTTATCGTAGAGACGTTTTGGTTAAATGAACATTTTTTCATGCTTTGTAATCAGTAATAACTTGTTTGTATTTGGACTTTTGAAAAATAGTTATAATTTGTACGTCAGATAGCAAAATGAAATCTTATTTGATCGTTTTGAGTCAGAAGGCAAGACAAGAGCTAGTATTATTTTATTTATTTAACGTCAAAAAAACACGTAATAACTATGTGTGCCGTGTTATAGGGAGAAGTGTGTTCTGTGCACGTTTTCTTAAATTATGAGATCTCTACCATGGCAAGTTTAATTATTAATGCAGATGAAGAAGCAGGTTTTGTTTTTGGCAAGAATTGATTTGAAAATATTAGCTTCCGTGTAATAAAAACTATTTGCCAGAATATAGAGAAAGTTAATTTTAAAAACTATATTCCCCACTGAACTCTAGAAAACGTGTATAGATAGTGAAGTTACATTTATGTCCAGAACGTAACATGGGGGCATCTTAGCATTTGCTGGAAGGATTAGGAAAACTGAACAGAAAACATGATCGAGATGGGGGTCATTGATCCAAACGCTGATGTACAATACTTATTACATACGTACTTAGTGTTATTGAATTATACCGTCCAATATACATTAAATAATCAGTGTTAAAATCAATATTACTTTCCTTTTCGGTGTTTGGTACTGTCTAAAATTGTATAGAAACAATTATGCAGCAGAAAATATTTTACTTGGCGTAGAAACTTGTGAATCAATTTTAATCGTTTAATATCATCTAGCAATATGTTGTAAAATAATGTACAGTAACCCTCACAAAAATTTACCGGCAAAATTCTATCTTCCCAATCGTGCCGACAAACTTGGATACCCGGACGGCCCGCGGGAGGGGCGCGTTGACCAATCGCTAGCACGTAGAACCGCCGTTGTCTTTGATTGGTGCAAAATCCCAAGGGGCGGAAAACACGCTGTCTCAGGGGTAGGATCTGGTTGGTTTACATATTAGGCGGAAATATCGTCACATTTCCCCGCCAAAGGAGAGATTTTGCGTGAGAGTACGCTAAAAGGAAAAAACATATTTCTGAGCGGGAGTTTTCCGTACAGAATTACTGCCAATAGACCAGTAAATATTTAATATTTTAGCAACAATTATAGTAACTTTTAGCAATCAATTTGTAACTCCTGTGAAACTGCTATTTTAAAATGTTCATTTCATGCACGATTTGCGGAGCCTCTCCGGCCGTTCTAATACACATTTTGATTTTGTTTATAAAATTGTAAATTGTTGCAAAATTGTTAGTTCGATTTTTTCGGCTAATATACGCTTAAAAAGCACTTAACTTGTAAACAAACTCTGTGTCCAATTTAATTACGCTGAACCCGCCTTTTTTACGGCGAGTATGAACATAACGTGTACACCAGGACGAAAAAATATTTCTGAGCGGGAGTTTTCCGTTCACAATTACGGTCAATAGACCAGTAAATATTTAGCATTTTAGCAACAATTATACTAACTTTTAGCAATCAATTTGTAACTCCTGTCAAACTGCTATTTTAAAATGTTCACCTCATGCACAATTTTCAGAGCCTTCCCGGCCCTTCTAGCGCATATTTCGAATTTGTTTATCAAAATTGTAAATTGTTGCAAAATTGTTAATTTTCAGTTTTCGGTTCTGGGGCATCAGGGAAACTCTCCCACTTCAGAATTACAAAAATTGGAAGTTGTTATAATTTGGCAAATTTTTTATTGTCTTTTCTAAACTGGCTTTAAACGAGGTTCAAACTTTCGCAATCTGATTGGCGCTATTGCCTTTCGTTTCCGAGGTATGTAATTGTTTAAAGCAAATTAACATATCATGATAACTTCCATTGTTTTGGGAGTCCCTCCTTTCACAGTTCCCACA